>PIJE02000598.1:148696-171196 GCA_002895965.2 Coryphaenoides rupestris
GTGTGTGTGTGTGTGTGTGTGTGTGCGTGTGTGTGTGTGTGTGGTGATGGCTGGATTAACCTGTGTGCATTGATTGGCCAGTGTGCCACAGGTGTGCAGCCTCACCCTGCAGGCCCAGACTCTAATATGAAGCCAGACAATTGAAATTGGCATATTTGAAAGGAAAAAGACATTTCTAAAAGTTTCCGTGACCCTGTTCTACACCCTAATGCCGCCCGAGTAAATATATTCTGTGTGTCCGCAGCTGCTCCCGGTCACGTCGGACACGGACTGTCTGTCGGATCAGCACCTGCTGCTGTCTGTCAAATCGTGCGACGGCTTCGAGTCATACGGTGGGTGATCGGCGGCATCGACACTTCTAAGCAGCTGATCTGCACCTCTGCTGCTGCCTTATCTGTCGCGATCGGAGATCACAATGTATGATAGCTTCCTCAATATGCAGTACTTGTGTCATTCGAAGGTACTATACTGTAAGTAAGAATCGGTGCATTCTGAGCTCCGTGGGTTGAGACAATAGCAATCAGAAACTAATGTTAGTTCTTGCAGGTTGATAGGTTAATGTTAGTTCTAGCAGGTTGTGGTTGAAGTTAAAACATGAGAGCTTCGGATTTCGTGGACAAATGGAAAGAAGTGACGTGTGTAAGTGTGGATAATAAAAAAAGATATATATTTCATAGCTTTTTTAAATGTGTACAAGGTTTAATTATGATTAGAACTCATATTAGCTTCTGATTGTTATTGTCTCAAGCCACGGAGCTCAGAATGCACTTGATTCTTACTTACAGTCCCTTTAACCAGCACCTTAATGGGGCGTATCTAATTGGAAGTAATCGGCGATTTCTATTATTTAAGCAGTGATTTATGTGATGCTTCTGTTGTGAACGATGACATAATGTCTCGCTCCCTTTGTGGGACCTGCGGAAGACATCGGAGTGCAGATCGTTCCTTGCGCACTTATTTCTGAGGCGCTCCATGACGGCTCATAACAGAAAGTATTTAACTGCAGTAAGCTGCATAGTAAAATACTTTTCTTTTACAAAAAAATCATCAATGGATTGCATTTATAAAGCGCTTTACAGTATTGCCTCACATTCACCCATTCATACACTGCCGGCGGTTCCAACCATGCAAGGTAACAACCAACACGTCAGGAGCAGTTAGGGTTAGGTGGTGTCTTGCTCAGGGACACTTCGACACTTAGCTAGGAGGAGCCCGGGGATCGAACCAGCAACCTTAATGTTGCCCGACCCGCTCTTACCTCCTGAGCTGCTACTACCACCCCATCACAGAGCCAGCTTTTCCACAGTGATGTAGTGCAAATGAACCGACAAGGCTTCAACCAATAAAAGAATAATATCTTTTAAAGACTATAATGAACGTTTTTAATTCTTCTGGTGTAACCTATCCAAGAGCACGTGAAGTTTAAAGATATCCTAACCTGCTACTAATGAGCAAATAAACATTTCAGTCAGATCGAATGAAGGTCCATCTCTGTTTCAATGGTTGTGTTTAAGTGTGTGTTCTGTGTCTGACCCCTGTGTGTCCTCCAGGGGAATGCTGCGTGGCTCTGCGGGCGCCCGGCGGCCCGCTGGAACATTTCGAGACGTTTCTGAGCCACCGCGGCGAGGAGATGGGCTCCATCAGGGGCCAGGTCAGAGTTCACGTACCCGCAGACCTCAGACAGCGAGGAACCAGGCCGAAGATCTACGGTCGGTTCACCGTTGGAGCCCCCGGGCCTACCGGAACGCCCCGCCCCCCACCACCCGCTACTATCACTGCCTCTTTCCTCCGTAACGCTTCCTCTATTCGGCTCATGGATGAATTTCCAGATTGGCATTTATTTCATGACTCTCTGCCGTCTTTGGGACCGCTTCTGCTTTTTGGCCGCTTCTGCTTGGCCATCGCCTGACCAGATGCTTCCGGGGGCCCGTCGGGATACTGGGGGCCAGAGGTCATCGTGTGTTTAACCCTCCGGCCCCCTACCCCCCTTCCTCCCTGCTGGTCAGAGCCTCTCAAGACTACTATGAAACTACCACTTTGCACTTCCTCATTCATTCTGCCTTGGCTGTTATAAACACAATCACGCACACACACACACACACACACACACACACACATTTCTTTCCTGATGTTCCTGAACCTTTGGAGCGGCCAGCTGAATCCTCCTGCTCTTTATTTTTCCTTCAGAGTGTTTCTGCTTTGAGAAGGACGACAAGGTTCCTGGATGGCGCCAACCGGTCGCTGTGCAGCCTAACCGGGCCCTCGCCCCCAAGTGAGAACCTGTTGACAATGTGTAGTGAACACAAACACGTTCACACACGCACACACACACACATGGAGAAATCACCTCTTTAGATTTGAGGATGTGTCCTTAATGTGTGGATTATTAAGAGACTCCATTAGACCCCATTATTAAGAGACTCCATTATTAGAGACTCCATTCAAAGTTTACCATGTTCAGCTTGGTGAAATTGGAAATCGTTTGTGTTCCAAATCATTTAAAGCCAGCAATCCAGTCCAGCATCAGCCTTTCAACAGCCAGCAATCATGCCGCAACATCTTCAGAAATCGCCTTTTCAAGTTTCTCTGTGTTTTCTCGACAGGCCTTTGGCGAGTCCTTCCCACCCAACGGCAAGCAGCTACACCAACCCCGCCTACTTCATCTTTGAGGGTGTGTCGGTGTCCCCCAGGGTGGAGGACTCTCCGCCCAAACGTCGGGGCGCCCCAGGTGATCTGGTCCGGAGACGAGGTGCTGCAGCTCCCCCAACTCACCGCCGCCGGGAACGCCGGGAACGCCTCGGACCGGAAGTCCGCTCGCCGGTCCAACTTCACCGAGATCGAGATCCCCGCGGCTCCGTCGCCGTACTCCCAGATCAATGACCTTCACCTCCACCATCGCACCAACTCCTCCAACTCCTACCAGCTTTTCCCATCCAAAACGCCACCTCCTCTCCCTGCCCCGGTGCAGAGCAACAGCGTTCCCCATTCCCACGAGCGTCTCCCGCCGGCCAGAACTAAGTGCCCGGGGCCAGCGGTGACTCACGCTGCCGTAACACCGCCGGCACCGCCGGCACCGCCAGGGAAGCACCTGGCCAGCATGTACGTCAACCACTCGGCCATCGCCAGGGAGAGCACCCGGAGGACTCCTCCCAGGCCTCCCCCGGACGAGAGGGCCAGCCCTCACCAGGGCCCCAAGCCCCCGTCTCTGTTCCCCTACGCCTCCACCCGCCTACCGCTCGCCTGCAAGGCCTCAGCTCCCTGGAAGGTGGAGCAGCAGCACCACCAGCACCTCCAGCAGCAGCAGCAGCAGCAGCAGCAGCAGCACGTATCCAGGCCTGCTGGGGACAACTCCCTCACCGCCCTGCAGATCGCCAAGTCCCTCAGCGAGATGGACTTCTTCCCCCCGGACCTGGGGGCCCAGTACGTCACCCAGCAGAGGCCGGGACAGAGGAACGGTCCCATCACACCGGCGGAGAGAAGCTACTGCTGGGAGAATGAGGTTTGGACACGGGCAGCCATCTTGGTTCTAAGCGCTAGTTGGGTGCAGGAACTGAATGCAGAACTCCGCACCCAGCTAGCATTTAGAACATAAACGCTAGCTGTAGAAAATAATAATAATATGGACGTAGTGTCCGTATTGTATCACCCATTCCTTTACACGCCACTGTTATGGAGCTGTTCATTTCACGGTACGACCACTGCCATTGTTTTGAGATTTTGGCAACCAACAGCGGAAACAATCTATCTTTGGCACATTGAGGGCGGGAATGTCGGCCTCAAAGTAGTCTTTGGCCAAAATTCATAAATATTCAATCCTTAATAACTTTTTAATAAAATAAAACTGTTAAAGGGAACCTCTCAAAATACATAATATGGAGATGAACTCGCCACTGAGATCCTAACTGAATGAAGAAACAAATGATTCACTTTGTATTCCTCAATAACCTTTTTCCCATTGACTTGAATTTGCATCCAACCACCTGGAACCACCTATAGGCCGTCAGAGGAACTCCATATTAGTCTCTTCCACCAGGGCTTCACAAACAACAGGCGGGCATGACTGCAGCTTGGTTTAGAACCAAGTTGGCTGTGAGGTGAATAAGGCCCTCAGACACATGTTCATTTATTTTATTTTATTTTGCAGGTGTCGGTTCTCCGCGGTGCACCGGAGACAGTGCGGGAGCTCCTCGGGACGCTGGGCCTTCAGAAATACACGCTGGGTCTCAGTCTGCACGGCTGGGACGACCTGGACTACTTCAGGTGAGATATTGGTGAAACTACGGCGGTGGAGCGGTGAAGGCTTGTCACGTGGTGGCCGGGGGCACTGGTTTGCTTATTAGCCTCGTGGGACCATCTTGATCTCACGAGTTCAGTGTTCTGATTCTCTCTGCATATCAGTCTGGCCTTGAGCCCGTTGAAAGCCTCCCCCCGAAAAAAACAAAAACGTTCATTTCATGATAAAGCAACGAGCAGTGCCGTCCGCAGAATTTGAACGTGTAGAAATTCAATTCAATTGAATTCTTGAAAACTAAGACCTTATTTCTTCTATATTTTATTCTTTATATCTTTAAGATAAACGTTCGCTTGGAAAAAAAGTTCGGAGAAGTTAGATTAGGAAGTGACTAACACAAAAGGAGAGGGTGTCTACATCTGGTCACGAGGGCTGATCAGGATGCAAACACGGGACCGGTTCAACGGTAGTTATGCTGAGCATGTATACGATGCAGAGAACGAAACACACAGCAGAGTTGTGTCCCCGTTGCCGTGGTCGGCACAACGGTTTCTTTATGACGCGTTGCATCATCACTCTTCTCCGGGAAACATCTGTTTGTCATCAGGGAGGCGAGCAAGATGAATAACTCTGTTGACTCTGCCTGGCGGTTGCTTAATGTCTCAGGGTAGAACACAACACAATTATAACTCTGTGTGTAATAGTCAGAAATAGTTTTGGTTTAGAGACAATCGCAAATAAGCAATAAGACAATCGCAAAAAACAATTGGGGCGTTTACTTGGTTTTATTTCTGCTTTTCACTTGACAAGATGAAAATAGACCAAGACGTCTTTGCTTCTTCCTTAATTTTTTGCGCGTTTGAAACAATTTTCTTTCTTCCTTTTTCTTTCTTTTATTCGTTAGCGGCATCACAGAGGAGGATCTGCGCGCCGCCGGGGTCCTGAACCCCTCTCACCGCCGCAGGATCCTGGAGAACCTGCCCAGGATCTGGAATTGAATTGAAACGCGCCGGGGATATCACGACGGGACTCATGGAGACGGCGAGGCTCGGAGCTGGGGCCCCTCGTTAAAAACCTCTTCATTCACTCTGCAAATACTGTAACCCGGGGAGGCCTCCGTCCGCACACGTGCACACGTGCAGGGTGCGCTCAGTCAACCATTACATTCCCATCGATCTGTCCAGCCTCTCCGTTTTTACAATTTTTCATGAGATATGTAAATGTCAAATGGTGGCGTTGCCGTGTGTCTACCGTTGAATACTGTGACATGTTCAAATATGGACGACGGATTCGTATTAAATGACTTTGTAAAAAGCGCACTCCCTCACTTTTAAACGCGTTCATTCGTGGCGGATGTTTTTTTTACGATTGACGTAAACCAAACGTTTACCCCGAAGTTAACCCGTTGTGTCCTGGATGTACTTTCCATTATACCGTCATCGCTTTGAATTGTAATTAATCGCGGAAGGAAACACGTGGGAACATTAGGCCTACTACCTACCTGTTGTTACCTGTGCTGATGGGGGGGGGGGGGGGTTAGCGGGGGGTGGCGGGACAAACTACAGTGTCTCTCCCTCTGTTTACCGTGTGATAGGGTAACGTGCGATCACTATCTGGTCACTCAGTCTGCGCCTCTGTTCCACCTTTTTAACTGACAGACATAAGGCAATCGATGGGGGGTGGATTCACGCTGCCGCGCAACGGCGAGAGCAAAGCAATTAAATCATCGATCTCGGCCGGTGAAATGACCGATGGGGCGAACTTAACAATAATGTTTACATACTTCTCTCTCTCTCTCTCTCTCTCTCTGGTTGTGGAATAGGAATTATTGATGATGTTTCTGCTACTGTATGACATAATGTATCATACATGTTGGAAGGTCCGATGTGTCAGAGGACATGTTGCTGTTGTCGCGGAAGGTTTTGATTGGCTTTGGCACGTTTGCTACGACTTGATGTTTGTTCCTGTTTTTGCTATGACTTGATATAAAACCTTAAAACAACCGCTCCCTTCCAAGTCGGTTCTTCCTCTCTTTGTGTTGCAGTTTAATTGCTGCCATCACAAGACTATATCGGGTTATTTCCACCTTGAACACACGTTGTAAATGAACCTCAGCCAACAGCGGAACCATTATGTTTTATTGTGGCCGGCTAAATATAATGGCAGCGGTGGCAACGTTTCTACGTTTACTTTGCTTTTCTCAGTCAAGAAATTTTTTTGTAAATACGACTCATACTGTGTTAGGAAAAGATTACGCCATTCATTACTGAACACATGAGCAATGTGTGTGGGTGTGCATGGATAGAGTTTATTTGTATTAGTTAATGGGAGACAGAGAGAGAGAGGAGAGAGAGACAGTGCAGAGAGTTCATGTTTGTTAGTGGAAGTTACTTATTAAGACTTGAGCCAACACATCCCTGAAAGCAGGTATTCACCGGCCGCTTTGTTGACTGTCATTGACATAAACGGCAGTCAACATTCAACATTCATTATAGAATTATTCAATGAAGGTGTCAACTCGTTGTCAACTGCGGTGGCTCATAGCACGGTGATCGACAGCTAGCTTTGATTTTGGACGGGTTCAAACAAGAAGATGAAGCTTTACCTTCTTTTTGGAAAAGCTAAGCGCCGCCCCAACCTGTGGTTTGATGCGGACGCCTCATGAAAGAAGCCATCTGACTTCCGTTGGATAGGGCTTTTAAAAAACATTTTTAGCACGTAAAACAGTAAAACATTGAACGGTAGACATGTTGAAAACATTTGTTAAAGGTACTATATGTGAGAATCAGTGCATTCTGAGCTCTCTGGGTTGAGACAATTCAACCACAAGCTGCTCACAAACTGGTGATTTAAAGTGATTTGTGCTGTAAAATCCTACATGTAGCCCCTGAACAGATTAATTATTCTTACATACAGGACGTTTAAAGGAGATATGATGTAACGGTGTGATGTTTGGTGAGAAATTGAAAACGTGACCACTGTGAGCTTTGTGCTGGAAGGGTTCATGTGGTCACCGGCCTCCCTGCTTCCTGCTGCGACGGCTGAATGGTGTTCTGATGTGGAACACACTGCGGCCCCTCACATTTCACACGCTAACCTTCACCACACCCGCGCCCACACACACACACAGAGATGTACACCCTCTCACATACACACACACACACTCACCCACACACACACAGATTTACACCCTCTCACATACACACACACACACACACACACACGCACAGATGTACACCTCCTCAACACACACCACACACACACACACACACACACACACGCACAGATGTATTACACCCTCACATAACACACAGCACACACACACACACGACACCACACACACACAAGATGTACACCCTCTCACATACACAACACACATACACACACTCACACACACACAGAATTACACCCTCTCCAACATACACACACACACAATGTACACCCTCTCACATACACCACACACACACATCACACCACACACACAGAGTGTACACCCTCTCTCACATACACACACAAACACACACACACTCACCCACACCCACTTACATGTACGATGCAAACACACACACACACACACACACACACACACACAAACTCTCACATACACACACACACACACACTCACCCACATGCTCACATGTACACATGCAAACACACACACACACATGCCAACAAACAAACAAACACACACACGCACACACACAAACAAACACACAAACACACACTAGCAGGAAACGAAACCATATCTCTGAGACACAGACATCCACCATCCAACTTAACCAAGTCTATGCAAAGCTTTTATCACACTGACCCATAAACATGGAGAAACACATGACTTCACACACGCACACACACACACACACACACACACACACACACACACACACGCCACTAAGCCAACCTGGATTTAAGGAGACTATTCCCAGAGAAACGATCACCACACTTTCACTCAACAGCAAAATATAAAAAGTGATTCACCAAAATGAAGACGTATACAGAGAACACACACACACACACACACACACACACACACTTTACAGACTGAGCCAGCATTCAGGGCACATACCATCATGCATTTTACAGACAGCAGGGTATGCATTCTAAATATATAGCTGATTCAAAGAGCAGCTACAAATAGCATTTAACATTTGTTTCCCTCTTCATGGTAGCTAAAGGATATCTTGATGGTATTGTCTTCAACTGCGGTTACAATGGAATAGGACAAATATGCTCTTCATATAAATATACATTTATACACTGAACGTTGTGGTCATACATAGGCCATATAAATAAAATATTTCCCTTCAAAGCTTTCACTTTCAATTTGATTAAAGTAGAGCTAATAGCAATACAAAATGCGTCCATTTGTCTGTTTGAGTCAATTGCTCTTTTTAAATTGTCAATTGCTATTTTCGAAACGGTTCAAGTTAAATCTGTGACTGGAAATTGTCTTTATTTCTGTTATATCTGCTATGTCAACAAGACCTAGTTGTAAGGGCCAAATCGATTAACTCAAATTTCCCCCCAAAAACACATTTAATCACGCACGTCTACATTTGTCTTCAATAATCGCCTCTTGCGCGCAAAAGTGCCCGAAAAGTCCGACTTGACCAGACAATATAATAATATATAATAATAATAATAGCCAATTTAATGTAAATACCCGCCATTCTTGGGACCAATCACATGACAAACATGACACCAAAGATCTGTTTCTGCAATTGCCTGCTGCCTGCTGCTGCTGCGTAATTTCTCTTCAGCCGTGCGTAACTTTCACCCGGCGCTCCACCACTACTACCTCGCTCTCCGTCCTATTGGGATCCCCCCCTCCCCCTCCTCCACTGTCAGTGTCACGGCTCGGTGGTCGCCTCTGCGGCTTTAGGAGAAGCGGAAACTATTACATTCCCTCGAAAAACCAACCGGCTTAAAACCTCAAGTCAAGATGACGGGATTGGAGAGGAGGTGTCGGAGATCATATGTGTGTTGTGAGGTGTGACCCGACTGGCGCATTCCGGAGCAGACGCGACAGCGGAACAGTTGGAAACGGCGCACGACTGTAAACTCTAAACTCTCACTTTTTTTTTTATTGTTGTTGTTGTTGTAGTAACTCTACTCGGAGTCGTCTAGTGTCAAACAACGTTGGTAAGTACTCAGCCACTCAAGAAATCACTTAATCTCAGTCACTGTGCGCAGTAAACGCAGCCTAATGTGCCAACGTCGAGTGTGTGTGGGCTCGTCTCATGTAGTTTGCGTAGCCGAGGATTCGTTTGTTGCTGTGCTGACAACATTTTGGAGTCACATTTTGTCACAGTAATGTCGTCTCCTGGAAAGTAACCCCCCACCCCAAAAAAAAACCGTGGAATTAAATCTGCCTGGATTGCTTTTTTTGGTTTGTTTGTTGTTGTTGCTGTAAATTAGATTCCACGTTGAAGACATTATCTTTCTCCAATGTTTTCTAGGTTTTGCCATTTATTCCAGTTAAGAGCCATTCTCTGCGGTCACACCATGGATGACGTTTTCAACACACAAGAAGGACAGCCCATGGAAGCCAGCACACACTTCAACTCGAGCTGCCGCTTCGACGAGGAGTTTAAATACATCCTGCTGCCCGTGTCCTACAGCCTCGTGTTTGTCTTCGGCCTGCTGCTCAACTGCATGGCCCTGTGGATGTTCGTCACCAAGATGCGCCCGTGGAACACCAACACCGTGTTCATGTTCCACCTGTCGCTCTCCGACTTCCTGTACGTGCTGTCCCTGCCCACCCTCATCTACTACTACGCCAACCGCAGCCACTGGCCCTTCGGCGTGTTCGCCTGCAAGAGCGTCCGCTTCCTGTTCTACGCCAACCTCTACTGCAGCATCCTCCTGCTCACCTGCATCAGCGTGCACCGCTACGTCGGCATCTGCCACCCCATCAAGGCGCGCCGGCTGGTGAAGCCGCGGCACGCCCACCTGGTGTGCGGCCTGGTGTGGGCGACGGTGGCCGTCTGCCTGGTGCCCAACCTCGTCTTCGTCACCACCTCGCGGCGGGGCAACGACACGCTGTGCCACGACACCACCAGCCACGAGTTCTTTGACGAGTACGTGGACTACAGCTCGGTGGTCATGGTGCTGCTCTTCGGCGTTCCCTTCATGGTCATCATGGTGTGCTATTGCCTGATGGCGCGGACCCTGTGCCGACCCAGGAAGGGGCTTTCCCCGAACGGCCAGGCGGCGTCGTCGTCCTCCTCCTCCTCCGCGCACCGGAAGTCCATCAAGATGATCGTGGTGGTGCTGGTGGTGTTCGCCGTGTGCTTCGTGCCGTTCCACGTCACGCGCACGCTCTACTACGCCGCGCGCGTCCTGCACCTGGACTGCACCGTGCTGAACATCGTCAACTTCTCCTACAAGATCACCCGGCCGCTGGCCAGCGTCAACAGCTGCATCGACCCCATCCTGTACTTCCTGGCCGGCGACCACTACCGCACCAAGCTCATGGCCGCCCTGATGGGGAGGCGGCGGGTGATCACCTCCAGTCACTCCGAGGCCAAGCACAGACGCAACAATGCCGCCGGCCCCGCCCTGGCGCTGTCCTTTAAGAACACGGACGCCAAAGCCTGTGGACAAGAGGTGGAAACGTAGAATCGGAATAAGGGGGAGATGATTGCTTTTTCCATCTATTGCAGTCGATTGCACTGATCGCCGTGGCTACGTACACGCGCACCGAGTCTGTTTCTGTAGGTCGCCAGAGAATTTAACAGTTCTGTTAAAACACTGAAGAAAAAAAACACATTCTTCAGGAAGTGGTCCCACATGTACCACAAAAGAACGCCCCCCTGAACACTGTTTTGTCTGTGGACTGTAGTTACTGGACGTGGGGAGGGTGCGTCCGAAGTTCTTTTGCGTTCAGCCTTTATTGGAATGCACCCTGTGAAAAGTGTGTGAAATAATGCGTTGATCACACGTGTCCTCAAGTGATGCCGAAATATTATTTTGGTCAATTGGTGAGTTGTGATTGTGTGATACCAATGTTTGTCGTGTCGTAAAAGTCAAAGGAGCGGTTTATGAGCTGTGACTCTCACCAGCTGTAAAACTATTGTTGTGTCTCACTATATTGTGTTAGACATGAGGCAATGTGAAGTAATACCACTGAGTAACCTTAACAACAAACACGTTCAACCCGAAACCAAAAGCCCCCCTTTTTCCAGCTGTTGTAGCATTTAGCCCCCCCCCCGAGTTGGAACAGCTGCCTCTTGCATCTGCACGCTTTTACCACGGAGCTTACCGAGAGCCGAGCAGCAGAACAGCTCTGGTTGAGGACCTCATGCTGAGCAGCCCACGCCGAGACCCTGGGGGATACATGGGATCTCCCTGCACTGCCCTCTAGTGGTCTGAACAGTTGGAGCTGCATTAGGGGTTCTTTTTTGTGGTTGGAAATCGCTCGTCTGGACTGAGTTTCCTTATGTCTTTGCAGGGCATGAGGATCGCTGGACATATGTACCTGTTTTCTACATAATCTTCTGCATTCCCTGGATATTATAGAGAGTGTCCTGTTGCCGTGTGATTTTTGCAGGTATGACTTTATTGTCATGTGACATGTGTCAAATGAGTACTATATTTTTGGTCTGGAATGTCCTGCGTATCACCCTATATATATATATATTATATTTGTCATGCAATGATTTTGTTTCTAACTTCAGTGTGTGTGTGTGTGTGTGCGTGTGTGAGAATTTAGGCAGAAATATGTTCTGATTCAATGATGTCAGCAACACAAAATATAACACTAAATTACAACAGCCTCACCTAGCGTCTGATTGGACTCCAGGGCTGTGCACACACCTGTGGTGGCGTGTCAGCAGGGACCGCCTGCTCCGCCTGCAAAACTTTACCAACTTTTGCAACCCAATACCTGTGTCCTGGTGACCGGAGGAGCGAAGAAAAGCCACTTTCATGGCATATAGCAAGTTTCATTGCTATATATATATATACAGATAGATATCTACATAGAAATTAATGTATTCTATTACACATGGCATGGAGGGAGGTAAATGAAGCAATGCATCTAGCAGCGGGTAGAGAAATCATAGATTGCTCTGGATAGATAATGCCATACAATGCTCATTGTGGAAAGAAGGACTCACAACATGGAGCACAAGAATATCATCAGATTCCTGGGGAGGCTAAGGTTGAGGGCATTGGCCTACATGGTATATGTATTTAATACAGGATACAATAAGTACTGTAATTCAACCTTCAGTGAACAACTCACTATTGGTCACCATAACAATCATCCAAGGTTGAGTTTTTGGTTATTATTTTTATGTTGCTTTTTTCAACGTTTTGATAATATTGGTTGATATAGTTGATGATATAATTATAGAATTATATAATAATTATAGCAAGAGGAAAGGAACAAAATCATCTTACAGGATAATAGGTGAATATTTGATATGCTTTAGCTTATTTAATAGATAGCTATCTACAGCATTTACCTCAATGATACACATAGAATACCTCTCCAGATAAAAAAGTGTGAATTCACATTTAAGAAATGAAAGCAAAACCTAACCCTGACTTTCACCTGAACCATCTAGTTCAGAACATGTTGCTTTTCTTTTATTGTTGAAATGTTCTATTGAAGGGAATTTCTGTTTTATTACAGAAAGACTATGATGGTGTTACTGAGGTTTTCAGGCCTAACTTTTACCATTAAGGCCTGCCACATTGTCACCTAAACTACTGGTAATTATATTATATTATAGTCTATTGCCAAGCACCTGCTCAAAGGGCAGTTCATACTCTGAAATTGTAGACCATTTCACGTAAATATATTCTATTTATTTATTAGTAGGTCTATTATGTCGAATAATTGATATTGATTGATATTATTATATGGGATTATATTGATATTATTTTTAGGCTGGTGTTATTCCAAATAGTTTTGAGGAAATTCAATAATTGTTTTTCCCCTGCTGACGAGGCTGTGTCGGCTACTTGATGATTTACATCAGAACAAATGAACATGTCCTGCAGCGACAAGGCTCACGTTGAGCGACGCTCAGGGTCAAGGGTCAAACCTCTCATGGCGCGCTTCCCCTCAGGGTCAAGGTTTGTAAGGTCAGCATACGGGCGCCCCCTACTGGCCGAGTCGGCGACGTGTCAAGGACAATTTATTTATCACGATATAGACTAAACTATTTTAATCAACAGCCTAGTTAAGGCACATCTGTTTTTTTAAACTAAAAGGTAGGTGTAAGTGATATGTCTACATTTATTCATTATATGCAAATTATCTGGATTAGTAAATAATGCAAACACGACCATTTTAGATATCGGCAATATTATCGCCTATATATTTTTTTAACAATAATATATTTTTTTGTGAAAATGAAATCTTTCTATTCGCAGGGGGGAAATGTAACTGAATTCATGTCGGCCTATTCCTTAATCAAATAACTGATGAAGGAAATAAATATTTATCTTAAGGGAATAATTATAACACAACACAACAATGCTTCGTTTACGTCTTGATTTGCTATATGAAGTTATTATAAGCTATTATTTTATTTGGCACTACGGTTACAATTAGTTCTGCCTACGACTCTGTCCATCTTGTCAGCTGTTGTTGATTGAATGATAATGATTAATCAACACACGAACGCTGTTGTTCCTAGAGCCTAATTACACCTTTTTTTGATCATTTAATTTGTCATTCATTTGACTAAATTGAGTATAGGCTAGTTTATTTAAAATGTAGTGCTAATATAATCTAGCAAATGCATTGTGCGTTTTAGGCCAATCAATTGCAGGAGCCTACAGCCCATTTTGTTTGTGTGACTATCTTCATGCAATATGCTTTTTCAAGCCTTTTCAATGTCTGTGACCTAACTAGAACCTAGCATATGTTGAACGTGGAACATTTGTCTGCGTTCTTCTCTTGTTAGGCAAAATATAAGGCAGAAATTAAAGATTTCAAGGACGCATGGCCCCTAATTTAACCGGAGAGGAGTGGAGTGGAGTGGAAGAGTGACACAGAGGAGAGAAGTTCATTATTCGGCTGAAAAGGAAACCAATGGCTTTCACCGTCACCATGGTAACTGGCCTTTCTTTTTCCCGTCAGACCTATGATAAGGTACTTCAGGGCATTAAGCACATTGCAAGGTAAAAGGCGGAATATTGCTTTCCAATGCCAATAGACCTTGGATATTGATCGGCGTGCCAATTCATGAGCCGCGGCCCGACCTACATTCACCTACCTCAGCTCGATTATTTAGCCTTTTGTAAAAAAAGAATAAAACAAAATGAAATCGATGTTGGTGGAATAGGTGTTTGTGGCTGTGTGGCGATGCCTCAGCAATCTTTGCCATTCAATCGTTATATTATGATTATATTTATTTGTGTGACGAGTATGAGGTGTTCTCAAGGCAAAAGATATCTCTGCAATTGAACGGAATTCAGAGGTGCACATGCCGACTGGAACAACTTCAACCAAGGCAATTACAAGTATTAGCCTCCAACATCCATAACACAACATATACTGTACAGTATAATATATATATACAGTATATATATATATATATATATATATATATATATAAATATACCATGTGTGAACACGTCCTCGCTATCACACGACAGGCTCACCTCCCGCTTAGCATCGGGGGCTGCCTGCAGGTGACCTTGCCTGTGTTCCCTTATGGACTCTGCCGTGTTACCCACGAGGTCAGGGAGGAGCACAGGTCCAGGCTATGTGTGCGGGGTGGTGTGGGGGTGGTGGAGCTAGCCTAGTTAGTGAGGGGACTGCTGTGGATTAGCATAGCTGAAGACCGGGAGACAAGTCAGGGGTAGATGGGGTGTATGGGCGGCGGCGGTTGCGGCGGCGGCGGGCGGTGGCGGCGGCGGTGGTGGTGTGGGGTGGCTGATTACGAGCTGGGTTTATGGCACTCCTGGCAAATTGTTTTAACCCCTATTACAGCGACGGTGTGTGGCTCCCCTTATCTGGGCCTCTGCAGCCACTCATTAATATTCCGTACATATGGCAGTGCTTTTTGTATCATTGTCTATTAATGGGAGGGATAATCGCTCATTCAATTATCAGGCAGTCAAGAAAAGACCAACCCGGGGTGCGCCGTGCGCCTGGTTCACGGCTATAGCAAACGCTATAGCCCCCCCGACGCAGACGTGCCAGTGGGAAGGTGAGAGCGATAGCGGGGGATTACACCATATTAGCTACTTTAATAAGACAGACAGCAGTAATAACCTGAGCCAACACGAGGTTTCGCCGGGCAAAGGAGACACAGGCATATCTGAGCTCTGAAAAAAAAAGAAAGAAAGAAAGAAAGAAAGAAAAAAGCGTACAAATTGTTCGAACGCTTCTTTCCTGTTTCCCCCTTTTATGAAGTCACCGACGTCTAGTGATGCTTTGGCTTTGGATCAGAACGTCTTTCCTTTGAACAGGAACGCAGGTGATTATTCTGCCCGTTCCTGACTTCCCGCGGCGGTTACATGGCAGTTAGCAGCCCCGGTGGTTAGATGTCAAAAAACCCAGATAATCCCCTGTCCCTCGAAGCATGACCCCCGGACGGTCCCTGTAAGCGCGACCCCCGCTCGGTTCCTGTTAGCGTGACCCCCGCTCGGTCCCTGTTAGCGTGACCCCCGGACGGTCCGCTGTAAGCGTGACCCCCGGACGGTCCCTGTTAGCGTGACCCCCGGACGGTCCTGTAAGAGTGACACCGGACGACCCTGTAAGCGCGACCCCCGGACGGTCCCTGTTAGCGTGACCCCCGGACGGTCCCTGTAAGTGCGACCCCAGGTCCCTGTAAGTGGGGCCCCAGGACAGTCCCTGTAAGCGTGACACCGGGACGGCCCCTGTAAGCGCCACTCCTGGGCGGTCCCTCTAAGCGCGACCCCTGGACGGTCCCCGTAAGCGCGACCCCCGCTCGGTCCCTGTAAGTGCGACCCCAGGTCCCTGTAAGTGGGGGCCCCCGGTCCCTGTAAGCCCCCGGAGTTGTGTGAAGTGATCAAATACGGGTTGTTTGGTCTCCCCTCGATTCGGTGCTTTGTGGTTTCCAGCCCGGCGGCCCTCTGTCTCCGTGCTGCTGGGGCCATGGCCTGGATGTGGAGGGTGTGTGTCGGGGATGGGGTGGGGGAGCTAGGTGGTGGGGTGGGTTGGGGGGGGGGTGGGTGGCGTGGTGGTGGTGGTGGTGGTGGGTGATAATAGCGTGACCTCTAGCTGTTGTGTGACCCACAGAGGGTCATTGTTAGCTTAATGCAAATACACCCACCCACACCCCACCCACACACACACACACACACACACACACGCAGACGCGCATGCAAGCACACACACACACACACACACACAGACACACACAGAGTTAAAATAAGGTTGTTTAGTCGTCCTGTGAATTGAGTTTCTTCAGGAAGTGGGCCAAAAGATTAGGACGCGTTGTGCTGCTGCAAGCAACGGAGGCTTTTTTTTCCTTTTTTTCTTTTTTTGGGCTTGTGTGGAGAAGATAGGAGGTGAAATGTTAACAAAATCTTATAAAAAAATAAAAAATCCAAGAGTTTGATAAATTTCTACATGTTTTGAATGAGCCCGGGCAGCGGTGGGCCTTTTGTTAGCGGCTCCTATTTTTCCCCTCGGTGGCGGCGGCGGTGGCGGCGGCGGCGGCGGTTTGCGGTGGCGTCGACGCTCAGAGGGTCAGCGGAGTTACCAAAGTAATTAAAGCTCGGTGATTCACCGCCGGCTGCACAGAAAAGAAAGCAAGCTGTCATTCTGATTTAGAAAAATAAATTACAATTTTAATAATGGCGGTGGAGGTGGCGGGGGGATCGAGGGGGGATAGGGGGCGGTGCGGACGGGGTGGGGGGGGGACGTCTCGAGCCTCGCTGGGTGGAGGTGCATGGAGGGAGGGAGGGGGAGGCAGGGGGGTGGAGGTGTGTGTGTGTGTGTGTGTGTGGGTGGGGGTGAAGGGTGGCGGGGGGGGTGAGGAGCGTGCTGGGTGGGAAGAACGGGTCGAGAGAGAGAGCGAGAGTGAGAGAGCGAGAGAGCGAGAGTGAGAGAGCGAGAGAGAGTGAGAGTGCGAGAGAGAGGGGATGGGGGGCGGGGGGGCGGGTGGGGGGGCGGTGGGGGAGGTTTGCTGCCTGCCTGGCTACTTATCAATAGTTGCATTTTTTTTTTTCTAAACCGCATCGGTAGTACATTGCGAGGAGGAGGAGGAGAGCACAAGTGCCCTTAAAAAAAGAAAACGCCGGAACATTAACATACTGATTTCATGCGCGTGGCAAAGGGCCTGAGCCAGTATCAGAGAGGACTCAGCAGTCCTATTGTCTGCTAGGACTCTGGTCCCCTCTGATATGAAAATTCAATTATTTTATAACTAGATCTGGCGCTGCGTTTTGACAGTCGGCCGTGGTGCCTTGCCAGCTGCCTCGGTGTGGGGGTCCAGAGGCTCCAGATAGCGAGAGGGAAGCCTTTCACACACTGACATGTTTTTAGGGGACAAGATTGCCTAAATGTGTTGCATTTAAGGACGGAAAGTTAATCTAATGCACTGCCATTATCTCACACAGGTAATTCCAATACCTTCCTCAATCTGTGTTTACGTGCGCGCACACACACACACACACACACAGGCACAGGCACAGGCACAGGCACAGGCACAGACATACACAAAACAGGCACACACACACACACACACACACACACACACAAACACAAACAGGCACACACACACACACAGGCACACGAGTCCATTCTTAGCCACTTTGAATCTGATTCTCAGTCTGCCTGCCTCCAAACAGGTTATGTATTTATTTATTCTCTCAGTGAGCCCCCCAAAACTATATCAAACTAAAGTTGTTTTACAACAAACATCAGCACTTTCCAGAGGTGCAGTATTTCTGTGGGCAATTACGCAGGAGAAATATACCAAACTGAATTGGAACTTAGTTCAGGAAGTTGTTTTCCATGTATTTTATTTATTCAGCTGTTTTTGAGTCTGAATAGTAATATTGATTGCAGTGCATGAATGTATAACAATGAATTATATCGAAACATACATTATTCCGCCGATGCGTTCACGCAATTCGGGTGTTAAGGACTATGTGGATGAGAATATGTTGTTTATGGGTTATTTAATTCAAACCAATACAGACATGCTATTAACATTAGCAGCGCGGTTGTCCGTTGAAAATGCCTTAAGCTGGCCTTACTTAGTCGATGGGCCACCCAAAAAACCCTTCATTACCACTACAGTTCATTGTGTGTGTTCTGAGAGGGCTTGGATTGGGGGGGAAAGTGGGCCGATGGTGGATGGTGAGTGAGGTTTTGGGGGTCTACTTCATGAACAGGAAGCAGGCTCCCTGCTCCCCACACCCCCCCACCCCAACTCCCCCCCCCCGGCCCTCCCCTCCCTCCCCCAGTCCCTCTCAGAGCCCAGTGTGGCGGCCCTATTACCCCAGCTGGGGGAGAGAGAGGAGGTACCTGCCTCCCCTCATTAGGGCCGTGTTGGAGTACACGCTCGCTGCGTGGGAGAATGGACCGTTAATTGGTATTCTCCACAGGGGGAGCTGCCATTAGCACTTAATTAGCAGTAAGAGTAGCATTCAGTCACGGCGCCTGGCGTTGGTGTCCAACATAAGATGTTTTGTGTCGTCCTCCTCTCCTGGTGGGTCACGGCAGGACCCTGGGGGGGGGTGTCTCTGTGTGTCTCTATTGAATATGGTCAGCGTCCATACGCCTGCCAGGTTGGTGGTTGTTGACAACACGTTGAGCATTACGCTGATGTGAAATCCAGCATAGTTTTCATTTCCCGTCCTCTTGGGCAATGTGCAATACATCCCATGTTGGGGTTTCTTCCAGGGCCACGTGGTAGAGAACACACATCAGTGCTAATACTGCGCTGCTGTGGGTTAACACACTTGTAAGGACAGACGTGTGTTAGAGGAGGTTGTTCTAGCACACAGTATCCCGGCCTCCCTGCCTCTGTGCCTCTGTACTTGGCTTGCTGCCCCGCGGCTGCACGTTGACCTCTCCATTGCCCTCTGGCTCGGCCTCAGACCCAGCTCTGAGCTGGAGAGTATAGTGCAGAGGAGGAAGAAGAAGACGAGGAGGAGGAGGAGGAGGAGGAGGAGGAGGAGGAAGGGGTCAACTCTTGTCCCTGGTCACGGAGAAGCTCTCCTTTGATCGGCTGAGTAGGCGTTTCTCCTGTCCTTTCTCTGTGTACCTGTCCACCACCGTCACCGCCAGGCAGGACAAGGGGAGGCTGTTAACCCAGCCTCGCCCTCACTAACCCCCCTCCCCCCCGCCCCATACACCGCCCCCCACCCACACACACTCACACACACACACACACACACACACACACACACACACACACACACACACACACACACACACACACACACACACACACACAGACCCTCCACCCTCCTCCCTCCAGCGACTCCCAGCATCTGAGAGGAGCTCAGATGCACTGTGAAATTTGGTACCTTTCACTTCCTGAAATCGGAGAGGCGGAGAACCGTCATTTGCCAATTTGGCCTAAAAGCGGCATTCGGGGGGGGATTGGGTGTCTTTTTCCCACCAGGATACAGCGCTCCACCCAGCAGGAGAGGGCGGGGCAGGCGTGGAGGAGGCGTAATGTCGGAGTAAAATTAGCGCTTTGATGGCCTGCTAATAGCGGGTGATGGGTGCCGCTGACGTGGGCTTCCAGCACGGACACCGCGGGCTCCTGGACTCAGACACTCTGGGTTCTTTTCGCTTCCACTCTTGAGGTCTAGGGCCCTTCTTTTCCTGCTCTCTCTCTCATTCCCTTTTTTTTGTCTCTCATTCTCTTTCTTTCTCTCTCTTTCTCTCCTTATCTTCTCTCTCTCGTTCTCTCTCTCCCTCATTCTCTCTCGCTCATTCTCTGTTCTCTCATTATTTTCCTCCTCTTCTCTCTCACCCTCACTTTCTTCCTCCCCCTCCCGCACTCTCTCTCTCTCTTTCCTCTCTCTCTCTCTCTCTCTCTCTCTCTCCCACACCCACTTTCTTTCTCACCCTCCCCCCCCCCCTCCCTCCCTCCCTCTCTTTTCTTCCTCTGTCTGTGTCTCTCCCACAGCCAGGCCCGGCCACACCTGTTGGCTGATATGGGCCTGAGCTCCGTGCTCGACTCAGACCTGTAATTTCTACCCGATCAACGTAATTATGCAGCTTTAACTCCACGTCCTGCGGCAGCGGGCCAGGAAGGTCATGTGTCGCCCCTTGAATCACACACACGCACGCGCGTATGTACGTACGCATGCACGCACACACACACACACACACACACGCACACACGCACACACGCACACACGCACACACACACACACTGCATGGTAAAAGGAGAGACATGCGGCGCGACCATTGTTAGCATGATATGTAATATGGGGATGTGTGTAAAAAAAAAACCTGTGGAAGTTTACAAGCTGGCAGCGTCTTCAGCGTTTGGAAGCAGTTCAGTCCCCCTGCGTGGCGGATGAGCCGTCGTCGCTGGGCGGACCGCGGGTGGTTTCAGGTACTGGTAGCCCGGGGTGGGGGGGTGGTGGTTCCAGTGATTCAGTGCACATTAATCACAGAGAGGGCCTGAAGTGCATTACTCTTCACTCCACTCACGAGTCACACAAGCATGTAGGAAACCCCACACCCCGTCTCGCGCTGCAGGGCCGCATTTGCAGGGTTAGGCGGTATAAGATGCGCGCGGCATAGATCATCATAATGTGACAGTTACACACTCACATACACACACACACACGCACACACACACACACACACACACTCATCCACATACACACGCCCACACACACACACACGTGCGAGCAACAGTCTTTTAGTGTTTTTCTCCGGAACGATTAGAATTAAAGGCTTCCTAAATACCCATATCAATCTGCACGGTTGTCACGGTGACAATGGCGGTAACCGAACACCGTCAACGGGCCGCGTCGCGTCTGGTCGTATCGCCGTCATCTGAACAACACGAGGAAAATTGGTCGTCTATTTGCATGACATTAACAGGGGCAGTCAAATATAATCATAAGAGCGCGTGCGACGCTAAATATTGTGACCAGCGGCAGAACCCCGCTTCAATATCCGTGTATAATAAAGCCCCTGTAGGTGCAGCCGTGTGACAGAGAATTTTCTAGGTGTTAGCGGTTGGCGAGCGGGTTTGAAATACTCAATACGCTTTTACGTAAAAACAAAAAACAAAATGGATCTGATTTCATTGTTCTACTTTTTCTTTTTTTTCCTTGGTAACGCAGATACGCTTGTGACTGTGCGAGGTGATTGTCCTCTTCCTGCCACACAGAACGCCATTGTGATCCATTCTCCCGGGATTGGAGATGTTTTGTTTTTTGAGCTCTTTCACACCGGCGCTCCCTTTCACCCGGGCGTCTCTCTCTCGCTCTCTCTCTCTCTCTCCCTCGCTCTGCTATCCTCTCTCGCCCCCCCGCTCGTCCCTGGCTCTTTCAAACGGCTGGGGGGGGGGGGAGAGAGAGAAAAAAAAAAAAAAAAGCCCCGGCTCCGGGTCAGTCCGCCTTGCCAAGTTTTGCGGACTGCCATGTTGTCTATTCTGTTGAGCTATTTAAAAAATGTTGAATATCAACAATGCCTTTCACTGGTGCATTGTCAACTTTTGTATGAAGCAATCTTGGTTGAATGAGATGGGTGCCCGTGCAGGGAGCTCTGGGGCTGCAGTGTTCACTATACCACACTGCTAGCCCCGCTCTGCTACTGCCTTTCTCTCGCTCTCCCCGCCTCTCCTTTCTCAGTGCTCCGCCGGGCTGCCGCGGTGCTAGTGTGCGTCTAAATGCCGACGGCTGTTAAAACTCCCCGATGGCTCAGGATGTTCAATCGGTGTCTCCCGTTTTTTTTTTTACTTTTTTTTTTATTTTATTTGTATTTTTTTTGGTACGTTTTCATTAGGGGCCCCCCCAGCCTCTGTGTTCTCCGGGGCCCGTGGGAGCCGGCCGGGCCCCGGATGGTGGGTTCTGGTGGACTGACCGAGCGACAAACCGGCTGACTGGCTGGCCGACCGGCTGTCAGAGAAGGGGCAGCAGGAGGCGGTGGTGAAGCCGTGTCTTAACCGGGTGAGTGTCTGGAGGGAAGCTTCTGGATCCGGAGGAGGGCAGCGGTGGGGTGGGGGTGGGGGGTGTGTGGGTGGGTGGGGGTGGGCTGGGGGCGTCGGGGGGGGGGTGGGTGGGTGTTGGGTGGAGGGTGAGGGGGGGAGTGGTGTTGGAGTTTGAGGCGTCTTGTACTTTGTGTGTGT
>PIJE02000598.1:181196-198986 GCA_002895965.2 Coryphaenoides rupestris
TAGCCATCCCTGTACCAAAATAACGGTTAAATCAACTGTTAGGCATATGAACTGTTGGTCTGCCACTGAGTTTATGTTGTCTCAGAGCTGTGATAACATGCAGCTATCAGGGTAATAATAATAATAATAATATGAACAACAATGATGATTGAATAGCAATAATAATAATGATTATAATCATAAGATTTGTATTTATATATAATGTATTGTTGTTGATGATGTTATTATTATTATTATCATTATTACTAATTATTAATTAATTAAGATGATTCATTATTAAGTTTGCATCCTTTGGTTCTGTCTTGGCAGGGGTGTCTGAGGTGAGGTGTGGTTAAGGAACGTCAGCCTGCAGACTTTGTTCCCAAACAAACACACAGTGATCGTGTTACTCTCTCTCTCGCCGAAAAAAATATATTATAAAAAAAAATCTTAATGAGACAGTTTCCATTGTGGTGGTCGTAATTGAAAAGCTTTTCTTGGTTAATTACTGTGTGCCTCAAAGGGGCTTGGCTGCAGTCAGTGGGGGGCTGAGACAAAAAAAAAAGTTATTGATTCGGAGAGGTTCAAATGGACATCATCAAATAACGTGAGCGACGATCGATTTATTATTGATTCCTGATTAAATGTGGACCCTTCTTTTTTTTTGCAGCAGCAAACGTCGCATGCAAGTCGTTCAATAATTACCAAATGACACGTCAACGATCTCATAGGCCTATAAAAAAAACCAAAAACGATTTAGCCCATAAACTATTTTAAATAACAGATTTTGCGCCTTAGGTTTTTTTTTTGTGTCATTGTGTGAGCAGAGCGTTTCTATTCCCTCAGACCCACTGGGCAGATTAACTGCGTTGCTTTCTAAAGTGGGATTACTGCCGTTTATTGTGTGTCAATTAGTCAAGTAGAATGGATTTTAATTCCCTTAAATCTCCTTGCAAATATCTTTTTTTCCCCCCTTTCGATACCTAGAGGGAATGACACCCTATACGCGACATGTTATTTACTGGGCTGCAGGCGTGCGTGGGCCTCGACGTTATTTTATTGCTTCCACGTTTAACCATCGTTTGTTTTATATGGTCCGTGATATATTTTTACGTCTTCATTTGCAGCCAAGCAATTTTTATTTTATTTTTTAAATCATGTTTTTTTCCAATAAACCATCCTGAAAGACATGGCCATAGAAAGCGCAGTCGATAATGTGCAACGTTCCTGATAATTAATTAAAAGAAATACGTGGTTATACCAGCCGAACACCCTGACCCACCTGACGGCCTTTCTAAACGGTGTTGCGGCGGGCCAGTGAAGGGTCCCGAGGAGACCCCCGGGGGCCACGGGTCTGGCTGCGGCCACGCAGGCAGGCGCAAGGCTTCTTGGCTGGTGGTCCTCCGTTCGTTAATTAGGAAATTAGCCGCACATAGTCCCTCATTATAGCCCAACCCCGGGTTTTCTCCCATAGTCTCCCTTCGCCCAGTAGCGACTGAGCCATTTCCATAAGAAGATTTACCAGCGATCAGTGTTTAGATCGGCCCGGATAAACAAATAGCGGGGGTTTGGACCATTAGGACGGAGACCACTAATTGGACATGAAAATGAAATGCATGAAGTGATGTCTCCTTTTGTTCAATGATTAGCCCGAAGTAAAGCCGTGCTTTTTTTTTTAAAGACTGCGGGTTAAAACAATATTTTTTACCCTCTTTTATATTCTGCCATGATCTTTATTTTTTTGGGGGGGGGGAGGAGGGTGTGTGTGTGTGTGTGTGTCGGGGGGGGGTGGGTCAGATCTGACATGCTTGTTATTTTAACACTTTATTTGAATGCGTGTTGTGAGGGCGCCTATATTATAGTTGTTTTAGGCCTATTTATATAATTTCGACCAGAATTATAGTGTTTTCTTTTTGTTTTTGTGTGTTTTTTACTGTGGGCTGCACCTACTGGTTCCATGCTGTCGCGTCTAAATGGAAAGTGGACTGCAATGCATGACACCTTATGTAAAGACACAACCCTGTTCAGCGTATAGGCCTCCGTGTTACCGTGTGGGCCTGCGTACAGTCTGCGTGGCGGCGCATGTGTGAAGGGTCGATACCTCTCTCTCTCTCTCTGTCTCTCTCTCTCTCTCTCTCTCTCTCTCTGTGTGTTCATTAGCAGGTGTGAATACTGTCAGCTACACGGTTCAACATGCAAAACGAAATAAGTACTCGTACAGTCACATGCAAATGGCGGAGGGCCGTGCAGCAGTAAATTATTTTAATTAGCCATTAGTAGGCCTCCGCGGGGAGAAACAATGCAACGCAATGCAATGCAATGCAGCGGACAGTAGCCGACAATTACAGGGAAAAAAGAAGAAGGGAAAAGAAGGGTTAGCGCTGGATATGAGTGCAGGCCTTTCAAATGTGCACCGCCTCCACAAGAGGTCGGTGATGTATTAGAGTTGTTCCCAGAGCCGCTCCTCCTCCACCCTCCAGTCCTCATGGGAGGTCTTAGTGGACAATATTAGCCAGAACGGATCCACTATTTAGTTTTGGTGTCTCTTATAGTGATTGCTGGTTAAATGTTATAAAACGCCATTTTTTTTTTTAATGGCCTTTGTGTTTGAAGGGTGCTATAAATACATAAACGCACCGTGCCCCGCCTGGCTTATTATTATTATTATCATCATGAATAACGTAGCCTAATTATATTAATAAGTTAGGATATTAATCCCCTATCCGTTATATTGAGCTGCTGTTGCTATTGTGCTACAAGTAGGCTAACATACAGCCTGCAATTGGTTAATAGATAAGGGATATTTAATTGTGATTGAGATATTCGAAATGATTGACCTTTTGAATTATCCTCTAAATATAGACTAATTTAGATGAAGCCCAGTGAATGAAATGAAATCAACTGAAAACATTGCATCCTGTCTCGAAATGCATCAAAACGAATACTACAGCTTATAATTACAATATAAATAGCCTAACAAAAACTATAATTATAATAATAGTGTAATAATAACAATATAAAAATAATTGTGTTGTTATTATAATATTCTTAACATTCTTAACATTATTAACATTATCAACATTATTATTATTTTAATTTTTATTATTTATACATCGAAATAATACATATATTGTTTCTCTAAATTCCTAATATGTTTTTTCCTTGAATTATTAATAGAGATTAACTTGATGATTTGCATATAGTGTATCTTTGAGTTCTGCCAGATTAAAAGACATGAGATGTATTTTCTAACACAGCCCACAGTCTGTGGCTTGTGGCTTGGCTGGCTCATAGGCTAGGTCGACTCGTCACTTATAAGGTATATATTATAACTGTGTGTCCTCACTCCCTGACTCATCTAAGTTCACCTCCATGATTATAGTCGATCCATCTGAATTAGGATTCATTTAAATTAGGTTAAGGGCTAAGAAAAATATCCACAACTCTCCTCCCTTCCTCAATCTGTTTGATTGTTGCTCAATCAATCTGAAAACTGAAAACCGAGGGTCCCGCTCATGGCGAGTCCCATCCCTCATTTCTTAATTTAAATGGGCGAAATTAGAGTTTCAATAAATAGCCCTATATTATTAAAAAGTTTAGACGGTCCTGCTATCTCTAGTCTTGGCCTACTACTTCCAACAACCCAAACCACACACACACTACACACACACACGACACACAGCACACACCCACACAGCCACATCATGCACACACGCAGAGTGCTGTCCAACTCGATTGGTCGGTTAGCGGCGGCGATGGGAGCTGCGCCGTGATTGGCTTGCGGGCGGCTCATTGTGACGCTGTCCAGTGCGGGGGTCACATGGCTCCGGCGCTATTAACTCGCCAGGCTGGCGCACAAGTTTGCAGAGTTGTGTTTGAGAGCCGTGGGGGAACCACACACACACACACATACACACACAATACAGCCACACTCACTCAGAGAGAAACCAGAGAGGCACCTGCAGCGAACCATCACTCATCTGACTTGATTCGTAGAGAGAGCAAAACTTTTTTGTTGTTGTTGTTGATTGGTTGTTGGTGCGACTGCTTCTTCTCCATGAGACTGGTCAGTATATACACCTCTACCTCTTGATCGCCGCGTGTTTTTTTAATTGGGTTTTTTTTAATTGTTCACTTCAACTCACCCGTCCGTGAGGTGAGGTTAGATTTTGATTTTAAAAAACCAAAACAACAACAACAATGTATAACATGATGGAGACCGAGCTGAAGAGCCCACTGCCGCAGTCCAACTCGGGCTCGGCGCGGGCTCCAAGGGCGGCGGTGCCAACGACCAGGACCGGGTGAAGCGGCCCATGAACGCCTTCATGGTGTGGTCCCGCGGGCAAGCGGCGGAAGATGGCCCAGGAGAACCCCAAGATGCACAACTCCGAGATCAGCAAGCGGCTCGGCGCCGACTGGAAACTTTTGACGGACGCCGAGAAGAGGCCCTTCATCGACGAGGCCAAGCGGCTGCGCGCCATGCACATGAAGGAGCACCCGGATTACAATACCGGCCCCGCCGCTCAAAGACCAAGGACCCTGCTGAAGAAAGACAAGTACTCCCTGCCCGGCGGCCTCCTGGCGCCCGGCGGCGGCAATCGGGCGGGCGGCCGGCATCGGCGGCGGCGTGGTGAGCGGCGCAGGTGTCGGCGGGCCAGCGCATGGACAGCTACGCGGCACTATGAACGCGCTGGACGAAAACAGGCGCGTACTCCCTGCATGCAGGAGCAGCTTGGCGTACCCGCAAGCACCACCACCACCACCGACGGCGGCGGGGCGGCGGCGGCTCAATGAGGCAGGCCCGCAGATCCAGCCAGATGCACCGCTTACGAGATGGCGAGCCTCCAGTCCCGCCCATGATGTCCTCGGCGCAAGACGTACATGGCGGGGCGGCGGCGGGCGGCGTCCACGTACGGGCATGTCCTGCACTGGGCGTACGACGACCGCGAGCTGCAGCATGCAGCAGGACGCTAAGCTAGCAGCAGGCGCCCGGCGGCATGGGTCTGGGCGGCTCCGCCATGGCGTCCGTGTGCAAGACGGAGCCCAGCTCCCCGCCGCCGGCCATCACGTCCCACTCCCAGCGGGCGTGTTTGGGGGACCTGAGGGACATGATAAGCATGTACCTGCCTCCCGGCGGCGGGGACGGCAGCGCGGACCACGCCTCCCTGCAGGGCAGCCGGTTACACAGCGTCCACCCGCACTACCAGACGGCCGGGACGGGGGTCAACGGCACGCTGCCCCTGACCCACATCTGAACAACTCTCTACTTCGACACACACACACACGCACACACAGACACAGACACACACACACAGACACACACACACACTCTCGATCGTAGAGAAAGACTTTGACATTAAAAAGAAAAAAAAAAAGTACTTCGGATACTTGAACATTTTTTTTTTTGGGGTTGCTAAAGAATCGACGTTCGGTAGTTTTTTCTTTTTGTTGGAAAACGAGTTTTATTTGATCCGAATGAGTTGTAAAGCATTTTAAGACTACATATCATGGACTTAAAAGTGAACGTTATAAGCCCACTATATACTATAGTAGACGGCGGCGGCATTGCGAGGCTTTGTGTCATGACGAGTATATAAAGCAATCAAACTTTTGTGTAGAAGATTTGGACTTCTATATTTACAAAAAAAAAAATGATGCCATATTTTCTCTGTATGAAAAAAAAAAAAGGGCATGTATGGCTTCATGAAGGGGCTGTCGTATTTCACAAATTATTCCACACACACACACACACACACACATATATACACACACGCACACACACACACACACAGAGATGGATGGAGTGATGTTGCTTCATACTCATACATGTTTACACTTAATTTGTAGGATGTTTGTTTGTTGTCTCGGCTGTGTTCCCAAATTGTGTAGTTTTTCTCCCACCACCACCCCCCCCCCACACCCCCCCCCCCCTTGGTTTTACTGAGATTGTTTAAGACTGTGTGGGTCACAAGCAGATATACTTTTTATTATTATTATTATTATTATAGTAAGATGTTGCTGAGCCTGTGCACCTTCTTTGTTTGTCCCGTGGAAAAAATATCCTATTTTGTTTTTGTGAAGTTTTCTGTTGTGTGATGATGATGATGATGATGATGATGGTGTCATGTTTACTCATAGCATCCATGAAAAGGTTTTATTTAAACTGACGTTTCTACTTATTTCAAGACCATCCTCTATTCTTAAAATAAATTTGTACGAAACACAATTTTATGACTCCTTTCTTCTCCTTTCTCCGTGCTTGTGGGAAATGTCGGTAGGCCGTGTAAGCGAGTTAGAACTCAGGTGAAGCACACTGATAATTGTTCATAAATGTGACGATAATTTTGTGGCTGTCGGATGCTTAGCAGGAATGATTTAAGCGTAGAGTGGAAGGCCAGGTGATGATCTGGGCGATGTGTCAAGCCAAGTGTGAAGAGGGACTTTAGCACGCTATTTGAACAGGCCTGGAAAAACAAAAACTACTGGATAGTTTTAATGGAGAATTGTATGACATGGAGGTGTGCACTATAAACGTTTTATTCGTTCATTTTGGTTATATTATGTATTTTAATGACGGGTTGTTCTAAAAGTGACATTTATCCAGTGGGTCTCAACCATCATTGCAATTTGAAGGCCTCACTATTTAAGGCACTATTTAATAACACCAAATACAACATTCTGAAGACAATTCAATATTTAATTGTGTGGATGATGTACACACGTTGTATTATTCCACATCACAGTCCACTGAGGCCTACATTTTATATGTTGCCTCGGACGACAGAATAGATCTTAACAATACGTCCCTAACATAGTATAAAGGGTTCATTAATAGTGTGATATTTATTCCAAACACAAATGTTTTTTATCAACGAGGCTAAATGGTCATTTTAACAACAAATTTGAGCCCAACGATAAACAACACATTTGCTGAAATTCCATCGAACACAACAGGAAGTGCAACAGGAACTGGAATGCCTTGTAAACACAAGACGGTTTTTATTTTATTTTATTATCAATCCAAGGTCTTCGATTCAACGTTTCTCTTCTGTTTCCGCCTCCGCTCAAAGTTTTGGGAGGTGCTGATGTCACGATTTTTCGTATTTTCTACAATGTGGAATTTGCCAGCCCCCTCTCTAACCTCCCAGAGTCCTCCTTCACTGGTCAGCGAATCATTTAGACAAACACGACGGCACTTCCATTAAATATAAATCACAACTCTGTTATTTTATGTTGTTTTTTTTATTTTACAAAAGTTTCTCTGTAGCACATGTGCGCACACACACGCACACACACACACACACACACACACACACACACACACACACACACACACACACACACACACATGTGGTGGTGTTTTAGGAAATACAAGAAAAAGGCATGTTTGTATTTGCAGTTTTAAAAATGAGAGAGAGAGAGAGAGAGAGAAAGAGAGAGAGAGAGAGAGAGAGAGAGAGAGAGAGCCACTGCACTGTCCACATCCTGCTGATCTTCCCACACTCTCGGCAGGGTTGGATCCAGGGCCTGGTGCAGCGGCCTGGATTAGTCCCCATGCACCTTTGTGTATGTGTGTGTGTGTGTGTGGTGTGTGGGGGGGGGGGGGGGGGGGGGGGTGGACAGATTATCCGGACCTCCCTGCATTCAGCGACAGGGTCTTAAGTCACTCTAGCGCGCTCTCGGTCGCCCGCCACCTCATCACTCATTTTTTTGCAATTAAGCAGCTTTTCCCCCTTTCCCCCCCGAATATATATAATATATATATATATATATTATATATATACCCTCCGTGTTGATTTGACGTTCGTTAGAGGCCTCCCAAAATACGTCACAGTTTCTGGAAGGGTTTGGAGAAATCTGTCAAAGTATAGGCCTTATGTGTCCTCATTAAAATAGCTTGTGTGTTTCCTTACTTTCACACTAATCTCAAAATGTCCTCCGATCGATTCACCACTTCAATGTGCCGCGTTGCAAAACAGAGCCTGCCTCTCGTCATGATGGCTCGTCACGTGAGTTACTTGAACATGCGGAGCTGGGCTATTCGTTGCTGCCCATAGGATTTGAATGTTCTAGCAGTGAGGCCATCCATGTTGGACTGGTGACCCCCCACCCCTCACCCCCACCCTCCCCTCCCACCCCCCCTCTCTCTCTCTCTCTCTCTCTCTCTCTCTCCCCCCCTGCGCTAAGCACCCAGAGGGCCTCTCTCTCTCTCTGCTGTCATGTGGTGCTCGGTGCCCACTCAGCAAGTGCAGGCATATCCCCACTTCTATCTGCCTATGACCTCACAGGCCCTGTTTGTCTAACCCTCCTCTCCAAAAACGAACCTAATTATAGGCCCGCAGGAACCCTGCTTCAGCCCTGTCCCTCCAGATTTGGGGTGCGCACGCACACACACACACACACACGCACACACACACACACACATACACACACACACATACACATACAATGCACGTGCGTGTGTGTGTGTATCTGTACACTATAACTATTATGTATGTATGAATGAATGAATGAATGAATGAATTTCTATACGTCTGTATGTCTCTGTGTTTGTGTGTGTGTGTATATATATACAGTATATATATATATGGTGTATATACTGTATGTATCTATGTATTTATGAATCTATATACATCTGTATGTCTGTGTGTGTGTGTGTGTGTGTGTGTATATATATACAGTATATATATATATGGTGTATATACTGTATGTATCTATGTATGTATGAATCTATATACGTCTGTATGCCTGTGTGTGTGTGTGTGTGTGTATATATATACAGTATATATATATATGGTGTATATACTGTATGTATCTATGTATGTATGAATCTATATACATCTGTATGTCTGTGTGTGTGTGTGTGTGTGTGTGTGTGTGTATATATATACAGTATATATATATATGGTGTATATACTGTATGTATCTATGTATGTATGAATCTATATACGTCTGTATGCCTGTGTGTGTGTGTGTGTGTATATATATACAGTATATATATATATGGTGTATATACTGTATGTATCTATGTATGTATGAATCTATATACGTCTGTATGCCTGTGTGTGTGTGTGTGTGTGTGTGTGTGTATATAATATACCAGTATATATATATATGGTGTATATACTGTATGTATCTATGTATGTATGAATCTATATACGTCTGTATGCCTGTGTGTGTGTGTGTGTGTGTGTGTGTGTGTATGTACTGTATGAATGTACAGCACCTACCTGTGTGTGACGCGTGACGTGTCACGTCAATGACATATTTACATATTTAAGTCAGTACATTTTTAGCTTCTTTCTTTTTGTGTGTGTGTGTGTGTGTGTGTGTGTGGGTGTGTGTGTGTGGGTGTGTGTGTGGCGCCAACCACCGCCTCCACGTCTTGTTTAAGTGTGTCGATAAGGCACCCTGAGCAATGTGTGTGTGTGTGTGTGTGAGTGTGTGTGTGTACTCCCTCTCTCTCCTCTCTCTCTCTCTCTCTCCTCTCTCTCTCTCTCTCTCTCTCTCTCTCTCTCTCTCTCTCTCTCTCTCTCTGTCTCTCTCTCTCTTTCTCTCTCTCTCTCTCTGTCTCTCTCTCTCTCTCTCTCTCTCTCTCTCTCTCTCTCTCTCTCTCTCTCTCTCTCTCTCTCTCTCTCTCTCTCTCTCTCAATGAACAATGAAATGCTTGTGACTCAGAAGCATAGCCACATTTATTGAAATTTTCTGCTTAATTAAAACTGAAATGAAATTAGCTTTTAATCGACAAGGCCGTATAATTTAACGTAATTTGGTATTTTATTTTTTTTCCCATTTAACGCATCATATCCCAAATGCGGTATTATGAATGTTAGCCCGTGAGCTACGCCAACGTGGGGTATAATTGTGTTAGGAACGAGTCCATCACGCTAATAATCAGGATATGTTTTCATTTAAAAACTTTAAAAAAGCATTTCCTCCGGTGTCCTGAGCGACTGCGTTATCATTTTCATTAGCCTCGAGCTTCAGTGACCGATATTCCGGGAGAGGAGCGCGTTTGTGGGCGTACAGAGACAATCACAGAGTGTCCCATTTTACCGAGCGATGCCGCACTCGAGTGGCCCTGCAACAGCTACATCCACGCCGGCGATGTGTCATGTGTGTACAACATGTATTAAGTACACTTGGGGTGTGTGTGTGTGTGTGTGTGTGTGTGTGTGTGTGTGTGCGACGGAAAGAAAGAAAAAAGGGGTTATTATTTACAATATTTACAATATTACTCCATTAGTGATAACCAGACCCCCCCCCCGATCCATACACACGCACATACACATTAGACACACACACACACACACACACACACACACGCACACACGCACACACACATACACACCTACTTTGCGGCGTTAAGTGAGATGGAGAAAGCGTTGAGCGTTCGCTGGTCACGCCTTGTCTGCCGCTGACAGTGGTGGGTTAAAGAGATTACACCGGGTCTGCTCCCGCGCACACACACACATAATGAGGGAGGACATGCTCGGCCTGTTGCCGGGAAGGGGGGAGAGAAAAACACACACACACACACGCACACACACACACACACACACACACACACACACACACACACACACACACACGCACACACACGGCCGGCCGATGTTTTGAGGCATTCCTCGCTGCTGGCTACTGGAGGCAAACAGCATGCTGTGCTATACTACTACACTGCTATACTGTGCTATAGTGCTACACTGCGATACTACTACTACACTGCTACACTGCTGCTACACTGCTTTGCTCCTATACTGCTACACTGCTACAATACTGCAATACTGCTACACTGCTTTACTCCTATACTGCTACACTGCTACAATACTGCTACAATACTTACTCCTATACTGCTACACTGCTACTATACTGCTACACTGCTACAATACTGCAATACTGCTACAATACTGCTACACTGCTTTACTCCTATACTGCTACAGTGTTATAATACTGCAATACTGCTGCACTGCTACAGAAGTGCTCCAATACTGCTACACTGCTAACTGCTACACTGCTACTATACTGCTACACTGCTACATACTGCTACACTGCCTCATACTGCTAACTTTATAAAAAAAAATCTTAATGAGACAGTTTCCATTGTGGTGGTCGTAATTGAAAAGCTTTTCTTGGTTAATTACTGTGTGCCTCAAAGGGGCTTGGCTGCAGTCAGTGGGGGGCTGAGACAAAAAAAAAAGTTATTGATTCGGAGAGGTTCAAATGGACATCATCAAATAACGTGAGCGACGATCGATTTATTATTGATTCCTGATTAAATGTGGACCTTTTTTTTTTTGCAGTAGCAAACGTCGCATGCAAGTCGTTCAATAATAAACAAATGACACGTCAACGATCTCATAGGCCTATAAAAAAAACAACAACGATTTAGCCCATAAACTATTTTAAATAACAGATTTTGCGCCTTAGGTTTTTTTTTTGTGTCATTGTGTGAGCAGAGCGTTTCTATTCCCTCAGACCCACTGGGCAGATTAACTGCGTTGCTTTCTAAAGTGGGATTACTGCCGTTTATTGTGTGTCAATTAGTCAAGTAGAATGGATTTTAATTCCCTTAAATCTCCTTGCAAATATCTTTTTTTTCTCCCCCCTTTCGATACCTAGAGGGAATGACACCCTATACGCGACATGTTATTTATTGGGCTGCAGGCGTGCGTGGGCCTCGACGTTATTTTATTGCTTCCACGTTTAACCATCGTTTGTTTTATATGGTCCGTGATATATTTTTACGTCTTCATTTGCAGCCAAGCAATTATTATTATTTTTTTTAAATCATGTTTTTCCAATAAACCATCCTGAAAGACATGGCCATAGAAAGCGCAGTCGATAATGTGCACATTGCTTGATAAATTAATTAAAAGAAATACGTAGGTTATACCAGGCGAACACCCTGACCCACCTGACGGCCTTTCTAAACGGTGTTGCGGCGGGCCAGTGAAGGGTCCCGAGGAGACCCCCGGGGGCCACGGGTCTGGCTGCGGCCACGCAGGCAGGCGCAAGGCTTCTTGGCTGGTGGTCCTCCGTTCGTTAATTAGGAAATTAGCCGCACATAGTCCCTCATTATAGCCCAACCCCGGGTTTTCTCCCATAGTCTCCCTTCGCCCAGTAGCGACTGAGCCATTTCCATAAGAAGATTACCAGCGGATCAGTGTTTAGATCGGCCCGGATAAACAAATAGCGGGGTTCGGACCATTAGGACGAGACCACTAATTGGACATGAAAATGAAATGCATGAAGTGATGTCTCCTTTTGTTCAATGATTAGCCCGAAGTAAAGCCGTGCTTTTTTTTTCTTTTTTTTTAAGACTGCGGGTTAAAACAATATTTTTTACCCTCTTTTATATTCTGCCATGATCTTTATTTTTTGGGGGGAGGAGGGTGTGTGTGTGTGTGTGTGTGTGGGCGGGGGAGGGGTCAGATCTGACATGCTTGTTATTTTAACACTTTATTTGAATGCTTGTTGTGAGGGCGCCTATATTATAGTTGTTTTAGGCCTATTTATATAATTTCGACCAGAATTATAGTGTTTTCTTTTTGTTTTTGTGTGTTTTTTTTTACTGTGGGCTGCACCTACTGGTTCCATGCTGTCGCGTCTAAATGGAAAGTGGACTGCAATGCATGACACCTTATGTAAAGACACAACCCTGTTCAGCGTATAGGCCTCCGTGTTACCGTGTGGGCCTGCGTACAGTCTGCGTGGCGGCGCATGTGTGAAGGGTCGATACCTCTCTCTCTCTCTGTCTCTCTCTCTCTCTCTCTCTCTCTCTCTCTCTGTGTGTTCATTAGCAGGTGTGAATACTGTCAGCTACACGGTTCAACATGCAAAACGAAATAAGTACTCGTACAGTCACATGCAAATGGCGGAGGGCCGTGCAGCAGTAAATTATTTTAATTAGCCATTAGTAGGCCTCCGCGGGGAGAAACAATGCAACGCAATGCAATGCAATGCAGCGGACAGTAGCCGACAATTACAGGGAAAAAAAGAAGAAGGGAAAAGAAGGGTTAGTGCTGGATATGAGTGCAGGCCTTTCAAATGTGCACCGCCTCCACAAGAGGTCGGTGATGTATTAGAGTTGTTCCCAGAGCCGCTCCTCCTCCACCCTCCAGTCCTCATGGGAGGTCTTAGTGGACAATATTAGCCAGAACGGATCCACTATTTAGTTTTGGTGTCTCTTATAGTGATTGCTGGTTAAATGTTATAAAACGCCATTTTTTTTGAATGGCCTTTGTGTTTGAAGGGTGCTATAAATACATAAACGCACCGTGCCCCGCCTGGCTTATTATTATTATTATCATCATGAATAACGTGGCCTAATTATATTAATAAGTTAGGATATTAATCCCCTATCCGTTATATTGAGCTGCTGTTGCTATTGTGCTACAAGTAGGCTAACATACAGCCTGCAATTGGTTAATAGATAAGGGATATTTAATTGTGATTGAGATATTCGAAATGATTGACCTTTTGAATTATCCTCTAAATATAGACTAATTTAGATGAAGCCCAGTGAATGAAATGAAATCAACTGAAAACATTGCATCCTGTCTCGAAATGCATCAAAACGAATACTACAGCTTATAATTACAATATAAATAGCCTAACAAAAACTATAATAATAGTCTAATAATAACAATATAAAAATAATTGTGTTGTTATTATAATATTCTTAACATTCTTAACATTATTAACATTATCAACATTATTATTATTAAATTTTTTATTATTTATACATCGAAATAATACATATATTGTTTCTCTAAATTCATAATATGTTTTCCTTGAATTATTAATAGAGATTAACTTGATGATTTGCATATAGTGTATCTTTGAGTTCTGCCAGATTAAAAGACATGAGATGTATTTTCTAACACAGCCCACAGTCTGTGGCTTGTGGCTTGGCTGGCTCATAGGCTAGGTCGACTCGTCACTTATAAGGTATATATTATAACTGTGTGTCCTCACTCCCTGACTCATCTAAGTTCACCTCCATGATTATAGTCGATCCATCTGAATTAGGATTCATTTAAATTAGGTTAAGGGCTGAGAAAAATATCCACAACTCTCCTCCCTTCCTCAATCTGTTTGATTGTTGCTCAATCAATCTGAAAACTGAAAACTGAGGGTCGACTCATGGCGAGTCCACCCTCATTTCTTAATTTAAATGGCTAATTAGATTCAATAAATAGCCCTATATTATTAAAAGTTTAGACGTTCCTGCTATCTCTAGTCTTGGCCTACTACTTCAACCAAAACACACACACACACACACACACACAGCACAGCACACACACACACACACACGCAGAGTGCTGTCCAACTCGATTGGTCGGTTAGCGGCGGCGATGGGAGCTGCGCCGTGATTGGCTGCGGGCGGCTCATTGTGACGCTGTCAGTGCGGGGGTCACATGGCTCCGGCGCTATTAACTCGCCAGGCTGGCGCACAAGTTTGCAGAGTTGTGTTTGAGAGCCGTGGGGGAAGCCACACACACACACACATACACACACACACACATAGAGCCACACTCACTCAGAGAGAACCAGAGAGGCACCTGCAGCGAACCATCACTCATCTGACTTGATTCGTAGAGAGAGCAAAACTTTTTTGTTGTTGTTGTTGATTGGTTGTTGGTGCGACTGCTTCTTCTCCATGAGACTGGTCAGTATATACACCTCTACCTCTTGATCGCCGCGTGTTTTTTAATTGGGTTTTTTTTAATTGTTCACTTCAACTCACCCGTCCGTGAGGTGAGGTTAGATTTTGATTTTAAAAAACCAAAACAACAACAATGTATAACATGATGGAGACCGAGCTGAAGAGCCCACTGCCGCAGTCCAACTCGGGCTCGGCGCCGGGCTCCAAGGGCGGCGGTGCCAACGACCAGGACCGGGTGAAGCGGCCCATGAACGCCTTCATGGTGTGGTCCCGCGGGCAGCGGCGGAAGATGGCCCAGGAGAACCCCAAGATGCACAACTCCGAGATCAGCAAGCGGCTCGGCGCCGACTGGAAACTTTTGACGGACGCCGAGAAGAGGCCCTTCATCGACGAGGCCAAGCGGCTGCGCGCCATGCACATGAAGGAGCACCCGGATTACAAATACCGGCCCCGCCGCAAGACCAAGACCCTGCTGAAGAAAGACAAGTACTCCCTGCCCGGCGGCCTCCTGGCGCCCGGCGGCGGCATCGGCATCGGCGGCGGCATCGGCGGCGGCGTGGTGAGCGGCGCGGTGTCGGCGGGCCAGCGCATGGACAGCTACGCGCACATGAACGGCTGGACGAACAGCGCGTACTCCCTGATGCAGGAGCAGCTGGCGTACCCGCAGCACCACCACCACCACCACGGCGGCGGCGGCGGCGGCGGCATGAGCAGCCCGCAGATCCAGCAGATGCACCGCTACGAGATGGCGAGCCTCCAGTACCCGCCCATGATGTCCTCGGCGCAGACGTACATGGCGGCGGCGGCGGCGGCGTCCACGTACGGCATGTCCCCGGCGTACACGACGCAGCAGCAGCAGCAGCAGACGCAGCAGCAGCAGGCGCCCGGCGGCATGGGTCTGGGCGGCTCCGCCATGGCGTCCGTGTGCAAGACGGAGCCCAGCTCCCCGCCGCCGGCCATCACGTCCCACTCCCAGCGGGCGTGTTTGGGGGACCTGAGGGACATGATAAGCATGTACCTGCCTCCCGGCGGCGGGGACGGCAGCGCGGACCACGCCTCCCTGCAGGGCAGCCGGTTACACAGCGTCCACCCGCACTACCAGACGGCCGGGACGGGGGTCAACGGCACGCTGCCCCTGACCCACATCTGAACAACTCTCTACTTCGACACACACACACACACACACACAGACACACACACAGACACAGACACAGACACACACACACTCTCGATCGTAGAGAAAGACTTTGACATTAAAAAGAAAAAAAAAAAGTACTTCGGATACTTGAACATTTTTTTTTTTGGGGTTGCTAAAGAATCGACGTTCGGTAGTTTTTTCTTTTTGTTGGAAAACGAGTTTTATTTGATCCGAATGAGTTGTAAAGCATTTTAAGACTACATATCATGGACTTAAAAGTGAACGTTATAAGCCCACTATATACTATAGTAGACGGCGGCGGCATTGCGAGGCTTTGTGTCATGACGAGTATATAAAGCAATCAAACTTTTGTGTAGAAGATTTGGACTTCTATATTTACAAAAAAAAAAATGATGCCATATTTTCTCTGTATGAAAAAAAAAAAAGGGCATGTTGGTTTTACTGAGATGTTAAGACTGTGTGGGTCACAAGCATATACGTTTTATTATTATTATTATTATTATAGTAAGATGTTGCTGAGCCTGTGCACCTTCTTTGTTTGTCCCGTGGAAAAAATATCCTATTTTGTTTTTGTGAAGTTTTCTGTTGTGTGATGATGATGATGATGATGATGATGGTGTCATGTTTACTCATAGCATCCATGAAAAGGTTTTATTTAAACTGACGTTTCTACTTATTTCAAGACCATCCTCTATTCTTAAAATAAATTTGTACGAAACACAATTCTATGACTCCTTTCTTCTCCTTTCTCCGTGCTTGTGGGAAGTGTCGGTAGGCCGTGTAAGCGAGTTAGAACTCAGGTGAAGCACACACTGATAATTGTTCATAAATGTGACGATAATTTTGTGGCTGTCGGATGCTTAGCAGGAATGATTTAAGCGTAGAGTGGAAGGCCAGGTGATGATCTGGGCGATGTGTCAAGCCAAGTGTGAAGAGGGACTTTAGCACGCTATTTGAACAGGCCTGGAAAAACAAAAACTACTGGATAGTTTTAATGGAGAATTGTATGACATGGAGGTGTGCACTATAAACGTTTTATTCGTTCATTTTGGTTATATTATGTATTTTAATGACGGGTTGTTCTAAAAGTGACATTTATCCAGTGGGTCTCAACCATCATTGCAATTTGAAGGCCTCACTATTTAAGGCACTATTTAATAACACCAAATACAACATTCTGAAGACAATTCAATATTTAATTGTGTGGATGATGTACACACGTTGTATTATTCCACATCACAGTCCACTGAGGCCTACATTTTATATGTTGCCTCGGACGACAGAATAGATCTTAACAATACGTCCCTAACATAGTATAAAGGGTTCATTAATAGTGTGATATTTATTCCAAACACAAATGTTTTTTATCAACGAGGCTAAATGGTCATTTTAACAACAAATTTCAGCCCAACGATAAACAACACATTTGCTGAAATTCCATCGAACACAACAGGAAGTGCAACAGGAACTGGAATGCCTTGTAAACACAAGACGGTTTTTATTTTATTTTATTATCAATCCAAGGTCTTCGATTCAACGTTTCTCTTCTGTTTCCGCCTCCGCTCAAAGTTTTGGGAGGTGCTGATGTCACGATTTTTCGTATTTTCTACAATGTGGAATTTGCCAGCCCCCTCTCTAACCTCCCGGAGTCCTCCTTCACTGGTCAGCGAATCATTTAGACAAACACGACGGCACTTCCATTAAATATAAATCACAACTCTGTTATTTTATGTTGTTTTTTTTATTTTACAAAAGTTTCTCTATAGCACATGTGCTCACACACGCACACACACACACACACACACACACACACACACACACACACACACACACACACACACACACACACTTATTAGAACTTATTTTTCCATATATATTTCGATCTTTAAAGGGGACGTATTATTACTAACTCACACCAGGTGAGTGTGATGAGCCATCGCAAGCCATTTCACAATTGCCATGTGACCAGATCAGTTTACCTGTC
>PIJE02000598.1:201110-218610 GCA_002895965.2 Coryphaenoides rupestris
ACTGTAAGTTATGCACAGAGAGAGAATAATGATGAAATCTCACAACATTACACTCTCTTGTCTACTCTATACTACACACTCTACACACACACACACACACACACACACACACACACACACACACACACACACACACACACACACACACACACTCATTTCATTATTTTATATAACACACACACACACACACATTCATTCCTTCATATTGTGTGTGTGTGTGTGTGTGTGTGTGTGTGTGAGTGAGTGTGTATATTTATTCATCCTTTCACGCACCCACTCACCCACTCACAGGTGTATTTATGAGTATATTAATCGATTCGCCTGCTCTTTCATGAATTTATTTTCTTTCACTTGTCAATCTTCTCACTCGTCTCCTCGCTCACGTATTCTTTAAATCGTATGAACTCACTCGTTCACATGTACTCTCTGTTTCACGCGGCCAGCTGCCTGAACGGCCGACTTCAAACAGGCAGTGAACAAGCCCAGAGTACCGGCTGGAGCTGGTTTTGATCTCTGTTATCTTTACCGTTGGGGTAACACTGGGCCACCGTTTTTAATTGGCTGCCTGCATTGTATTTGAGCGCCGGCAGTCTTGTTCTGTAATGCAGTCGTCTCCGTAATGATAGCTGTGGCTCGATTGCTGTTTCTTACACAACCGCAAAGAATGCTGAGAGGAAAACGCTTCAAAGACACACGCTAAAATTGTGCAGAGGCCTCGTAGCGACTTACTTACGGTGGAAGGTAAACGGTTCTTCCTCGTAGGCTCGAGGCACGCAAGCTATAGGCTGGTGTTCCCAGAGGAATCAGTACGGCACGGGTGACAAAACCTATATTTTACATGTCAAATATACGTAGGTTTTGATGACTTATGTCAAATATAGGTTTTGATGACGTGTCCAATATATGTTTTGTATGACATACAGTACGTATTGAAATATTCAATGATGACGATGATGCTCACCGAGGTGCCGCGGCGGTAGTCAAAGCTTGCGGTGTTGTCAGCGCGTGACGTGGAGTCGTTGCTCATACATATTTGATTGAGACGGATCGGATCTCTTGAAAAAGAGATGGAGGGCCAAGTACACGCGCAGGCTGGATGATCGCTCTTTGATTCAAGCTAAATGATCTGACTCCACGGAGTCAACGACGCAGCTACGTGATACACAACAACAACAACAACAACTCAAATGAATTGCATTGAAACGGAATGAAATGAATTTAATTTGTAAGTAAATAAGTCAGTAAGTATATAATATCGTTTATTTATAAGGCGCTATAAAGCAAGCATAGCGGGAAAAGAGAGGACAAAGGTACGTACATACATGGACATACAGAGATAGCAGGGACATATACAACATGCAAACAGATGGACCCACAAACAAGAATAAAATTGATAAAACAAGGAGAAGCTCCCACAAGACGAAACTCCCGCAGCGAGTTCCCGACCCCCGCGCCGCGGCCCCCGCCGACGTGTGGGTACCTGCACCGCGGGCGTGAGTCAGCCGCCGCCGTGCAGGAGCATGCTACGCTACGTGACCTCAGGAGAACCGGGGACCGATCCCTGGTGCGCGCCAGGCAGGCACGCCAAACCGCGACAGCGACAGGTCTAGCCGGACTTAGCCGCTCTTTAGCACAGAGGGGACGACGCGGTGGCGTCTCTCTGGTGTGCGTGTTGACTTTGAGCCGGCAGGTGCACCGCGAATATGAGACTCGACAAATATGAAGCGGGCTTAGCCGTTGCCTTTGTCCACCGTCGGCGCAGAGCAAACACGCGACGTCAGAAATGGCCGACCGCGTGTGTGTGTTGTGGTCGCCTCTCTCGTATTTTTAGAGCGCTCTTCCGATGGGCCGATCCCTTTGACTTTTTTCGGTTTTTTTTGTTCGCGTTACACAATGAGGTTTTGCATTAACTTGTTTTGGAGAAATTACAGTAATTGTGGTTTGAGGCAGCTGTGCACGCACACACACAGACACAGCCACAAGGGAAACGGGATTAGGAAGCTTCCTCGCCGAATAACCTGTAAGGGCAATAACATCCAAACGGCTGGCTCTAATGTGCGAGCCAGGGAAAGCCCGGCGCTGGGGCCTGTCGTCACACACACACGCCGCCGCAGATGGCCTCCGTTTCTGCGGAGCCTCCGACCGACCGTACTCGACGTTGTCTGAGCATACTGGAGCGTGCCGGCGGCGTCCCACAGAGCACACAGACCCAGAGTGGGCAGCGCAGAGAAGTTCTGACCCCACTTCTGACCCACGTCTTGGGAAGGCGCTGGCGTAATGGGGCCAAGTGTGGCGTTGTTCGCGTGTGTCTCCGTGGGCCCAGTGCCGCATCATACGCCTCGGGACAGTGGGCTGCGAACGGGGGGGCCGAGGGGGGGGGGGGGGGTTGTCAAGAGACAAAGCAGAAGGGGGGGGGGCGGGTGTCAGAGGGAAGATTAGGCTCCTCATCTCGGCCACAGTTATTGATTAGTTGTCGGCGGCGGGGACAGTGAGAAGGAACACAAATTGACAGTTGCACAATGGCGGTGGAGGGGGGTGAGCGGGGGGGGGGGGGGCGGTCTTCAGACGGTCGCCGTGACGCCCGCCGTGGTAGTCGCGTGTCCGTCTGACGTATGAAACAAGAAGACGTTGCCGGACAAATCACTAACAATAACGTTTTTAAACTATCATCGGTGAGTGCAACGCTCAGGCAGTGTGTGTGTGTGTGTGTGTGTGTGTGTGTGTGTGTGTGTGTGCGTGCGGTTGCGTGGTGTGTGGTGTTGTGGTGGTGTGTGTGTGTGTGCGTGTGTGTGTGTGTGTGTGTGTGTGGCGTTTTGAGTTCGGTGGGGGTGGGGGGGTGGAGGAGCCTGGTGTTCAGGAGCAGGGGCTGACGTTGTGTGTGTGTGTGTGTGTGTGCATGTGTGTGTGTGCGTGTGTGTGTGTGTGCGTGTGTGGTGTTGTATGGAGTAGTGGGGGTGTTGAGAATGGGGGGGGGGGGGGTGTTATGGGGGGACCATAACCCTGGGAAGAAGGGGGCGGTTACGGCTGAGCTTACGGCTCAGTTCTGACTCACTCTGTCACTTATTGATTAGTTGCCATGGTGCGTTAGTCAGGCCGCCTCTCCTGGAGGTGGGTCCCCCGGGGGGCCAGCACTGCCCACAGGAGCCTCTGGAAGCTTTATCTGCAGGGGTTCCCGTGTGTGTGTGTGTGTGTGTGTGTGTTGGTACACTGTGTGTGCGTGTGTGTGTGTGTGTGTGTGTGTGTGTGTGTGTGTTGGAGTGGGGGTGTTTTTTTACATACATGTCATATGTGTATGTTAGGGGACCGTTCGTGCGTGTGTGCGTGCGTGTGTGTGTGTGTGTGTGTGTGTGTGTGTGTGTGTGTGTGTGTGTGTGTGTGTATGTGAAGCCCAGCCGGGACTGTGTGTGTGTGAAGATCTCTGTAACATCACACTGTCCTCATTTTTTAATTTTTTTATTTCTGTTGCTCTCTCTCTCTCTCTCTCTTTCTCTCTCTCTCTCTCTCTCTCTCTCTCTCTCTCTCTCTCTCTCTCTCTCTGTCTCTCTCTCTCTCTCTCCGGCCCAGTGTTCTAGGTGTGTGTGTGTGTGTGTGTGTGTGTGTGTGTGTGCCTGGCAGAGTGGTCCTGAGTGGACTAGGCCCCGGCTAATCTTCAGTTCAGCTCGGTTTCTCCGTGTGTGTGAAAAGGCATCCATATTTATGCGTACACGCCGTCCCCTGGGATGTCCAATAAAGGGGATTGTAAATAAATTGTCCAAACTTATTGAGCTGTGAAATCCCCTCCAGTCCCTCAGAATGTGCCTCCTCATATCATTCCCTCTCATGTCTGGAGATGTATTGTCTTGGTGTCCATGAAATTGAAGACACTATGTGTGTGTGTGTGTGTGTGTGTGTGTGTCTCTGCATCGATGTGTGTGTGTGCCTGCGTGCGTGTGTGTGTTTGTGTGTGTGTGTGTGCATCTCTTTACATAGATGTGTGTGTGTGTGTGTGTGTGGTGTGTGGTGTGTGTGTGTGTGTGTGTGTGTGTGCGTGTGTGTCACACACGTGTGTGAACGACATCTTGCAAGCATGCTTGCTTGTGTCCGCACCTGAGCATTTGTGTCGTGTTGTGTGTACACGTGAGGGTGTGTGCTCATTAGGCTGGCGGTGTGCGGACGGGCGGTGCTGTGTCCAGGGGTCCGGGGGGGGGGGCCGGGTGGGGGGGGGGGGGTCTCAGCGGTGCCGAGGCTTCACCTGCGCTACTGGAGTGCTCTGCTACATATTCAACACCACGGGACAATGGCAGAGCTGGCCGGGGGGTGGAATGCCCTTCACACCTCTAGGGGTCATTACCATACCCACCGCAGGGGCCTGAAGTGGGCCTGCTTGGGCTCCGGGAGGGCCTACAGGTGTGTGTGTGTGTGTGTGTCTCCCCCCCCCCCCCCACACACACACACACATGCAGTCTGAGTTAGTTCAGATGTGCAGAAAGAGATGAAGGCTGGATGAGGGTCAGGTCAAATAAAACGGAACCACCGACCTTTCGGCGGCTTTCTCTCGCTCGGCTATTCTCTCCAAGTGTCTATTTGGGGGCACTTGTAAATAGACGAGTAAATAAACCGATGAACATCCTTAACGTGGGCTTCAATGGTTCTATTGAGGGCGCTCCGTGGTTGTTTGCTCATCTTTATACGCTTCTGGAAAGGAATATAATGAGCGAAGGAAAGAAAGAACGGATGAATGGATGGAACGGTCGCGGCTAACGCTAAATGTTAGTTCGTTTTCCCGGGGGGGGCCAAAGAACGCTAAACTCGCAAGACATTGAGTGCTTGAGCTCCGCCGCTGGAAAGACACGACCAGCGACCACACCCCTCTCAGCCCTTCGTATCCCCCCCCCCCCCCCCCCTCCCTAATATCACACCTTGGACGCATGCATAAACATGCATCCAAGGGTGGGGGGGGGGGGGGTCCTGCATGGCTTCAGTGGCGCGCTGTGATACCAATCAGGCACGTTTGGCGGGCCTCTTTGTCATGCTAACCGAGATCGCTTCTTGTCTTATTCAAATGGCTGCCCTCTCTCTCTCTCTCTCTCTCTCTCTCTCTCTCTCTCTCTTTCTCGCTTCACTCCCCCGACCTCCCTCCATCCCGCAGATCTCCCTCTCTCCCTCAAGTCCAAGTAACCCATGCTGAGAGAGAGAGAGAGAGAGAGAGAGAGAGAGAGAGAGAGAGAGAGAGAGAGAGACAGAGAGAGAGAGGTAGAAAGGGAGAGGCCTTGCGCATTCGGACAGGCCTCAGAAGGGACAGGGGGTGGGAAGGAGGGAGGGGGGGAGAGAGGGATGGTGTGTGTGTGTGTGTGTGTGTGTGTTGTGTGGTCTGTGTGTGGGGGGGGGGGGGGTGGTTGTCCTGAGCCTCCATTTCGTCGGTCGGTGTCCTGCCCTGATCCAAGGCCATTTCATATTCAAATGTTACAATCAGGCCCTGTGACCCGCACGGAGGGGGGGTCGTTGCCCCGGGTCACGGGGTCAAGATGGTGATTTAATAGCCCCGCTAGAGAGAAAAAAGTAAAGGGGGAGGGAGGGGGTGGGGGCAAGGCAAGTGATTTAAGGGATGAAGGAGTTAATAAAAAGTTTCCTAAGTTGTCATGTAGATTTCCATCCTCAATATGTGTCTCTCTCTCGCTCTCTCTCTCTCTCTCTCTCTCTCTCTCTCTGCTCTCTCTCTCTCTCTCTCTCTCTCTCTCTCTCTCTCTCTCTCTCTCTCTCTTTTTCGCTCCAACATCCCACACCAAACTTTGGGGGGGGGGGGGGGGGGTCTCTCCAGAGTGTGCAACAGCCCAGACCGTCAGTCGGAACGTCCCTGTGGGCTTCTGGTGGTTGGCTGTAAACAGTATTAACTGTCCACACACACAACACACACACACACACACACACACACACACACACACACACACACACACACACACACACACCACACACACACACAGTAGCTGACAGGGGGTGGGTGGGTGGGGGGGGGGGGGGGACACAGCTGGAGGTCAGAGAGGTGAGGATAAGGAGACGTTAGAGGAGAGTCGTCGAGCCGGCAGGGTGCCAGCAAGTCTCTGGGGTGTCTTGTGCGTGTGTGCGTGTGTGTGTGTGTGTGTGAGAGTGTGTCCTCATGGCTCTGGAGAGGCCTGTTATTCCTGTCCCCGAGGTGTGTTCAGCAACCTGCGGCTACTTGGCGTCTGGTTGTTGATGTGTGTGTGTGTGCGCGTGTGCGTGAGTGTGTGTGCGTGTGTGTGTGTGTGTGAAAGAGCAAAACATAATGAAAACGTATGATGAGTTTGAGCTCCTAGAGGGAACGAGAGGCAGAGGTGGAGAGGCAGTGAGCGTGGGATGTTTGACTCCCCGACTGCCCTAACAAAAAAAGGCACCGGGTTCGATCCCCATGGTCCATCCTTGAGCCAGATGCTGAACTCCTACACGCTCCTTGTCACTCTGAGGTGGAAGTACCAGCAGGGATGGGACTGGTCAACTTTTTTTTCTGACTAAACTAAATGTAATGTCCAGAAATTCGCTCCGTGTTTTCCACCTCCATTGATTCTTAAACCAAACTGAATGGATGTATTAGTTATCCTTGCCATCCCAGTTGACACTAGGCGTCAATTTAGTGTCAGAAAGACGTTGGACTCCAACGTTGGACGGACATCAAGCTACAACGGTTGAACAGGTGTGTGGGGCTGTGGTTGTTGACAGATGTAAAATTATGGTTGTAAATGAATATTTGATTGACACATGGACCGCTAAACTAATAAATATAACCTTCGACTTGACAGACTATTACGTTCGTTGAGTTGTTTTCAAATGAAGGGGTTTTGCGGAGGAGTCTGAATGCTGAGCGGCTGCACGGATCTTGGTCCACGTGCTCGTCGTCACTCGCCTGGCTGGACTCCCGGGCCTCCGCAATCAAACCCTTATAACGCATCCACAACGCAGCAGCGCGTCTCGTGTTCAACTTGACCAAAATTCTCCCATGTAACCCCCGACCTCTACTGGCTCTCCTGGCTCTACGGCGGGAAATCGACACGGGGCATTATTTTCAACTTTGACCCCGCGTGATGCCAACGTGCCAACCGCTAGATTTGCGGTACGGTCCAAAATAACGGAACGCTTCAAACTGTGGGCGATATCGTGTGTCTTCTAAACTTAGCCGCGCGCTGGAGAACACAATGTCCACGCTGGAGACGCGATGAACGCGGCGCCGTGCGATCATCGCTCTGAGCTTACCGCCACGTGGAACACTTAAGAAGTATTCACACATTCAACGCTCTCTCTTTTTAATTGTTGTCTGTGAGCCTCTGTAAAGCCTGCGAGTTATCATTATAAGAACGTTGCAACATTAATTGCTAACCGTACTCCTTGTCTCAAACGATGCTGTGTTGGGCCCACAAAGTCCTTGAAAAGTCCTTGAAATGCAACGTAATGCAGGTACCTACTCGCAGTGAGTAAGTGAGCAAGCGTTCATGAGGGGAAGTCAATGCGTCTATTTCTAAAGTAGCCTGTACGGCGTGTTGTTCATTTGAAACCTTTACAGACACTTTTTTTTATATAGCTTAGCTAGTGGCGTCCAATTTTGGGGTTTGGGGTGCTTGCAGAGCCCCGCCTGATTGGTCGAAAACAAGAACAACAAGACGAACACAAGGTGAAAGAAAGTGAAACGCCCTGTTCGCCCAGATTCGGGCTGAGATGTGTAAATCTAAAGTCTTTAGATGTGTGAGACTAATTTGGAACATGAAGGCCTGGCTCACCGGAGGTATAGATGTTTTCAGCGGGAGCAGACCACAACCACAGCCATTAAAGTTTTATCTTGTCTTATCTCAAAACACAGCCCTTAAGACACCCTGGCAGCCAGTGACGGCTCCTGTCGTTACTCATGGATAGATGGCGGTGGTGTTCCTCATCATCATCATCATCATCATCATCCATCATCATCATCGTACCTCCTCTGCTGCACCACGCGCTCCACAGTGAACCACAGAGCCGCCGCTCCGACCACCACCACCACCACCACCACCACCACACCACCACCGAAGCTCATGTCAGGGGTGTCTCCGTACTGTCTGTTGTTTGATGGACACCTTGTTGTACGTGGCGCGCTACCAGGCTCCCGTCTTCTCCTCCTCATCATCTTCCTCCTCCTCCTCCTCCTCCTCCTCCTCCTCCCCTCCCTCTTCCTCCTCCCTCCTCCTTCTCCTCAAAGGTTGAACTGCCTCCGCTTAAAGGGACACCGTCACGCTCGGCTGTTTTCTCTTATTCTCCGAGTCGTGGTCGGCAACAACATCAAGACCACATTTTTCTTCACAACACGAATGAAAGCCAGGCTCCTCTGTACAATATAGACATTCTATATGTCTGTAGTGTATATTGTTATATTTATGTATATTATCTATATATATATATTATCTATACATATATATATTACAAAATAGCCCTTGAAGTTGTTTCAACCGTCCAAATCCTCAATTGAAATCCTATTTACCTCGAATCATCAATAAAGACAGAGTCAGGACAGCCAGACAGCGCTAACGATGGTATGTGAGGGCTAACCATCCAGTAGGTGTACGGTAAACGGTTTTTAACGGGGGGGGGCAGTGGAAAGAGGCCGGGGGGTCTCAATGGAGGAGGGGTGTGTGTGGGGTGGGGGTGGTGGTGTTGGGGGGGAGGGGGGGGGGGGGGGTTTGGGGGGGAGTCGAGGGGCCAGCCCAGGCCAGGCCTCAGTGGCCCAGCTGCAGCCTCCAACCATCATTTCTGGTCCGTACACCGGGGCCCCCCTGATGCCGCATGGCTGCCCTGCCCTGCCCGCCCCCAGCACCCCCACCACTACCCCCTCCCAACCCCTATGAGCCCCCCCCCCCCCCCCCACCCGGGCCCCTGCAACACGGACCCAGGAGGGCCGGTGGTCGCGCCAGGCAGAACTGCGCGTTGTTTGCACTCCTCTCACGTGTGGCAGGGGAGAAAACACACACAGGATCCAGGGGTAGGGTGTGTGTGTGTGTGTGTGTGTGTGTGTGTGTGTGTGTGTGTGTGTGTGTGTGTGTGTGTGTGTGTGTGTGTGTGTTGGGGAGCGGTGTGGGGGTGGGGGGGGGGGGGGTGTGTGGGGGGTGCAGGGGTTAAACAGGGGGAAGGCAGTGGGGGTGGCTGGGGGCGGAGGGGAGGCAGTGGGGGGGCCGGGGGTGAGGAGGAAGGGGAGGACGAGGGGGGGGGGGGGGGGGGTTTGTTCCTTCCTCTCTTATCTCCCGACTGGCCATTCTTTTTTTCCCACCCCTCAACCCCTTCCTCCTCCCCCCTTCCCTCTCTCCCCCCCAGACTCCCCTCCTCTCTCTCCCCCTCTCTCTCTCCCCCTCTCTCTCCCTCGCTCTCTCTCTCCCATTCCCTTTGTAGCCGGTGCACCTGCAGCCCTTGAGTCCGGGCAATAAAGCTGAAAATCACACAGAAGGAGGATTTGAGTCTAGTGGAGTTTGGGGAGGAAAACGCAGCGAGAACAACAGAGCCAAGCCGAGGCAACAGGTTCAAACTGTGGGGCCGCTGGGCTCTGATGCCGGTGGGCTGTGCTGTACTGGGCTGTACTGGGCTGGGCTGTGCTGCCGTATCTCCGGGCGGTAGGCCTGATCTAATGCACTTTGACACACTGGGAGTGAGTTTAAGCAGATTTGGGTGCCCAGATGTCGACGGTGTTTGGCCCGGTGTCACTGTGAATCACTTGTCCGGCCATTAAGAGTCTTTTGTTTCTCTTTGCGTCGCCCCGTGGATAATGATACTGGAAACCTAAATGACACAACACTAGGGGGTACACGAGTGCCTTGGTGTGTTAAAAAATAAAGAATAAAAATAAAAACACTTTTAGAAATCTCATCTTATCAGATTTTAGTTTGAAAAGATTTCATGTTTTAATGTTTGGTGTGCGTGAGTGTTTTTTTGTTGTTAGTTTGCACTTATTTAATTTATTCAACATCAATCCAGAATTTATTTGGTTAGATATTGTAGTATCGTACACATTTATGCACAAATATACAATACGTCTCTAAACAAGTAATCTCCAAGTGAACACAGCACAGAGTAAGATGTTTATATGTCCTTTAAAGCAAACAACTACTTACTATGATCAACAATAGGAACAAATATGTCCAAATATTACATTATTTATACTACGCTTTTACGTTCATCTGGCCACGGAATTCAATTGTCCTTCTAAAATGGAAGAAAACCCAACAATGAATGATTTTTGGTGACACATTATATAAAATCGAATTACATTAACAACACATTAATCAGTCAACGATGCAAGCAAAGAGTGATTTATTGTTATTGTATGAATATATACACGTATATTCTGCATACAAATCTTGATTCCTGGTCTTCAGGGTCCGGCTTGGCGTCCACTCCCACCTGTAGCAATGTTATGTTCAGTCATCTGATGCTCAGCCATGTGCAGCTCCTTTCTCAGCCCAGAGCAGACCGGACCCCCCACTCTGTCAAATCGCCACCGAGAGAAAGAGAGAGAGAGAGAGCGAGAGAGAGAGAGAGAGAGAGAGAGAGAGAGAGAGAGAGAGAGAGAGGAAGGCAGGACTAAAATCACGGTAAACGGTCTTAATTCTGCCATTAGCAGCGAGGGAGCGCCGTGGGGATCGGCCGGCCCCATATTCACAGCGGCAGGATCAGCCTGCACGGCCCGCTGGGAAAATGGCGTCGTAATCAGGAGCCGGCAGTTCTGCCTGATCAGGTACACAGGTCCCCCACATCCCCCCCACCCCGCGCCCCACACACTTTCCTCCCCCACACACTTTCCTCCTCCTCCTCCTCCTCCTCCTCCTCCTCCTCCTCCGCCAGGGTAAGGAGATCCTAATGAGAGCTTGGACGGAGAGTTCCTCTTATGTGGGGACTTGGCAGGAGGCATGGCTGGGCTCTGATGTAAGACCGGAAGGCAGAGAAATCGGCTGGGTTTTTCCTCCTTCGTCTTTGCCTTCGTCTTCGTCTTCATCTTTGTATTTGTCTCTCTCTTCTTCTTCTTCTTCTTCTTCTTCTTCTTCTTCTTCTTCTTCTTCCTCTTCTTCTTCTTCTTCTTCTTCTTCTTCTACTTCTTCTTCTTCTTCTTCTTCTTCTTCTTCTTCTTCCCACATTTGATTATTCGGGTTGGCTGAACTAAATTCTAAACCCATAAAATTCGCATCCCCTCTGGGGAACAATTTGCATATATTTTAGTAGCCCCCCCCCCCCTAAAAAAAACCTACCCCCCCCCCCCCCCCACACACACATCCCCAATTCCTCCCTTTTTCTCACAAAGTGAAAGAGAGGGCCAGGCGACCAGGCCTGGCTGGGCTTTAAGATGCCACTGTGGTGTGAAATATGGGCGACCAAGCAAGGTCTTTGAAACTTTGAAACCCCCCGTCACCCCGTCCTCGAGCAGCTCACACACACACGCACGCACACACACATACACATGCACGCACACCCACACACACACACACACACACACACACACACACACACACACATAAACACACATGCGCACACACTAACACATACACCGTTTTTTTGCCTTGATTTAAGATGCAAATAAAATTAAAAACGAATCACATTGAAGTTTCTAGAATATTTTTTCTGTAGTTGCTCAGTGTTTGTCCCGAGTTATTTATTCATTTGTTTTATTTATTTTGTTTTTATTTATTTTGTTTTTGATGATGAACCGATCAAATATTCAAATAGTGAACAGCCTTCAGTATTGTGCATTAACTGTAATTATTGTGGTCTGTTTTCGCCTGTTCAATGGCTATGCGGATATACAGTATTTAGCACAACACACAGACTGTAGCCATGGTTGTGGAGCAGCCAATAGGGCTTCTGCTCTCCAGGAAGAGTTTCAAATCGTCAATAAACATGTCAGAGCAAAGCGTGAGAGCCAACCCTTGTAACCGTGTCAGTTTTACAGTTGGTACAGCCCCTGCAGGGGATGATGAGAGATGAAATCCCCACATTTGCATTCTGGACTCTAGAATTTAGAATCAAGATTCTAGATTCCAGAACGCACTGCTACAGCAAATCTATAATGCAGGTTAGAATCTAAAGTGTCCTCGTTTGTGTTGGCTAGGCGTGTGGTGTGTGTGTGTGTGTGTGTGTGTGTGTGTGTCAATATTCTAGAATGTAGAATCTCAACTGTTGAATCTAAAGCGTAGAATCGAAAGCGTAGAATGTGCGGACGAGGGAGGTCCTTGTTGCGTTGTGTTGGCTAGGTACGTGTGTGTGTGAGTCAAGTTTGTCAAATCCAAAGTGAAAAATGTGCAGACGGAGGGAGGGGGTGGGAGTATTGTGATAGTGCGGTGTGCGTGCGTGCGTGTGTGTGTGTGTGTGTGTGTCAAGATTCTAGAATCTCAACTGTACAATCGAGAGCGTAGAATCCAAAAGTGTAGAGGGGGGGGGGGGGGGGGGGAGGGGGGAGAGCGGTGTTGTGTTAGCGCGGCGTGTATGCGTGTGCGTGTGTATGTCCACATCATCGGGCGTCTCTGGGAGGTGCACCTGCCACTGCAGCGCTGAGTCAAGGCACTGTGTGTGTGTGTGACTGTGTGTGTGTGTGTGTGTGTGTGTGTGTGTGTGTGTGTGTGTGTGTGTGTGTGTGTGTGTGACTGTGTGTGCGTGTGTGTGTGTTGTTCCGTCACGATGTGCCAACCCAGCTTACTGGAACTGGTTTTACTGCCCATCTGTGAGCGCAGAGTGCACGGGCATGGCATGAAGTTAGCTTTCCTGTTTTGTGGTGTTTTGTGTTGTGTTGTGTCAAGCGGACTTTGAAAAAGAGCAGAGAGGAGGAGGAGGAGGAGGGTGGGTGTACGGTGGGGGGGGGGGGGGGGGGGTAATGACGAAGGGAGGGAGGGTGAGAGGGTGGGGGGGCGGGGGGGGGTGGGGGGGGGGGCTGATATTTGATGGCATTTCGGTCACACGGGGCACTTTGCTGTCATCATTTAACCCCCCACTCTCTCTCTCTCTCTCTCTCTCTCTCTCTCTCTTCCCTCTGCCCACCCCCCATGGACCCCCCGCCCCCCCCCCCTCCTCCCCCCTGCACCCCCCCCCCCCCCCCACCCCCCTCCGCCCACCCCCCCACCTCCTCTCCCCGGTGCACAGGCAGAATGCAGTGTCAGGAGGGTGAGCTCTGAGCGGTCATTGTGTGTGCTAAGCAAAGCGGAATGCCCGGGTGACAAAAGGGGGAGGAGAGGGCTCAGGGCACACAAAGCCAGGGGGAGGAGAGGGGGAGCAGAGGGAAGGGGGTGAGTGTATGTGTGTGTGTGTGTGTGTGTGTGTGTGTGTGTGTGTGTGTGTGTGTGTGTTGTCGGGGGGGTGGTGGTGGTTGGGTAGGGGCCAGGGGCCAAAAAGAGCCACTCAGCCCCCCAAAATAAAAAAATTCGAATAAAACTTTCGGCACCCTTAAAAATCTCATGCCCCCCCCCCCCCCATCCTCCCATAGGATCCTCTTATTGGGCCTATGGGGTCACTAGTACACTGACTGCTGTACACTATGGGCTCACACTGCAGCCAGCCGACGGTACACACCGTACACACCGACAACCGTCCGAGCTGTGAATGAGTGAATGAATCCACAGTAACCACAGTAAGGTTTACCCCCCGCAAATGTTCACATCCGCCCCCCAAAACACACTCTCGTCGACTCTCGAAGTCCATGTCTGGGGTGTTGTTGTTGTTGTGTTGTTGTGTTGTTGTGTTGTTGTGTGTGTGCCCCGTGTGGTACAACAAAAGCACAACAGGTGTGCGATGTGTGGTGTGTGTGTCCTGCTTAGTGCTTAGTGTGCCTCTCTCTCTCTCTCTCTCTCTCTCTCTCTCTCTCTCACTCTCACTCTCACTCTCTCTTCCTCTCGATCTCGATCTATCACGTTTCCACATCTGCCGTGGCGGTCTCCGCGCCTCATGCCAGATATGAGGAACTGGCCGGGAACTTCCACCAGGTAGTCTTGCGTTGTACTTCCCTCCACGCTGGATGCAAATCACTGCGGCTTGCTGGAGGTTCTTTCTGAGCGGGGCCAACAAGAAGAAGTACACGTGTACTTCTCTCTCTCTCGCCTCTCTCTGTACTACTGCATGTAATGTCTGTGTTAGTGTCTCTGTGTCTTAAAAGGCAGCATGTTAACCCCCTGTACAACCAGGGGCGGCACCAGGGATTTTGGGCCCCGTGAAAAGAAATCTATAGCCACGGCCGAGCGGGAAAAAAGTCACGTGATTTTACAAAAAAACTAATTCTAAACATAATTTCCACCATCATTATATATATGGACTCATATAATACTAATACTTTTACTATGAGGTTTGCTTGCAGTATCATACTTAAGAGAACATTATTTTCTTCATGTTGGTTTTAGCTATTTATTATGTAAGAGGGTGATAGGGGCCCGCCGTTATATTTTGTTTTATTCTTTTTGATACAAATTTCTAGGTCTATCTTGGCCTTGGTCTATCAACCAATTTATTTAGCCAATTTTACTGTAGTTGTGTCACTAATTACTTGGAAGAAAAGAAATCCAAATAAAAACAAACTTTTAATTTCAGGCTGTTAGCGGGGCCCCCCCCCCCCAGTCAGTCCCACTGTTCCCCCCAGTCCGACGCCCCCCGGTATACAACACGCAGGGTCGGGGGGGGGGGGCCGGAGTGAGGCCTGCTTTTGTTTTAAATTTCTTAATTAAGGAGACAACAGAGCAAAGTCTCAGAGCAAAGATAAGGAGACAACAGAGCAAAGTCTCATCGATCATCCTCCTGCGATGTTGTGGTCATATTGTGTCGAGCACGGGAACCATAAGAACATTTGCTAACGAGGGGAAGAAGTCATTATTAAAACACACGGCAATGTAGTTCCTTTCTCATGCACCTGTCACACCCCTTAATGAATTGATGTGGTGGTGGTGTAGAGGTGGGCGGGGGGGGGGGGGGGGTTTGCTAACGATACCGCCGGGTATTGTGGGCTAACTGTTAAGCCCCTCGCCTCGCCCCCCAGGTCACGGTGCTGCTACACCATTATCATGCCAGCATCATATCAGATCAATCCATTTCCTCTAGTTAGTTCAAAGGTCGCCAAACCCACCCCCCGCCCCCCCCCCCCGCCCCCCCTCCCCTCCCCTGCGTTCCAGCTCAATTTGGATTTTTTTTCCCCCGTCACCTCCACCCCACTCCACTAAGGACGAGCAGAGGGCCACTTTGAAGAGCAGGCCTTCTCCTCCTGGTCAGGAAGCCTTCCTCTCTCTCTCTCTGTCTCTCTCTCTCTCTCTCTCTCTCTCTCTCTCTCTCTCTCTCGCTCTCTCCCCCGCAATAGTGGCCCCCCCCCCCCCCCCCCCCCCCCCCCCCCCCCCCGCGGGTGGGTGGGAGATCAAAGCGGGATTGCACTACTATAGCGGGGCCCTCTTGATGGTGTGGTCGCCCCCCCTCCACCCTTCCTCGGTCCTCCTTCCCCTTCCTCCCCTGTCTCCCTCCTCCTCCCCCTCTTCCTCCCCCGTCTTGCCCGTAACATGCATACTTACCATTTGAAAAAAAACACAAACACAGGAGAGGCATTTTATTCAGGCGAGCTCAGAAACCCCCTCGGTCAGCTTGGCGGTTGTACCGGGGCCACCGCCGGTGCGAGCTTGGTTTCGGGTCCCTTGCTTGAGAACTATTTATCACATGGGAGCATGAGGGCTTCCCCTAGGACAGTGGCTTGAGGCTGGGCTTTGCGGGCTGGGTTGGTTGTGTTGTGGTTGGTGCGACCCACCCCCACACCCCCCCACCGTCGAAAAGCGGAAAGGGTCAAATTCAAGCCCCTGGGGGACGTGGCTCGGGTCACAAAGTAAACCTGCCAGGGTCGGTCGCTCCCGAGGGCCCAAACACACAACCAACACACCCCACCACCAAAACAACGGCACGCACACCTCACACACACACGGCACGCACACATACCACACACACACACACCTTGCGGCCGCGGGTCTCCACTGTGTGGTGTGTGTGAGTGAGCTTTGTGTGTGCTGTGTGTGTGTGTGTGTGTTGTGACATCACAGGCAGGAGAAGTTGCGTGGGGTGCCGGCGTGTCAGGGACCGGTGTGTCAGGCAGGCAGGTGAGATCCACTCGATCACCTCACACACCGGGGTGTGTGGGCATTATTACTCACTCTCCCCCCCCCCCCCCCCCCCCCCCGCCCCCCCGGCCTGTAAATCACCAAGCAATCAGGGGCCAGCGCCGGGCCCCGACTGAGACCGCACCCCCCCTCCCACCCCCCCCCCCCCACCCCACCCCTCTACTCCAGATGATTCCTCCGCTCTGATTGGCCGAGCCGTGGGCCCCCCCGTGCGCGGGCGCCATATTAACATGGATTGTTTTGTCGAGATGTGAGTTTAGCATTCGTGCCTCCCGGGGGAAAAGCCTTAGTCCAGAGCTTCTCTCTGGACGGAGGTCGGCCGTTCCAGCGCAGAACAAACTTAAAGGGCGGCGGAATTTCATTCGCCGCAGCGGGGATGTTAGTCATAAGCTCAGAATGTTCCTGAGTTATAATTGCAGAGGCTTCCAACTGCAGCAGGAAGTATGCTGAACGTATTATTATGATTTTTTTTCTTCCAGTATTGTTAACACGTATCGCGCCGTGTAATGTTTTGCTTGGCTGCGGCTGATTTAAATACAAAAGCCGCAAAAAAAAAAGGGAACATCGTTTGTGGTCTGTTTGTTTTTGGTGAAGCAGAAATACTGCAAAATACACTCCAAACTGACTGCAATGTATTATAGTGTCATCATAATCATCATTCAATAATTCATCCCTTTATCGATATGTTTTATTTTCTTATTCAGCATTAGCATTAGCATTATTCAATATTAGTATTATTGGAATTATTAGGTCGACCAAGTCAGACTGCATTTATTTTATTTCTCTCTCTCCCCCTCTCTCTATCTCTCTGTCTCTCTATCTCTCTGTCTCTCTATCTCTCTATCTCCCTATCTCTGTCTCTCTGTCTCTCTGTCTCTCTCTCTCTGTCTCTCTGTCTCTCTCTCTTCTCTCCTCAGGGGGTCTAATTTGCTGCAGCACCTGGGAGACAGCAATCAGAAAGTGACCAGGACCCTCGGTGGTCCTTATGAGACGATGGGTGGGATGTCGAACCCCCCCCCCCCACCCCCCCCCCCCCCCCCCCCGTCGTGACAGGAGAGACAATGTCTGCGTCTTTCAAAAAAATCTTCTGATTTTTATTGATTTGTCCTTTTTTAGACTGAAACTCTTTTGTGTCTTTGAAGGGAGACGCGAGAGAGTGATATATACTTTTGATGTATTATTCCAGAAACTAACTAATGATGTGAACATGTTGTGATGAAGATGTCTGGTCAGACTTTATGATGAAGGCTATTAAATGGAATACCACATGGCAAGGAGTGTGTGTCTGTCAATCAAAAAGCCAAAGCTATACAATATACATCGCTGGGTACACAAAGTCCTAAATATATATTTTAGTTTACTTTTGTCTTCCAGCATTTACAGAG
>PIJE02000598.1:223610-226110 GCA_002895965.2 Coryphaenoides rupestris
CATAAAAGACTACAACAGGCGGCAAAAAAGAAAAGACTACAACAGGCGGCAAAAAAGACTACAACAGGCGGCAAAAAAGACTACAACAGGCGGCAAAAAAGACTACAACAGGCGGCAAAAAAGACTACAACAGGCGGCAAAAAAGACTACAACAGGTGGCAAAAAAGACTACAACAGGCGGCAAAAAAGACTACAACAGGCGGCAAAAAAGACTACAACAGGTGGGCAAAAGAAAAATCATTTTAGTGGCTGATTTAAAACGAAATTTATTGAACTGTAAAGGGATACAGAAGCGACGTATAGCGGGTGTAGAATGAAAGTACAGAACAGTTTTTAAGCAGACGGCAGCAACATACAGTGTTAGTGTTGTCAGTTTGGTTTGCTGTGTCAAAACACATTAGCGGTGGCGGTGAAAAGGGAGGCGTGACTTCCTGCCAAAATGTGAGACAAGTCTCGAGAGAAAGAACAGCAGGTGCTTCAGCAACACGAGGGAAGGACGATCGACACCCAGACCTGTTGATTCCCTCTCTCTCTCTCTGTCTATCTCTCTCTCTCTCTCTCTCTCTCTCTCTCTCTCTCTCTCTCTCTCTCTCTCTCTCTCTCTCTCTCTCTCTCTCTCTCTCTCTCTCATGACTCTCTCTCTCAGTCTACAACTCTCTCTCTCTCTCGGTCGACGACTCTCTCTGCCCTCGGTCTATGACTCTCTCTCTCTTTCTCAGTTCTACAATTCTCTCTTCTCTCTCTCTTCTCTCTCTCTCTCTCTCGGTCTATGACTCTCTTTGCTCTCTCTTCTCAGAGGTCTATACTCTCTTGCTCTCTCTCTCGGAATCTATGTTCTCTCTCTCTCTCTCTCTCTCTTTCCTGCCCTCCTCTGCAGGTTGGGGCCTGAAATACGTGCCCGACCTGCTGCCAACACGAGCCTCCACCTCACCCTGCAGACATGGCTAAATACATGCAAGCATGCACGCTCAAACACACCCACACACACGCACACACAAGCACGCATGCGCACACACACACACACACAACACACACACATACACACACACACACACACACACACACACACACAACTATGACACACACACACACACACACACACACACACACACACACACACACACACACACACACACACATACACACACACACACACCACACACACACACACACACACACACACACACACACACACACACACACACACACACACACACACACACACATACATATGCACACGCATGCACACACATAATGTCTAATATAATGTCATGTGTTTGAACAGTTTTCTGACCCAAACCGCCGCAGCCGGAGAGGAACACGCAACACGCAACACACAACACGCAACACGCAACACACAACACACAACACGTAACACACTAGCAAGATTCTGGAGTTAGCTAGGCTTTCCTCATTTCCCATTACAGCGGAACGCAAACCAAACACGGACACTCAATCCTGTCTGTCTCTTGTTCCTCTGATAATCTACTATGTCACTCGTACACACACACATCACAGCACGAACACACACACCACACACACACACAACACACACAACACCACAACACACACACACACCATCAGACACACACACACGACATGTCGCCTGTCAGGCCTCCTCCGTCGCTGCCGCACGCTAACGCCGCCTCGCAACGCCGGCGACAAAACAACACTCAACAACACACACACCCCCACACACACACGCACATACACACACACACACACACACACACACACACACGCACATACGTAGGTACCACGCTCTACCTCCTCTCTTCAGGCATGCCCTATTTTTGACTCCTCCAACGCACACCTACACACATTCTCCCAGGGCCAGGGGAGCCACACCCAGCCGGGCCCCGAGGGACCGCTGGCCCCAGACGCCTGCTGCTGCTGCTGCTGCTGCTGTCTCGGACGGCTCCCCTCCCCCCCCCTCCCCCCCTCCCCCCTCCCCCGGCACCCTGGCACCCTGGCACCCCGGCACCCGAGGGCCCCGCTGAGTTACAGCACCACCAGAGAGCGCCAATAGAACCAGGGCAGAGAAAATCAGTCAGGTGGCAGTAACCTTTAGGATACCTGATACACCTGATAGTCTCTCTCTCCCTCTCCCTCTCTCTCTCTCTCTCTCCTCTCTCTCTCTCTCTCCCCTCTCTCTCTCTCTCTCTCACGCTCTCTCTCTCGCACGCTCTCTTTCCTCGCTCTCTCTCTCTCTCTTTCTCTCTGGCCCTCTCTCTCGATCTCTCTCTCTCTCTCTGTCTCTTGCGCTCTCTCTCTCTCTCTCTCTTTTTTTCTTGCACTCTCTCTCTCCCTCTCTCTGGCCTCTTCCCCTCATCTCCCGCTCTCTGCCTCTTCCCTCTCTTGCGCTCTGTCTCTTAGGCTCTCTCTCTCTCTCTTGTCTCTTGCGCTCTCTCTCTCTCTCTTCTGCTCTACCACCACCTCTGTACTTAATGGTGCAGCAGCTGACTACGTTGTGTTCTGAGCAGGTTGGGTAATTGCACGC
>PIJE02000598.1:233610-238436 GCA_002895965.2 Coryphaenoides rupestris
CCTCGAGAGTAGCGTGCATCTGCGGGGGAATCTCTCGGAACGGAATTCGGTTTGTCACTCAAGAGGGGTCTTCAGCTGTCAGCGCCTTGACAGGTTGGCAGAGGCTTCAACAAAAAGTCGCAGTCTGAATGAAATAAAATGAGTCATATATCTGGCATGTTTATACAAGCCGGCCCTAAACTGCACCTTTCATCCGTCAGCCAGAAGCAGATCCTTATGTTTTTAGATCATGTGTCATGATGCTATCACAGTGACAACACGTGTGCGATGCCAATGCAAAGCCATGCTGTACGTTATGCTATGCTACGCTACGCTACGCTACGCTATCCAAACAACAAATATCACATTACATTAGGGTTGGGTTGGGTGCTCTTGGGATGTCCGCCGAAGCCACTTGTTGGCTGTGAGACCACATGCTGTGATGCACAGTGTCGTGTAACCCGGCCTCTGAGGTGGAGGAGGGAATTAAGTCTCCACAAAACCACAAACACACCTAAGAGTGTTTTGAAACGAGACACTGACAGTAGCACGTAGCGCCGGTGTGTGTGTGTGTGTGCGTGTGTGTGTGTGTGTGTGTGTGTGTGTGTGTGTGTGTGTGGGTGTGTGTGTGTGTGTGCACCTGTGTGTGTGTGTATGTGAATGAGTAGTAGCCTGCATGCACTCCATACATACCCATCTGTGCGAAACATGGCGTGTGTGTGTTTCAGCATGTGTGTGTGTGTGTGTGTGTGTGTGTGTGTGTGTGTGTGTGTGGTTGGGTTTGGCGACCATGACAGCGGCCCCTGGCAGACCAGACCAGACCAGACCAGACCAGGTCAGTGAGGCAGAGGGCTGCATGGGGGCCCACACACACACACACACGCACACCACACACACACACACCCACACACACACACACACACACAATGCCCTGGCAGCCCGTGGCTTTCACTAGACCTCAAGTCGCTGGGTTTTACGAGTGGAGCTAAGGACAAAGCTCCTTAGTGCCATAAAACCATCAAGGAGAGGGAAGGGGGGGGGGGGGGGGGTAAAGCGGGGGTGGGGTGGGGTGCATTGATGGCTCACCTGCACCCAGCAGGAATCAGGCTGGGTGCAGCCAAGCCAAGAGCACCCCCCACGCTGACTCACACACACACACACACACACACACACACAAAAACATAGGCACACGCACACACACACACGCACGCACACACACACACACACACACACACACTCTCCATTCACATCCCCACTCACTAGGATGCTAATGGGTTAGCGTTGCTCCAGCGACGCCACGGAGACAGCATCCTTTCCAGCAGCTGGGCAACCTGTGTTGATAAGCGGCAGCTGATTGGTTCGTATGATTCACGCCGATTCAGATTTAAAGTGGCGCCTGCCGTTGTGTTCCTGTTCCGCGCGTCACGACTTCATCGACTGACTTTGTGTCCTGGAGAAAACCCCGCAAAAAATCATATCAGTCCTGTAGTTGTTTGCCGCTCAAAAATGTGTACGTGAAAAAACGGACTTCCTCCCCCTTTCCGTACTATTTGTGGAATGTTATGTCATGAAATAATGAAACTAAAGTGTGGCCCGCTTGCGCATCGCACCCCAAATTAGCTAATAAGTAGCTCATCTTTAAGACAGGCGGAGATGGACAAGCGGGAGCAGATGGGCTCCTGGGGAAGACAACAGCAGGTACGTCACCCGGGGACCGAGGGCTCCAAGAGAGTGCCAAGAATGAGAGAGAAGCAACCTTAGCAACGGACCAAGACCCGGCAACAGGTACCAGGCATGGGGTCTGTCAGGCAGACAGGCCCCGACAGGCAGGACAGGCAGGACAGGCAGACAGGCAGGGAGGCTGGCTGGCTGGCTGGCTGGCTGGCTGGCTGCTCGCAGGGCAGGCTAGCAGGCTGTCAAGCGCAGCGGCCCCCGGTGGAAGCGACAGATGTGTGGTGACTCTTTAACTGGGCTCTGACTCCCCACCGTCACCGCATCTGTCCCCGGGCCCCGCGACGCTCCGCGGACCCCCTCCTGTGAGAACGGAGACAACAAAAGAAGGGGACTATCAGTGGACTTATTGATTAGTGCGGTCTGGCCCCGGACGGCTTGGTTTAATGACCCCGGGGACTCATCAGCGGGAAGGCTTTGTCTTTGCGGTTAGGCTGGACTTAGGTTGGGCCGACATATGGGAATCCTCCTGGGAATTTTGCAAACTCAAGTGTAAACTTATTGAATCAACACATGAGAGTGAAAGCAAGCAAGTCTATATATATATATATAAATACATAAAAATATAAAAACACGTACGTACCATATACATATTTAAATACATTTTTTTTTACTTCATTAGAGTATGTGTCTGCCAGACACTTTGGTGAAAACATTTATACAAATCTATGAATACTATTACAAGTATACCCTCTTACTTTCTGTAACCCTCACCCCAACCCCAACGTTCAAGCAATATTCAAATGTACGTACTTACTGCACTTCATATTAGCATGATAGCGAGTTTAAGTCACCGTGATGACAACCATAGAAGATGAATGAGGTCATGGCGGAGACAACATGTCTGACAACAAGACGACCGAGAGACGGCATCCCAGGGCATTATATCGATTTAAATCCCCTCTATAGACACAGGGGAGGGAGGCAAGAAGAAAGAACTACATATCAGTGACTGAATAAATGATACGTGGCATTTTATACTCATTTACACAATCTGCACTAATCTCCTCAGACAGCCCCAACGCCAGAGAGAGAAACCCAGAGAGAGGGGGAGAGAGAGAGAGAGAGAGAGAGAGAGAGAGAGAGAGAGACAGAGGCAGAGCGAGAGGGGGAGAGAGATGGAGAGGGAAGGCGGCAAATATGATGAGAGAGAGATGAAGAGAGAGTGAGAGAGAAACCCAGAGAGCGAGAGAGAGAGAGAGAGAGGGGGAGAGAGAGAGAGATAGAGAGAGAGAAAGAGAGAGAAAGAACCCCAGAGAGTGGGAGAGAGATGAAGGGAGCGAGAGAGAGAGAGAGAGAGAGAGAGAGAGAGAGAGAGAGAGAGCGAGAGAGAGAGCACCGCAGCAGCGCTGGAAAGAGATGGTTTATTTTAATTGAAAATTAGCAAAACAAAACCCGGGCAAGAGGATCCCTGAAAGGGCCTCTTTCTGCGCAGCTCCTGTGCCGTTGAATAATGCATATGGGAGAAAGTAAACAGCAGCCGTAGGCCTGGCTGGCCGAACAATGGGCAGCACACAGCTCAACCAGGGCGCCTGATTTTATTACCGGCCTGTCAATCCCCCCCCCCCCCCCCCCGCCCCCCACCCCCACCCCACCCACCCTCACCCAACCGCACCCATCCTCCATCACCCACCCACCAACCCCCAGCCTGGGAACTGTGGGGCCGAGGCCAGGCAGCAGCTGCTGACCGCTAGCAGCCCACCCCAGCGTGGCCCTCAACCTGTCCTGTAACCCACCCACCCACCTACCCCACCCCACCAACACCACCACCGACCATCCACCCATCGTCCCATCCACCCATCCACCCATCCACCCATCCACCCATCCACCCATCCACCCACCACCACCAGGCACAACCACTGCATACCGACACTGACCCCCACCGCCGCCCCCTCCCCGATGCATGATGGATGCGGGAACGGATGCAGGATCACACACACACACACACACACCACACACACACACACACACACACACACACACACACACACACACACACACACACACACACACACACACACACACTGCGCCACACATACAACATACAGTTGACACACAATACGCACATATTCACCGTACTCTACTTTTCTACTTTTCAGGTATTGGCCATTTCATCATCAGCTTGCAGTGGATCGAAACACAGATGTGTGTGAGCCCCAGTCAGACAGTTTGTCACATGATGAAGCCAGCGAGGAGGAGGAGGAGGAAGAGGAGGAGGAGGAGGAGGAGGAGGAGGAGGAGGAGGAGTTGGAGGAGTGAAAGTTTGACTCTCCCATCAGTACGCTATGCAGTCACTATACGAAGCTGCAGGCTCGCCCGCGATACAAAGTTATCTCCCGGTAAACCTACACCACTGTGTTAGTTGCAAGACCTTAGGCTGGTTGGCTGGTTGGCTGGCTGGCTGGCTGATCGGTGGAGGTGTGTGTGTGTGTGTGTGTGTTATGTGTGTGTGTGTAGGGGTGGGAGGGGGGTGGGGGGGGGGGGGAGGGGGGTGGTCACCACCGCAGCCACTTGTAAAACTTCTTCTTCCTTCCACGAGAACATTCTTTTTGTGTGTGTGTTCCTTCCCCGGACATTGAGATTCTGGTCTTGCCTATGTGTGGCTCCAGCCAAGCCCCCAGCCAACCACCCCCCACCCCACCCCGCAGCCTCCCTTCCGCACCCCCCCCACCACCACCACCCACCACCCCACCGCACCCCCCCGGGGTTGCCATGCCGACTGGCACCCGGTCTCCCAGGATGAGTAATGGTGTGGTGTGGTTGAGCTCCTAAAGTCCCAACAAAGACCTTATTACGACTGCTGTGGCTCATAACACAGCTTTGTTGTCAAGTGCTTCTGATATTAACCTGCGCACGGCCTTCCTCTGCGTGTGTGTGCGTGTGTGTGTGTGTGTGTGTGTGTGTGACTGTGGTGTGTTTGTGTGTGACTGTGACTGTGTGTTTGTGTGTCTGTGTGTGTGTGTGTGTGTGTTTCTGTGTGTGTGTTTCTGTGTGGTGTGTGTTTGCTGTGTGTGTGTTGTTCTGTGTGTGTGGTGTGTCTGTGTGTGTGTGTGTGTGTGTGTGTGTGTGTGTGTGTGTGTGTGTTGTGTGTGTGTGTGTTGTGTGTGTATGTGTGT
>PIJE02000598.1:240282-245282 GCA_002895965.2 Coryphaenoides rupestris
GTTTAGAGGAGGGATAGAGAGAGGAGAGAGGGGGGAGGGAGGAGGGAGGAGAGGAGAGAAGAAGGAGAGGGGGAGAGAGGGGGGGAGGGAGGAGAGAGGGAGGGAGAGAGGGAGGGAGGGAGAGAGGGAGGGAGGGAGGGAGAGAGAGAGAGGGAGGGAGGGAGGGAGAGAGAGAGGGAGGACCCTGGGTCCAATGGCCTGCTCTATCTGCCAGGGCCAGACACAAGACTGTGGGAATGTTGCCTCCCTAACAGGGCCAGCTGTCCCCAGGGAGCACTCTCCTTTCCGGGGGTATCCACACCAACTCTCCCCCCTCTCCTGTCTCTCCCATCCCTCCCCCCTCTCCCGTCTCTCCTGTCTCTCCTGTCTCTCCTGTCTCTCCTGTCTCTCCTGTCTCTCCTGTCTCTCCTGTCTCTCCTGTCTCTCCTGTCTCTCCTGCCTCTCCTGTCTCTCCTGCCTCTCCTCTCTCCCTCCCCCTCTCCTCCTCCCCCTCTCCTCTCTCCTCCCTCTCCTGTCTCTCTGTCTGTCCCCCTCTCTCCTGTCTCCCCCCCCCCCCCCCCCCCCTCTCCACCCTCCTCTCCACCCTCTCCTGTCTCCCTCTCTCTCTCTCTCTCTCTCTCTCTCTCTCTCTCTCTCTCTCTCTGTCTCCCTCGCCCTCTCTCGCCCCAGCTGGAGGAACCAGTTTACATAAATATATTGTGCAGCAGGTTGTCAGCTGCGGTCTGCTCTGCTACATCGGGTAGATTCCATTATAATGCCACGCCAACAATGTCCTCACCGGTAGTACAGGTAGATATTAATATAATTCAGCTCAGCAGATTCTATATAATTAAATTGTTGAAAGACATTAACATCAACCTGGTTGTCTGACTTCATGTCTGGTATGTGTGTGAAACGAGAGGGCAACCGTTGTGTGTGTAGCAACGCTAATGTTGAACACAATATCGCAATTATTTCTCAATGTATTTTCGTCAACCTCTATTTCGGTTTGTGTGTATGTGTGTGTGTGTGTGTGTCTGTGCGTGTGTGTGTGTGTGTGTGTGTGTGTACTATATGTGTGAGCGGGTGTGTGTGTGTGTGTGTGTGTGTGTGTGTTGTGTGTGTGTGTATGTGTGTATGTGTGTGTGTGTGTGTGTGTGTGTGTGTGTGTGTGTGTGTGTGTGTGTGTGTGTGTGTGTGCTTCAGCTATTGTTTGCTTGTCTGCCATGTGTGTCATATGTAAAGTGAGGTGTGTGTGTGTGTGTGTGTGTGTGTGTGTGTGTGTGTGTGTGTGTGTGTGTGTGTGTGTGTGTGTGTGTGTGTGTGTGTGTGCGTGCGTGCGTGTCAGTTTTGTGGCATTTGTTATCACGGCGCATGTCATAAAAAAAAAACCTCATGAAATATAAATCACCACCTCGTCATTTATTTCAAAACTCTGAAATTGATACTTCTGGAATAATTAACGAGGCTCTCAAAGCCATTAAAAGGTGGACCACTTCTGCGGTGTAATTACAATCACTCTTTCGCACTTCGCACAAAGTCGTCATATCTCTCATTGCACATTCAACTCCACTTCCAGACCAAATTGACTCCTTGACTCGTGAGCCATCGCTGTTGGCATTATTCACTCCCGGGCCCTCGGCATAAATCAAGGCGGGCGACAGGGCAAAACAGTGGCCTGGACACCTCGCGTGATAAGCAGGATATACGGTTACACCTTCTGATAGGGAGATAAGGGGAACTCTGGAGGTGGGGGGGTACTTCACCGGGGCATGGAGACACCAGGTGAGTTTACGTATCCAGGTGAGTTGAGTCGGAGACCGGATGGAGGGGTGGGGGGGGGGGGGTGTTGTGGACCCGGGCAAAAGGTTGAGGTGTTTTTGGACTCCTACTGTATGTACTGCTACTCGTGAACGCTTTCTTCCACAAAGAGAGACAGTTACAGCGCAGTGAATTCAGCGATGATTGTCAGCTGGGGATCGAACTGGAACCCTGGTTTGAACCCTTACCTGTAGGCACCAAGACGTCTAAGGCCTAGCCACTCCTGAATGACCTGTATACAGTATGTACTCAATGTAAGTAAGTCACTTTGGATAAAAACATGAACTGCTAAGTGACCTCCCGAGGGCCACTCAGGGCCCCCTGCTGGCTGTTACCGTCGCGGGCCGCAGGTTGGGGCCCGAGGTGCGGGGGTCTGCGAGAGGATGAGCCGTGGAGGAGGGCCGAGGGGTCGCGGGGTCGTGTTTACCTGAGGCAGGTATTTCCTCCTGGAGCTGATAAGGGTGGGAGGGGAAGTGCTCTGTTCCAGGTGACTGCAGAGAGGGCCCCCTGCAGAATGACACCGTAGCCGCTCCACCCCCCTGGACACACACACACACACACACACACACACACACACACACACACACACACACACACACACACACACACACACACACACACACACACACACACACACACACACACACACACACACACACACTGGAGCCCCCTGCTCTACCCCTGGACACACACACACACACACACACACACACACACACACACACACACCGGAGCCCCCTGCTCTACCCCTGGACACACACACACACACACACACACACACACACCTACACAAACACGTGCATGTGCAAACAGATATACACACAAGACTGCATCCACCCACACGAACACTAAGCTAAATACACAAAGGCATGCATGCATACATTATCTGTCTCCCTCACCCTCTCCCTCTCTCCCTCTCTCTCTCTCCCGCTCTCTCGCTATCTCCCGCTCTCTCTCTCTCTCTCTCTCTCTCTCTCTCTCTCTCTCTGTCTCGCTCCATCTCTCTCTGTCCCGCTCTCGCTCACCCTCTGTCTCTCTGTCTCTCTCTCACACACACACACACACACACACACACACACACACACACACACACACACACACACACACACACACACACACACACACACACACACACACACACACACACACACACACAACACACACACACACACACACACACACACACACACACAAACACACACACACACACACACACACACACACACACACACACACACACACACACACGCAAACAAGTACCCACACACACGCAGACATGCACACACATGCTGCTTTAATAACTGGGTGCTATAGAAAACATGCAGATGATCTTATAATTATCTGGACTTAAAACAGTGATTGCTTGTAATGATGGTATTTCAGCCATTGGCTCGTGGGAAGCTCTGAGCTCAAACCAACCTGTTTTATAGTCTGGTCTAATTGCACGCGTCTCCGTCGAAGTCATGTAGAGTTTAAAGGAAGGAAGCATGGTTTTTAAGCTTTTAAGAACACGTAATTCTATATATAAACTGTATGTTTATATACAGTACATATAAATATATATACGGTATATGTATTTATACATACAGTATACTGTGTATGTATATATATAAGTGTCTAACCATATGTCATGTGTGTTAATTCATAAGCAAGACAAAGACATCAATAAACGGCACCCTGTTGAGCAACAAAAAGGACAAATTAATGTCGACGCCTGAAACACCTTGCAGCTCCGTCACCCGACCGGGGCAGCTGTGACGTGGCTTGGGTGTCACCTTGTTTGTTTCTCTCTCTCTCTCTCTCTCTCTCTCTCTCTCTCTCCCACACCTTGGGCGAGCAGCGGGGCGGGAGGGTAGGCCAGGTGGGTGTTTGAGGGAGGCGGTTGACGGGGCGGGGGGGGGGGTTTGGGGGGGGTGTCTCTCTTCCCCCGGCCGTTGAGAGGATTCAATGAGCTAGAACGTGTTAACAAGCGCACCGTCGACCACTGTACTGAAAGACACCGAGTCTGACCACCCAGCCGCGCAGGTAGTGGCTGTGTTGTGGCAGAGGGAGTGCGTGGGTAATCTAGTGTTTGTCTTTCTACCTTGGAGCCTCTGTATGTATATACATGGATACATATATATATATATATATACTGTATATATATACACGGTATACATGCAGTATATTTACACCTAATTATACTAATGGGCAACTGCTTCACACGTTTTATGCAAACTTATTTCAATGAATACCTATTAGCATTTTTACAGTGTCCTGTGCGACGTGGATCCTCCAAGCACAAAAAACGTCTCCTAGTGGAACTCGGCCATTGTACTGAACAGCATCGCAGAACAAAGCCTGAGACATCAACAGATCCCTGAAGCGTTTTCTGCCGCGTTGTCCGCTAATGGCCCGACACGCGGTGGTGTGGCCCCCTCTTGGCCCGCCGCCTGGCGAATATTGATTTGGGAGATTGAATGGCGAGTCGTCGAATCGTTGACATGAGTCTTCACACCTGTTGCGTGGCTTTGTGCACCTCTCCCCGTGATTGTGTCGGAGCTCGCGGGGCCCGTTGTCGGCTTGAGGAGGTGAGAGCTGAGGTGTGTAGTGGTCTCCTCCTCCTCCTCCGCCTCCTCGTCCTCCTCCTCCTCCTCCTCCTCCCCCACCTCCTCCTCCACCAGCATCCTATCTCCTCTCCATTTCATGTCCCCTTCGCCTCCTCCTCCAGCACCCCATCTCTTCTCCTCTTCGTGTCCCCTTCTGCTCCTCCTCCTCCACCTCCTTCTCCTCCTGCTCCCCCTCCCTCGTCGTCGTCGTCCTCCTCCTCCTCCTTCACCTCCTCCTCATCCTCATGTCCCCTTCTGCTCTTATTCCTCCTCCTCCTCCTTCTCCTCTGCCTCCTCATCTCCGCTCCTCTGCCTCCTCATCTTCATGCCCCCTTCTCTCCTCCTCATTAGCGAGGAGGCGCAGCTGAGGTAGGGCAAACCGCGGCCATTGTGGTCAATCCAAACATCAGGTCCCCCTCCAACCGAGCCCCCCCCCCCACCCCAACCACTCTACTTCAGACCCTCCACCCCCCCCCCCCCCCACCCCCCCCCCCGGCCCGGAGCACCCCGGTCCCCCCCTCCTCTTCTCAGGCTGTGCAGCTGGCCTGCGTTGCCGGGGCCCGACGCCACGTCATTCTATCCGGCCCTCCAGGGCCCCGCGGAGGAAACCGG
>PIJE02000598.1:250282-276424 GCA_002895965.2 Coryphaenoides rupestris
AATTGTAGAATAAATATAGATTGTTAAATACTGTTCAACAACAAAAAACCTCTTTTATTGCTTAAGAATTTGGAATTGGGTATATTTTATGTTGTTATTCGTGTTGCCCAGATCTTTTTTTCTTTTTTGTATGTATATACATAGCATGATTCTTATTATTTGGTAATAATTATCTTTCTTCATACTTGTGTCATAATTAGTATTATTATTTGCATTATTTTTTTTATATTAAAAATGGGTAGTTAGAGGCCTATGCATGTGCTATTTGTAATATACAGGCCGAGAACATTTTATTTAGGAGCGCTTAATTGCCTTGTGTTTTTATTTTCGCCGCGGTATGCAGCAACACGCTGGGGCCAAAGTGACGTCGGTGACAACACTTTCTCCCATTAGCAATTTGACAAACACCCCCTTTATTAGCGGGCCCCGTATCATTCTGCCTGACTTTCCCCCGGAGCCCGTATTCAGTTATTGATTGTCTGTTCACTTTCACTCGGAAAAAGGTTGATAAAAGGAGGGTTTTCACTTTCTCAATTCCGTGTGACAGCTCCCTAACAGGAATAATGGAAACGCAGCCATTCACAGGCAAATCAAGCTAATCCGGCGTGCCTCTCCGCACTCAATGGAGAAGTCAGAGTCCTCCCCGGCCCATTCCATCACCGGGCGCCCACTGCAGACCTTCAAAGTTAGTGGAGCTCCTCCAAATGACAATATTGCTCTTTGTAGGCCTCTCTCATTCACCGTTAAATGGATAAATAGGTTGATAAATGTACACACAAAGTCAGGGGAGAAACAAAATGGAAGGCTATAATCAGTTTGTTTTATGTGTCAATCCGCCTTTCTCTGGTTCTTTCTACCGGGTCTCCTTCTCCTCCTTTCTGTCCGCTGTCCACGGCTGATGGAAAGGTAGGGTCCTTAAACAAAAACAAACCCGGTGCTGTGTGAAAACACAGTAGTTCTCGGGTTAAACCAGAAGAGGATTTAAGTTTCTATAAAAAGCATTTTGTTCCCTATTTTGAAGTGTTTCGTCTTTATTTGTATTTTCAATTCCTGGTTATATTCCTGGTTTATGAGCTCAAGTGAAGTAAAAACTAAATACGAACCCTCCTATTGAACACAGACCAGGGTTGCGTTAATGAAAGGTCGTGATGTGGTACGCGTGGTGTGATGTAGTGTCGTGCGTGTGTGGGTGTGTGTGTGTGTGCATTGGTGGTGTGTGTGTTGTGTGTTGTTGGTGTCCCTGTGTGTGGAAGTAAAGTTGAAATTCAATAATACACCCTAAAGGCGGAAGTAGCTTTTGAATAAGGTCATTGGCAAGACTCAAACCGCGTTAAAACACAACACACACCCGCACACCACACACACACGCACACACACAAACACACACACACACACACACACACGCAGGTAAACACAGGTACGAGTGCCAGGTGGTGTATTTCTAAAGCGAAGTGAAAGTACAGCAAGATGTGCCACAGAGACGCCTTCTCGCCGCACACCAACTCAAGCCGCACCTCGTCGGACGGCTGATCCATCGGAACCCGCCGATTCAAGTCACCACCTAACTTGTACCAGATGTGTTAAAATGTGAGAAAACACCGTCAAACACCGTTTAATTAGTTTACGCTGACACATTGTTTTGTGCGTCAAAGAATGGGCCCGACTTTGCCTTACGTCCGTCGACAATCGGGCATACGGACGGTATAGCGCACCAGAGGGTTGACACCGCCGCGCTACACAATGACCGCGAGAGAGTTTAGGGAGAGGAGCATTGAAGACTGCCGCAGGTCTACATCCATTCTGCTCTTGGAACGGGAGAAAAGGGGGGATTAACATCATTTCACTTCACCCCCAACACATGCGGGCCTCAAAAAACCATAAAACACAAACCCAACGGCATCCGCGCACCACTCTCAATGTGCACTTGTTCTTACGCTCAATTCGCCCTTTCAGCCCCTTCTAAGGAGACAAGGCCCAATCACAATATTGTCAAGGCTCTGTTGGTTTTCTGGTTCAAATCCTTGTTCACGCTGTTTGCTGAGTACTCATCTGCTGTGACAGCCTTCAGACAAACAGAGCGCGCTGAAAGAGGGCTTCCACAACCAGATCTCTCCTGCTGGGCAGAGGCTGAAACGATCCATTCTCTCGCCATCAAGTGGAACCCGGGCTATTGAGTCGGCCCCTGGGATTCTTCTATTGAGGCGGGCCATGGGCCAGTGATTCTTCCCTCCGAGTCCCGGGCCACCCTGGCTCTCCCAGGACACCTGTACCCCCCTAAGCCCCATCGTGGGAACCTCCTCTCGGGGGCCACCTGAGCCAGCCACTGTGCCAGCGGGGACCACATCTGACGGTGGGGGGGGGTGGGGGGGTGGCCATCGGTAGTCTGAGCACAAACAGAGCCGGCGTGCGGAGGCGGAGGTGGCTGCCGAGTGCCAGATCTATTTCCTGAGAACTGTTTTTGCATGCCAGCGTGTCTTGTTTACTTTTCATTTTACCAGAAGCTTTGTGTAATTTCCCAAAAGTTTATTTATTTAGCGAACCTGCGTCAGATTTGTGATTGTGAGCGCCCATTTGCGATTTGCATATCCACACAAATGCTCTATACAAAACGTGCACGCACGCACACACACACAAGCACACACACACACACACACACATACACACACACACACACACACACACACACAACACACACACACACATACACACACACAAAAACACCACACACACACACACACACACACACACACACACACACACACACACACACACACACACACACAGACATAAACATATGCATAAACACACCCACACACAACACCACACACACACACACACGCACACACACACACACACACACACGCACACACACACACACGCACGCACACACACACACACACGTATTCACTCTAAATCTCCATGGCACACTGCAGAAAAATGGCATCAATTAATCAAGATTCATGAAGCGTTTACTTGAGCTCCCCTTTGTGCGGAGCAGGGCCTAATCCAGACAGAGACCGGGCTGTTCTGCAGCGCTGCAGACTGCACCACTCAACCCCTTTGTGGGGAGTCGGAGAAACCCATCAACTGGTGTTTCAGGCAAATGTCTTCCCCCACCAACCATCCTCCCCTCTTCCCCCCCCCCCCCCCCCCCGACCCCCCGACCCCCTCCTCTCCATCTCTCTCACCCTCTCTTCCTGTTGTGTGCCCTCTCTCGGCACTCAGGGCAGGAAGCTCCATCCCTTACAGGAGGCCATCAATCCATTTTGCACCCACCCACACCCCCAACCACCACCCACACACACCACACACACACACACACACACACACACGGCACACACACACACACACACACACACACACACACACACACACACACACACACACACACACACACACACACACACACACACACACACACACACACACACACACACACACACAGAGAGAGAGAGAGATACACACATAGACACATGTATGAAGACATCTGTCCATATTCGATCAGATATTCCATTTTGCTGCAAATGATCCTCTCACCCCTGCCACCCCTGCCACCCCTCCAACGCCCGCAACCCACCCCCCCCCCCCCCCCCCCACCCCACACACACACACACACACACACCCAATCCCCACCCATAAAGATGGATAACTCCCTGCGTAATTCCTTGCCAATTCTTTGCCGCGCAGAAGAAGCAAGTTAATTGGGCCGTGCATTTAGAGCTCTTCTACAATTACACGAATAACGACGGGGCTGCATTTCTGCATGTTATGATGTTTTGCCCCAATTTGCTGCACTTTTCATACAGTTTAACTCTGGTTTCCTTTTCACGTGATGCAAATCTGCCTCATTTGACTTCAAATGAAGCATAATTGCTCACATTGAAATGTACACCTTTCTTCGAGAGGTTTCCTGCCAGTTAGTTCGCATTAAACCTCGCGAGAACAAAAAAACGAAATACCCAATTACATTTGCGAAACACACGCCATCTGTGTCATCTTGTGTTAAAAGCTAAGGAAATTGGCAACGAAATGGATGCTGAGTGCATCGTTTAAAAACTAAAGAATCCGTTTGCTCGATTTCGCCAATCCAAGATAAAAACTATTCCTTGGATGCCGGACTGGTCTGTTTCGGCTTCTTCCGAACCTTTTTCACAACTACGTGTTGATTTGAAATTCAGTTGTCCGTGTGGATATTTATTTATTTTTATGAAGAAAAAAAAAAAGATATTGAATTGAATTGAAAAGGAACTTTTATTTTGTAATGTCATGTCATCCTTGTATTAGCGATGGTGTCTGTCTGTGGTCATGATTCCCCAAGGAAATGCATTCAGCTGAAGCCCTGGTCTAATTGCTCCAGGCTGGTCCCTCCACTATATCCGAGACAAAACCGAGTGGTGTGTCTCCACCAACAAGTGATCACCATCAAAGTGATTTCCTCTCCTTCCTTCCATCTCTTTTATGGCTCTGTCCTGAAAGTAATAGAAAATACCCAACAGGCGCTCTTACTCTGAAGTGATGGTCCCAGAGTACACACCTCAAACACTGGCCCGACAAGACACTGTTTAAATTCATATCCGCCCTGTCCTTTCTTCGGAGGGGCGCACAACACAACACAACACAACACAACACAACACAACACAACACACACACCGCTGACCCACTGATACACAATTAAGTTTGATGCGGCAGTTAGGGCTACAAGCAACTCTGTTTAACAGTCTGTCTCCCTAGCCTCCGCCATTGAGTCCACAGAATGGTCCAATTGGAGTAAGACACTGAGGTGCGCTGAAAAGGGGAGCCGTGGAAGATTTTTAAGCCACAGATAAGTAGTTAAAGACCTTTATAGAGTATAACGCCATTATCCCTGCTGAATAAAAATAGGATTTAGTGTTTTTTCCACTTAATTTAAATCAAAAGAGTCCCCACCTTACATATTGCACTAGTTATGTAATGAAGAGAGAGCCACAAAAAGCGCTTTGTGGCTTTGACACCTCCTTTAGTGCGACTGTGTTGTCCCGCGAGCAAAAGGGGAGAGAAAGCTTTTCTCTCCATCGCCTCTCGCTGCCCTGCTATCTGCTCCCACATTCTAATTGATGCCGCGGCATTCCTCCACTAGATGCATTCAGTGAATAACGAGCAGCCGGCTGAAAGGCCATGAATTGGTCCCCACCAAGCAGAGCAGTAAAGCTCCCAGCCCCCCACTGTTGAATCATCTCTCAAAAATACCATGCATGAAGAAAATAGCACAAGACTTCCAGATCTGCTCATCTCTCCGCCATAGTGACCGACATCACCCTCCTCCTCCACCGGCCTCACGACTCCCCCTGCCCGCCGTGTTCACTCCATCCCTGGGCTCGGTCGCAACTATTCACTTCTTTGGCGTCACTGTGCTGCCACCATGCGGAAATACTTGTAATTACACGTATGCGCTAAACGTATTTCGGAGGTTTGTTTATTTATTTGTTTATTGATTTAATTATTTATTTGTGCATTTATTTATTTATTTATTTATTTATTTATTTATTTATTTATTTATTTATTTTTTTTTTTTATATATATTTTGGTTTGTGATTCTGAGGAAATGCATTGGTCTGGTCACGGAACAGTGGAATCGAGCTGTGTCTAAAGTAGCTTTACTGCTCTGCTTGGTGGGGACCAATTCATGGCCTTTCAGCCGGCTGCTCGTTATTCACTGAATGCATCTAGTGGAGGAATGCCGCGGCATCAATTAGAATGTGGGAGCAGATAGCAGGGCAGCGAGAGGCGATGGAGAGAAAAGCTTTCTCTCCCCTTTTGCTCGCGGGACAACACAGTCGCACTAAAGGAGGTGTCAAAGCCACAAAGCGCTTTTTGTGGCTCTCTCTTCATTACATAACTAGTGCAATATGTAAGGTGGGGACTCTTTTGATTTAAATTAAGTGGAAAAAACACTAAATCCTATTTTTATTCAGCAGGGATAATGGCGTTATACTCTATAAAGGTCTTTAACTACTTATCTGTGGCTTAAAAATCTTCCACGGCTCCCCTTTTCAGCGCACCTCAGTGTCTTACTCCAATTGGACCATTCTGTGGACTCAATGGCGGAGGCTAGGGAGACAGACTGTTAAACAGAGTTGCTTGTAGCCCTAACTGGCGCATCAAACTTAATTGTGTATCAGTGGGTCAGCGGTGTGTGTGTTGTGTTGTGTTGTGTTGTGTTGTGTTGTGTTGTGCGCCCCCCCGAAGAAAGGACAGGGCGGATATGAATTTAAACAGTGTCTTGTCGGGCCAGTGTTTGAGGTGTGTACTCTGGGACCATCACTTCAGAGTAAGAGCGCCTGTTGGGTATTTTCTATTACTTTCAGGACAGAGCCATAAAAGAGATGGAAGGAAGGAGAGGAAATCACTTTGATGGTGATCACTTGTTGGTGGAGACACACCACTCGGTTTTGTCTCGGATATAGTGGAGGGACCAGCCTGGAGCAATTAGACCAGGGCTTCAGCTGAATGCATTTCCTTGGGGAATCATGACCACAGACAGACACCATCGCTAATACAAAGATGACATGACATTACAAAATAAAAGTTCCTTTTCAATTCAATTCAATATCTTTTTTTTTTTCTTCATAAAAATAAATAAATATCCACACGGACAACTGAATTTCAAATCAACACGTAGTTGTGAAAAAGGTTCGGAAAAAGCCGAAACAGACCAGTCCGGCATCCGAGGAATAGTTTTATCTTGGATTGGCGAAATCGAGCAAACAGATTCTTTAGTTTTTAAACGATGCACTCAGCATCCATTTCGTTGCCAATTTCCTTAGCTTTTAACACAAGATGACACAGATGGCGTGTGTTTCGCAAATGTAATTGGGTATTTCGTTTTTTTGTTCTCGCGAGGTTTAATGCGAACTAACTGGCAGGAAACCTCTCGAAGAAAGGTGTACATTTCAATGTGAGCAATTATGCTTCATTTGAAGTCAAATGAGGCAGATTTGCATCACGTGAAAAGGAAACCAGAGTTAAACTGTATGAAAAGTGCAGCAAATTGGGGCAAAACATCATAACATGCAGAAATGCAGCCCCGTCGTTATTCGTGTAATTGTAGAAGAGCTCTAAATGCACGGCCCAATTAACTTGCTTCTTCTGCGCGGCAAAGAATTGGCAAGGAATTACGCAGGGAGTTATCCATCTTTACGGGTGGGGATGGGGTGTGTGTGTGTGTGTGTGTGGGGGTGGGGGTGGGGGTGGGGGTGGGGGTGGGTGGGTGCGGGCGTTGGAGGGGTGGCAGGGGTGGCAGGGGTGAGAGGATCATTTGCAGCAAAATGGAATATCTGATCGAATATGGATGTGTGTCTGTGTGTGTGTGTGTATCTCTCTCTCTCTCTCTCTCTGTGTGTGTGTGTGTGTGTGTGTGTGTGTGTGTGTGTGTGTGTGTGTGTGTGTGTGTGTGTGTGTGTGTGTGTGTGTGTGTGTGTGTGTGTGTTGTGTGTGTGTGTGTGTGTGTGGGGATGGACCACCATGTGCACACCATCACCACCCCACCAACACCACCAACACCACACCACCACCCCAACCACCACCACCACCACCAACCCCACCACCACCACCACACCACCACCACCACCACCAAACACCAACACCAACACCCACCCACCAAAACCCTCCACCCCACCGTTCGGCATCGAGCATTACCGCCCATTAAAGCGCCCCGGCATTGTCTCGCGATGCGGTCCACAAAAGCTGTCAATCTTCTCCCGGCTCCTCCAAAGCCCGGACTCACACAGACAGGAGTGACAGACTTACCCACCCCCCCACGCCCCCACCCACACTCACACCCACAACCCCCAAAACTGCACCACCCGACAACCCCCTCCAACCCTCTCCCCCCCCCTCCCCCCACCCACCCCCCTCTCTCCACCCTCTCTGCCTCTCCCCCTCCCTCCTCCTCCCCTCTCCCCTCCCTCTCTCTCTCTCTCTCTCTCTCTCTCTCCCTCTCTCTCTCCCTCTCTCTCTCCCTCTCTCTCTCTCTCTCTCTGCCTCTCGCACAAAGCATCAATCTGTCTTCGGTCCCAGCACCCTCGGCCCTTTGTCCCGTCTGCAGGTGCCTGTGAAAGCACCCACGGCCACCCCAGCCTCTGCATACGCCACGCCTAGTCCAGCCACAGGAACTGCTGACAAAGAGCCAGTGTGGGAATGAGGGATGTGTGTGTGTGTGTGTGTGCATGTGCGTGTGTGTGTGTGTGGAGAGAGAGAGAGAGAGAGAGAGAGAGAGAGAGAGAGAGAGAGAGAGAGAGAGAGAGAGAGAGAGAGAGAGTGCGTGCGTGCGTGTGTGTGTGTGTGTGTGTGTGTGTGTGCGTGTGTGTGTGCGTGCGTGCGGGGGGTGGGATGGGTGGTGACGGGGGGGGGCAGTCCGGGACAGATGGCTGGGGAAGGATCCCAGCTCTGCCATGGTTCCTCCGTGGGGACTGTCAGTTTGAATTCACAGGAGCGGATGAGACGGCCAGGGGAGGAATCAAGTGAAGGAATGCCGTCTGAACTCTGGAGCTTCTCAGGGGCCCTTAGTCACTACTCTACTGTACACTTCACGGTGTGGATCACCACACAGGGGCCGGTAGACCACGCTGGCCAGGGACCACAAACAGGCCCATTCACCACAGTGCTAAATACAGGCCTATTTAGGCTTGAGGACTTGTTGACGAAACGTTGATACATTTGAATTGGATGCCCAATTATAGTTTTCCAAACTGTGATTTTGTCATTTTAAAACGTGAGTGTATAACAAAAAAATACAATATCACCAAAACAACAATCAGAAAAAAGCAATAAATGGCTGTTATTGTAGCTAACCAAAGAAAAAAGCCTCAATAACAATTGATTCTTAAATACAGTCAAAATAAAATCCTTAAATAACACACATCATTATGCTTAGACCAACAACAATAATCAACAATAATTAATTTCTGGCCTTTATTTTCTCAGTAGCCTACAATTATTAAAACACACTAACTAATGAAGTAGCCTTTGGGCACATTTTAGATTTCAAATCCCATTTAAAAGTGGTTTTTGAATTTACATGTGTTGTTTATGCAATGTGTGTGTTGTGTTCCCACATTTGTATTTGGGAATTCAATCTGAAATGTCTTTCGTCTTTGGTAAAAGGCCGACTCCATCCTTCCTCAGGAGGCTGGCCTTCTGCGAATATCTGTTGAATCATCTCTCAAAAATACCATGCATGAAGAAAATAGCACAAGACTTCCAGATCTGCTCATCTCTCCGCCATAGTGACCGACATCACCCTCCTCCTCCACCGGCCTCACGACTCCCCCTGCCCGCCGTGTTCACTCCATCCCTGGGCTCGGTCGCAACTATTCACTTCTTTGGCGTCACTGTGCTGCCACCATGCGGAAATACTTGTAATTACACGTATGCGCTAAACGTATTTCGGAGGTTTGTTTATTTATTTGTTTATTGATTTAATTATTTATTTGTGCATTTATTTATTTATTTATTTATTTATTTATTTATGCATACATAGCTTTTTTTAATATATATTTTGGTTTGTGATTCTGAGGAAATGCATTGGTCTGGTCACGGAACAGTGGAATCGAGCTGTGTCTAAAGTAGGCCTACAGTCTGAAATGGCTGATCACATTATTGAAGATGGCTTTAGGGCCTAAAGGCCTTAGGCCCTCCTGCAATATATTTCATAACTTAAATGAACATTGTTGATGGAGCTAGGGTTATTATTATCATCATCATCATCATCATCATTATTATTATTATTATTATTATTTGAATGTACCAGCTGGTAGATCCGAGAACCAACCGAGAACACCAATCCACGTCGAAATCAGCGTCCAGGATAATGTGAACGTAATGACGTTTTATTTCCACTAGATGGAGAACGCGGCCAGAGTACTTGAGTCTCGAAGCTCAGACTGTATAAGCGGTGACTTCCTATAGTTAATATGGAGGCCATTTAGACCAAAGTAGCTACACGGATATGGGCTCCCTATATTTCAAATGGATCCTTTTAGATTCATGATTTTAATCTAAAGACTTGAGATGTTCATCTAGAGTCTGATTTGTGAGAGGCTTATTTTTAGTTTTGTGCCTACATTGGAGCCTAATCAACATTGTTATCTCAATGTCAGTCTATTCTGGATATATTAATACAATGACGTTTTATGATGTCGAATAAATGTCGACAGTCGAGTATTTTTCATAGCAGTAGATTAACCGCGTTATTTGTAGGCTGTAACACAACAAAGTAGGGAATAACAACAATAAATACAATTAAAACGTAAAACATGAAAACGTAGCGTAACGTAATTTTAAAAGCACACAAAAAAGCGAGGGAAAAAAAGAAAACAACAATATTTCTTGTCGCTATCAATATGTATTGATTCAGAGGCTCCAATATTTATTGACTCAGTGGCTCCGGTCTGAGTAAGGGAACGTCTGCAAATGACACACATCGCCTCAGGTCTGAGTTAAGGGAGCGTCTTCAAATGACACACATCGCCTCAGGTCTGAGTTAAGGGAGCGTCTGCAAATGACACACATCGCCTCAGGTGTGAGTTAAGAGAGCGTCTGCAAATTACATACATCGCCTCAGGTCTGGTTAAGGGAGCGTCTGCAAATAGCACACATCACCTCCGGCTTTGAGTGAGGGATCCTCTTCAAATTACACATTCCATGGTTTGTTCGCTTGACACGCCAGTCCCCGGAAAGGAACAGCCTATGATCCTGGGCCGGACTTATGCATGGGCTACCCTGGGCTTGAGCCCAGGAGCCCCGGGCTACAAAGGGCCCCGAAATTAATCCAAATGTATGAATACATTTCATGAATTTCATTAAAAAAATTCTAAGTAATATTCCGGCCGCTGGACTTTCTGCCAATAGCATACTCCATTAGGATACATGTGTTTCTGGTCATAGGTCCTGGTTGGAGTAGTTGTAGCTTATCATCTTTGGTGTAGGTAGGGCCCGAACAATGACTCACGCCCAGGGGCCCCCAACCCCCTAAGTCCGGCCCTGCCTATACACCTCATCAACATTCCTAAGAAACTCTGAATTGGGTGTGAAGATGAAGATGAAGACGAAGATGACGCGCGGATGACGGACCGACAACAGCATCCACACACATATATATATATGATATATATATATATATATATATATATATATATAGGTATATAGTACACCTAACATTCCTAAGAAACTCTGAATTGGGTGTGAAGATGAAGATGAAGACGAAGATGACGCGCGGATGACGGACCGACAACAGCATCCACACACATATATATAGGCTATAATGTGCAATATTATCCCTCTACATCATGTGCACTTTCCCGAGCTCTACGTTTTACGTGCAATATTATTATTATTACTTCCAACATCATGTGCAATACGCTATCATGTGCCATATTATTATAATTAATATTATCATGCTGTCTATAAATACTATCTATAAACACTACCTCTCATCTCCTCTCATCATCATGTGCAATATTCTTAATGTCATGCCAAATTGTTTTCGCCGTCGAATATCGTATCTTAGCATGCCTTCATACTTGTATATTTTAACTGTAAATTTGTAAATCTGTAAAAGAGTTAATTTTTTATTTTCTTATTTTTGTATCATTCTGTTTGTACTGTTTCGCTATGTAACCTGGCACAATAATTTCCTTCGGGATAAATAAAGTTCTATTCTATCCATCCATCCATCCATCCATCCGCGGGCTCATGAGAGGACTACAGTTCCCAGAATGCAGAGTGGCGGAGAAGCTCGCCGCACCTTCTGACGGGTGGAGCCTGTGGCCGTGGGAACGCTGCTGCTGCTGCTGCTGCTGGTGGACGGTGGTGGTGCTGCTGGTGCTGCTGCTGGTTGTGGTGGTGGGCTGCGGCTTGGCGGTGAAAAAAAAACCCAACCGGTTTGACAGGAGACGCTACCTGTGCGCCGTATTACAACAAGTTAGTTGGTTCTTCGCGACGTCGGCCGCTTTCGTCGTGAGGGCGGGGCCGTCACAGACTTTAGATGCGACCGTTCATGGTTCATTTTTTGTTCATTTTTACGAGCAACAGGGCATTGAGCGAAATGTCCGCGACTATCTCAGCCTATTAGATTTGCGATAGAAGAGAGAGGAGGGAGGGAAGCGGTAGCAGCAGCAGCAGCAGCGGCGGCAGCAGCAGTCGAGTATAACGCCGCAACGCGGAACCTACTCCGCGGAGAGAGAGAGAATGCGAACGGCGCGAAGATCTCGAAACCCCGCGAAATGGAAAGGATGTAGCGCGGACGTGGACGTGGATGCGGACATAGCCGGATACAGCGCCAGAGGAGGAGAAACGAGATAGCTGGATAGCAACGGGCAACTTTACACTCATGTACGTGTAAAGTTATCCCACCCGGGAGAGGAGGAGGAGGAGAAGGAGAAGGAGAGGAGGAGGAGGAGGAGGAGGAGAGGAGCCGTGTCATCACGTACAGCCAGCCGTGGAGGTGTCGTCGAAACGGGAAGATCTCTCTCTCTCTCTCTCTCTCTCTGTCTGTGTGTCACACACACACACGCCGCCGGTTCACGCCAGAGAGATCAGAAACCGAGAAGATGCTCCGGAGAAGACTGAACCGTTTGGTATGTGTGCCGGGCATGGACATCACACACACACACACACACACACACACACACACACACACACACACACACACTAGCATTCAATATCTTATCAATATCACCATCATCATGATCACGATCATGATCGTGATCATCATCCCTCCGCCAAAATGCGGCAGTCGTATTGAGACGTCGTGTGTGATCTTCAGTATTTCTCTGTACGCACATGGTTTCTGGCGCGGTTTCGCCGTTAGCGGCCGCTGTCCGACGTGCCGGGCGGCGCGAACGTGGTTGACGTTTGACGTTGACTTGACGTTGACGTGAACCCGAACGCGAACGCGCGGTGGGTGGGTGGGTCGTCGCGGTTCCCGAACTTCAGGAACCACAACTTCGGGAACTTCAGGTGTTCGGGTCATTTCGGGGGAAGAAGGAACGTTTCCCGAAGTTCCCGAGGAGCTAAGAGGTCTACCTACCTACATACCTTACATACCTTACATACCTACCTTACCATCTTACCTGACGAGTTGTCCAACTCAACACAACCACCAAACGAGGAAGTTTATTTCTCTCTCGTTATGGAGATGACTTGCAAAGTATCCTCTCACTCAAATTCGGGGAGTGTTTGAAGACTGGAGAGTGTATTAGATTACATTTGAATGGCCACACCACACCACACCACACCACCCACACCCCACCTGTATGTCATCAGGTGGTGTCATTTTCCTCTGAGCCCGACCAGAATACTGAGGTGCTGCTCGGCAGGGTTGTACAGTACAGTAACAAATGAGATGTTATTCATGGTCTTCCGCGTTTGCCAAGGGTGTCAAGGGGGCGGGTTTTTATGTCATAGAAGAGTTGGCAGTGTCGTACAAATAATGGCTAATAATAATAATAACATATTTAACAGCAGAGTTTATGCAATCTTATGGAGCATGGAGTGTCCAGATGCCTCTGTGGAGCAACTATTGTTCATCATTCATCATCAGCTCATCTGGCGTCATTTAGCATTCCCCTCATCGCAGTGACCTTTTTTTCATCTGTTTCACAATTATGATGTAATAGGTGATTGGCTGTTCGTCAGCCCCCAGCCCCCCCCCCCCCCCCCCCCCCACTACCGAATGGGAAGCTATCTTTACTGGTCTATTCATCACAGGTCCTGTGCTCGAGTCACCTGTTGTCACCACTTGGTTGGATTCTCAGCCGTCAACGTGAGCCGTATAGATAGCGGTGACAGTGAGTAAGGGGAAGCCGTATAATAATTATAAAGCCTGACCCTCCTCACGGCCCCTCTTTAAGTGTTGACAGGTCAGCGGATTTTCCTGCCGCCGGAGCAGTTTCCTCCTCGCAATTTTCTCGTAGGTGTGAGCTGTAAATAATATTTTGTGCGGAGGTGCCAGCCAGCCAGCCAGCCAGCCAGCCAGCCACACGCACTGGCAGTGATGCATCCTGGGCCGTTATCTGGTCCCTTGCTCCTCTCTGCCTCCCAACGCACATCAGCCGTGCTTAGCCAAGGGGAGGTATGCGCATCATATACTGTAGTGTGTGTGTGTGTGTGAGGGGTGTACACCTATATCAATCTGAGGAGGAGTAGGCTCAGTGAGTGTTCGTGCCCCCCCCACCACCCTCCCACTATGATGCACTGTGCTTCTAAGCCCAGAGAGAGCGTGTGTGTCTTGGGGGAAAACCATTAACGATGGCTGAGGGAATGAGCAGGGGTCTCTTTTCTGTCCCAGGGATGTGGGGGACGGAGTGAGAGAGGCAGGGAAGGTGGGAGAGCAGGGGAAGGAGGGAAGGAGGGCAAGGATGGAGGGGGAGGGGCGTGAGGAGCTCCCTGTGGGGGGGGGGGGGTGGTGGTGTGTGTGGTGTGAGAGAGTGTGAGTGGGGGGGGAGTGTACACCAATATCAATCTGAGAAGGAGTTAGGGCTCAGTGAGTGCTTAGTGCCCCCACCCTCCCACTATGATGCACTGTGGCTTCTAAGCCCAGAGAGAGAGCGTGTGGTGTCCATGGGGGAAAACCATTAACGATGGCTGAGGGAATGAGGCAGGGGTCTCTTTCTGTTCCAGGGATCGTGGGGGACGGAGTGAGAGAGGGTAGGGAAGGTGGGGAGAGCAGGGAAGGAGGGAAGGATGGAGGGGCGTGGAGGAGCTCCCTGTGGGGTGGGGGTGGGGGGGGGGGGGGGTGTGTGTCTGTGTGTGTGTGTGTGTGTGTGTGTACACCAATATCAATCTGAGGAGGTGTAGGCTCAGTGAGTGTTAGTGCCCCACCCTCCCACTATGATGCACTGTGCTTCGTAAGCCCAGAGAGAGAGCGTGTGTGTCATGGGGGAAAACCATTAACGATGGCTGAGGGAATGAGCAGGGGTCTCTTTTCTGTTCTAGGGATGTGGGGGACGGAGTGAGAGAGGTAGGGAAGGTGGGAGAGCAGGGAAGGAGGGAAGATGGAGGGGCGTGAGGAGCTCCTGTGGGGGGGGGGGGGGTGGGGGTGTGTGTGTGTGTGTGTGTGTGTGTGTGTGTGTGTGGTGTACACCAATATCAATCTGAGGAAGGTGTAGGCTCAGTGAGTGTTAGTGCCCCACCCTCCCACTATGATGCACTGTGCTTCTAAGCCCAGAGAGAGCGTGTGTGTCTTGGGGGAAAACCATTAACGATGGCTGAGGGAATGAGCAGGGGTTTCTTTTTCTGTTCCAGGGATGTGGGGGATGGAGTGAGAGAGGTAGGGAAGGTGGGAGAGCAGGGAAGGGTAGGGGGAGGGAGGGGGTGAGGAGCTCCAGTGGGGTGGGTGGGGGGGTGTGTGTGTGTGTGTGTGTGTGTGAGAGAGATGCTGTAACAGGAATTCTAAATTGCACAAACACAGTTTGCCTTGTGATGTTCTTTGGGGGGCTTGCAGGCGACTTGACGGTGTTTAGAGTTGGAGGCCCCCGTGTCTTCCTGTAGCATTGTCCTGTAGCATCTTCCTGTACGGAAACCTGTATGGAAACCTGTGGAAAGCTGTAGGCCCCTATAGCACAGAGTCTTCACTAGCTAGACACGACGATGGTTAAACCACCCACTCTGTGCTCACAGCTTGGGCCACCCGCCCTGTGCTCACAGCTTGGGCCACCTCATTCGTCGCATATTTCAACGATTAAAACGGCGGGGGGTTTTAATATGAGGAACAAAAGCCGTGTGCACCGGTAATGAGCAGATAAATTGCGAAAAAAATGGTTTCATTGATTTGCAGGGGAAGTGGAAAATGTATTAAACGATGACTGAAAGGCGTCGTGTGTGATTGTGAACTTTTCAACTCCGGCTGTATTTGTTAAACACAATTTGGCATTATAGAAATGGCCATAGTTCCATGTTGGGCGGGAAAGTAACACCGTATATTAGAACGTTTCTGGTTTCATGTTTTACTCCACGCTGTTACCCTGATAGTACTCTTTGTACCGGGTCACAGCCTCACAAAATACTTCCACGCTTTTGTCCAAAGCAACTGACGGTTGCCCAATTAGAGTGAAACAACAATATATCACTGATGGGTACTGGTACATTTGAATAGAACATGTTTCATAATTGCTAGGTTAATAGAACAAGTTTCAAGCGCTCATAATTGCTAAGTTAACCCCTTGCTGGTAAACGGCAAGATGGCTCGGATAAGGTTCTACGCAAAGGAGGGGGAAGCTATGCAGAGGCCGGGTGAAGTCTCTTGCAGAAGCTGGTGAGCGACTCTGCTGTCCTGACTGAAATATGACGGTTGCAGTAGAATTTAGACAAATCGTTCTTCAACAGATAAAATAAGCCGTGTACCATAGTCTATATCTTTTGCTCCCAATGGGGTGCGAGAAGCGCAAAAGAGTTGCCAGGCAGCGTGGAACATGACACTCTCTCCGATTCGGTCACTACATGGTCAATTTGCTTGTCCACGACCTGTCGTCTTGGGACGGAGCCGTGGTGGATATGCTTCAAAAGTAGGGATGCACCGATACCACTTTTTTTCAGACCGAGTACAAGTACATTTACATTTGGGTACTTGCCGATACCGAATACCGATGCCGAGTACTTAATAAAACCATTACAGTTCTAATGACTTTGAAAACATGTTTTATTTTCACTTTCTGACTGTGAACAAATTAAACAAATATAACGGCACTGCCACACATTTCAATGAAATGTAACCTATTCAGTGGATTTCAGAACCATCCAACATACGTCAGTCGGATACTCGGTACCAAGGACGTGTTGTTGTTTAGGACATTGGTGGACATCACAGATATTGCGCCAAGGATGCGCAATGACGCTCCTGTGAGGCGCGGGGCTCAGAGTCAGTGTCTCTGGGGGGGGGGGTGCTCCGTTAATTCGCGGTTCTGATTCGGGGGGGGGTGCTCTGTTAATTTGCGGTTCTGATGGGGGGGTGCTCCGTTAATTGGTGGGGACATGTCCCCAGCGTCCCCACTAAATTCTACGCCCATGCTCGGTACCATGACAACTCGGTTGCATCTCTTTATTTCAATATTCCTTGGCTAAGAATATTACAAGGTTAACGTTGCGTTGCCAAAGTGGTATCGGTGCAGTTGTATCGGAGTAGTTTAACGAGTACGAGTACATGAGCACAGTATCGGACCGATACCGAATACTGGTATCAGTATCGGTGCTTCATTTCCGCAATGTTTTCATTGGTATGTATTTGCTTAGCAAACAATGTGGCTGGCCATGCTTTTCACCTGCTCCACTTGTCTCGCCCCCGGTCACGTCTCAGTCTCTCTGGCTTTCTGGTGCTGGTTCACACACGACTGTCTGTCTGTCTGTCTCACCCACCTGCCTCTGCCCCGCCTCACCACGAATTGCCAGTAGTATTGCCCCAGACATTGTTTATTATCAGGTCCATGGGGTGGGGGTGGTGTGGGTGTGGGTGTGTGGGTGTGGGTGTGTGTGTGTGTGGGTGTGTGTCTTCGGAGCCTCTGGCAAACCTGCTTCTCAGGTTGGCTGCCTGCATTGGAGGCTCCTGGATATACACTTGTATAAACAAGACTCACTCACTCTCACTTTCTTTCTTATATATATATATATATATAACAGCTCACATATTTTGCTGAACTTAATTAGAATTATTATTTACTGTATTGTATAATCAAGTGTTTATTTTACTGTAAAATTGCAGCCTATTTTGGGACCCTCCCCGAAAAGAAATCTTCACAAAATAAATATTTTCTACACTATTTTATCCACTTGAATATGTAACATGAGCTTATGATGTGGCCAAAACCTATATACAGTATTTTGATGTTTGTTTAGTTTTTAAATGTATTGCACCAGTGTGAAATCAATGCTCAAGACCTATTCCTATGAGGTGTGTGTGAATCATTCTGATGGAAAAAGTCAGTTTTGAGAGGAGAGAACTTGGTTCTGCACGATTGAATGCATTTTGCAAGAGATTTGGGCCATTTTGTCTTAAGGTTAACTGCTGCCGTGCTTCTCAGTGTGCAGAGTCTTGAGAAATTGAGCTATAGCTTCAGGAAACGCGTTTTAAAGTTTAAACAATTGAGAAAAACTGTAATCATTTGCGACGAGGTCCATTAATAATCAATAGCCATCGCGGTTCCAAAGTGAAGGCGTCTTTTGTACGTCAGATGCGCAGCCATTTACATAATGTGTTGACAAAGCAGTGGGCCTTCTTGGTGAGCTTGCAGGTGCAGATATTTAACTTGGAATTAAAAAATGATCTTCTTCATTCGGCCAAAATGTAAACAGCCCTTATTCGGTAAGGCACTCGGCTGGTAGCGATGCATGCCATGAAAAGTGCCAGGGTTGGGAGTACTCCCACTGGGGGTGTGTGGGTGGGGGGGTCTGCCCATGTGGAGAGATGCTTTTATCCAAAGCGACCGTCCACCATATGGCATACATTTATTTATACAGTGTTTGGATTCTTCAGTGATGAAAAGTGAGTCACGGCGCGGAGCATGTTTTGCCAGCAACACGTGCACCACCACCCTCGCTGGTGGGCAGGTGGTGCCCTTCAGAGAGCATCCAGTCTTATTCTAGGAGAGGGTTTAAAAACTCCCCACCCATCATGTCTAGTTGCAGCGTCTTGCGCTCAGTCTTATGAGCCCCCCCCACCCCCCCCTGTCAAATTAAACAAGCAGTCTCTCACCGGCAATCTCCACCACCAGCACAGCCCCCCCACCCCCTGCCACATGTTGGAAATCGAAGAGGGCTCTTCTTACTAATCAGGTGGGGATCTTGTTGGTTGCAGAGAGGAAGCCAAGGCTGGAGGAGGAGTGGTGGTGGTGGTGGTGGTGGTGGTGAGAGTGCATTCAGGGATGCATGTTGTAACGGAGGTAGTTGGGGTGGTGTAGGCCAGGTGGGTGCTCCGGACAGCAACGGCAGACGACGCGAAGCAACTCCGTGAGACCATTTATTATGAACGGTACAGGTCAGGTCTCGTCTCCGACACACAAAGAACGGAATAACATAAAATGCGCGCATATAATGATAACGCACCCGACGGCTGTACATCCCACTCCCTTTCGCCACTGTGGAGAGACCGCGTGCTCTCCACTCGGTTATACAGTCGGAAGTGACGCAAACGAAACGTAACGAGGCAAGCGCTGTACAACAAGAGGTGCGCCCCTAGTGGCGAGATTCAATGTCTTCGACCGTTACATATTCCCCCCCCCGGTGAAAATAAGGCCGTCCCCAGCCGTACACAGCAGAAGAAGAAACCCCACCTACTCTTTAACATGTTGCTACACATAGACATAATGTAGAGTAAGCTTTAACACACAGGGGTATACAATATGCCCAGCACACTGACATACATATCAGAAGACATTAAATAAAGCCAAAATTACATCATGAAACAAAAAGAAAGAAAGAAAAATGAAATGAAAAACTTCCACAACCATTGTAAACATTGGTGAAACGAGAATAACCAACCGAGAACCGTCCACTTCAGGTCAAGCCTGGTGGTATGATAAGAGTTAGTCCACCCAGTAACTGACCAGCCAGACGTCTTGGCCTGAGGTCACACCGTCCCGTATGACCTGGATTTGGGTCACAGTCACTCGGTGTGTCATTGTCATTGTCCGCCACAGAGAAGTGAGCGTGTCTATGGGATCTGGGCAGTGGATACGTCAATGTTCAAAGTAGTTAACATCCCCAAGTTTCTGGCTGACACAGAAGTGGGCCTGTGAACAGGGGTGCTAGCTTAGCGGTGAAGCTGGACTGTGCATCAGACCTAGGATGGGACTTAATTCTAACAAGGTCGCCCTCCCCGTAGGTAGTTTGACGACGTCTATTCATCCGGATCAAAATCACCTAACAGTTTATCGGTATCCAACGCAAACGGCGACACGCCAGGGTGAATTCCAACAAAGCGAACGCGTCGCAACCACCTGTAGGCAGCGCCAGCTCCACACACGACACGGTCAAGTCCGGGAAAAACCCAAAAATCCACTCATCGATGAACTCCACGGGTGGAAAAATGCAAAAGAAAAATACTCCCATCCGGATCGTATTCCCCTAGTGGCAATATTCAACGTCTTCGACCGTTGCAATGTGAACCTGTAAGCTAGCTGCAGCTTTTGATTGATTTGGTGGCCGCGTTCTCATCAGCAGAGCGCCCTATTGATCAGAGCCGCGCACCGATTTACCGCCATAAGTCTTGCGCTGTGATCGCGTGGCTGGACAGAAGTGCTTACCGCCATTTCTCTCTCGCTCGCTCGCTCGCTCGCTCTCTCTCTCTCCTGCTAATATAAGGGTATGGTGGTCATGCGTGTGCTGGATGTGGTGTACTGTTTGTTGTGGTGAGATTGTGTGGCCGAGTGTGTCGGTCATCCTAACATGCTGGGTCTGTACTGGCATAGAAGTGCTGTAACAGAATGGGGTTGGTGTGGGGGGGGGGGGGGGAAGTGAGGCCCTCTTTTAGCAACCTCTCTGCACTGCCTCTCCTCCTCCTCCTCCTCCTCCTCCTCCTCCCGGCTCGGTTGGACTAACCCCGGGCGGAGATACTTTCAGGTCAGCTGCGTGAGGTGACAGGTGGAGCATTGGCTGTGCTGCTGAGGCCGGCTACAGCAAAGTCACGAAAAAATACGAAAAGATAGGCGGAGGTTGCACCATCCCCCCCCTTTCGTTCCCTGATTTATTTAGGGTTTTTCTGTGCAATTTTCTATTTCCCTCTAAAATCTGATGTTGAATCCTCAGTTTTGTAGTGCTAAATAATTCAGCCGGCTTCGTTTATTTTGAATTCACGGCGACTCCGCCACAAACGCCGCCCCCCCCCCTCCCCTCTGATGCTGGGGCAACGTATATCTCAGCTACGGGCTAGTGGCACTTAGGATGCCTTCATGTCATCCATATATTTATAACGGGCCGACCAGAGGAGGGGAGATCTCTCTCCCTCTCGCTCTCTCCCTCTCTCTCCTCGTAGCACATTAGTGTGTGTGTGTGTGTGTGTGTGTGTGTGTGTGTGTGTGTGTTGTGTGTGTGTGTGTGTGTGTGTGTGTGTGGTGTGTTGGTGTGTGTGTGTGTGTGTGTGTGTGTGTGTGTGTGTGTGTGTGTGTGTAGTGTGTAGTGTGTGTGTTTTGTTGGTGTGTCTGCGCCAGAGAATCGTGAGAGACAACCGGACGGACGGAGTTAGTAAGGGAGGGAAGAGGAGATGGGGGGGGGAAACCGCATTCCATAAATTTCTTTTCAGCATTCCGTACTTTAGTGTGTGTGTTCGGCACCAATAAATGACCACAAAGCGGGGACGTTGCCCACGACGACGGACCCGCCGCCGTCGCCTCCACCGTCACCTTTTAGTCATTAGGGCCCGTTCCTCTCCATGCAACTTCTCAGGATAATTAACTGAATTGCAATTACGTCCAGTGTAGCTTGGGTACATTATAAAAGATAATGTCATCAGAAGGGACTGCAGCTCAAATGCAGATTTCCCCCTCTCTCAAAATCTCTCTCTCTCTGTCTCTCTCCCGCTCTCTCTCTCTCTCCTGCTCAGCACTATGGTGGGGGGGTGGGGGGTGAATGTGGCTTTTTCTCTGCTGCTTGCCAGAAGTGATGCGGTGGGGATAAAAGCCCTATCTGGCTGCCGCGGGACACAGATTAGCTTTTTGTCACACGCGACCTGATGCCAAAGAGACACATACACACACCAACCACACACACACACACACACACACACACACACACACACACACACACACACACACTAATGTGCTACGAGGAGAGAGAGGGAGAGAGCGAGAGGGAGAGAGATCTCCCCTCCTCTGGTCGGCCCGTTATAAATATATGGATGACATGAAGGCATCCTAAGTGCCACTAGCCCGTAGCTGAGATATACGTTGCCCCAGCATCAGAGGGGAGGGGGGGGGGCGGTGTTTGTAGCGGAGTCGCCGTGAATTCAAAATAAACGAAGCCGGCTGAATTATTTAGCGCTACAAACTGAGGATTCAACATCAGATTTTAGAGGGAAATAGAAAATTGCACAGAAAAACCCTAAATAAATCAGGGAACGAAAGGGGGGGGGATGGTGCAACCTCCGCCTATCTTTTCGTATTTTTTCGTACTTTGCTGTAGCCGGCCTCAGCAGCACAGCCACGCTCCACCTGTCACCTCACGCAGCTGACCTGAAAGTATCTCCGCCCGGGGTTAGTCAACCGAGCCGGGAGGAGGAGGAGGAGGAGGAGGAGGAGGAGGAGGCAGTGCAGAAAGGTTGCTAAAAGAGGGCCTCACCTTCCCCACCCCCCATTCTGTTACAGCACTTCCTATGCCAGTACAGACCCAGCATGTTAGGATGACCGACACACTCGGCCACACAATCTCACCACAACAAACAGTACACCACATCCAGCACACGCATGACCACCATACCCTTATATTAGCAGGAGAGAGTGAGAGAGAGCGAGCGAGCGAGCGAGAGAGAAATGGCGGTAAGCACTTCTGTCCAGCCACGCGATCACAGCGCAAGACTTATGGCGGTAAATCGGTGCGCGGCTCTGATCAATAGGGCGCTCTGCTGATGAGAACGCGCCACCAATCAATCAAAAGTAGCAGCTAGCTACAGGTTCACATTGTAACGGTCGAAGACGATGAATATCGCCACTAGGGGAATACGATCCGGATGGGAGTATTTTTCTTTTGCATTTTTCCACCCGTGGAGTCATCGAGAGTGGACTTTTGGGTTTTCCCGGACTTGACCGTGTCGTGTGTGGAGCTGGCGCTGCCTACGGGTGGTTGCGACGGTTCGCTTTGTTGGAATTCACCCTGCGTGTCGCCGTTTGCGTTGGGATACCGATAAACTGTTAGGTGATTTTGATCCGGATGAATAGACGTCGTCAAACTACCTACGGGGAGGGCGACCTTGTTAGAATTAAGTCCCATCCTAGGTCTGATGCACAGTCCAGCTTCACCGCTAAGCTAGCACCCCTGTTCACAGGCCCGCTCTGGGTCAGCCAGAAACTTGGGGACGTTAACTACTTTGAACATTGACGTATCCACTGCCCAGATCCCATAGACACGCTCACTTCTCTGTGGCGGACAATGACAATGACACACCTAGTGGCTGTGACCAAAATCCAGGTCATACGGGACGGTGTGACCTCAGGCCAAGACGTCTGGCTGGTCAGTGAGAGAGTGAGAGGGAGAGGGGGGGAGAGAGAGGAGGAGAGGAAGAGAGACCCGCATTGATTTTAGTCATTAGGGCCCGTTCCTCTCCATGCAACTTCTCAGGATAATTAACTGAATTGCAATTACGTCCAGTGTAGCTTGGGTACATTATAAAAGATAATGTCATCAGAAGGGACTGCAGCTCAAATGCAGATTTCCCCCTCTCTCAAAATCTCTCTCTCTCTGTCTCTCTCCCGCTCTCTCTCTCTCTCCTGCTCAGCACTATGGTGGGGGGGTGGGGGGTGAATGTGGCTTTTTCTCTGCTGCTTGCCAGAAGTGATGCGGTGGGGATAAAAGCCCTATCTGGCTGCCGCGGGACACAGATTAGCTTTTTGTCACACGATGCAACGCAGACCAGGAGACGGCGACGCACACACAGGACCTGAGTCGCGGCGTCCTGATCCCAATGCCCTGAACTGGAGATTTGTCTCGACACCCCGACCCCATTCCCTAGCATTCGCCATAATTATCACAGGACATTTGCGTCAATATTGCCTAGATACCGCGATGCATTGCAAATGACATATGTACACGTGTGTATGTGAGTGATCTGGATGTACGTTATGTACGCCCATCGGCTCCCTGCTCCTCAAATGCTACTCTAAATTGCTACCCCTTGAATTATAGATTCAAATGTTACTCTGGTTCCCCTACACGAATAGAGGAGTGGGCATACACTCACTTTCCACGGTCTTTAAATGTAAAGTGTCTGGATTTTCTCTCCAAGACCTGGGAAATAATTAATCCTTTGCAGGATGGTGTGTAATGCCAGCTGGCTGAGCGAGGTGTTGGTCCCGTGGACTTAAGATCAATCTATACAATATATATATATATATATATATATATATATAGTATGGTATTATTATGGTATATATAGTATGGTATAGTATTAGTTTGTGGGACCACATACCATGGTCAGCATTGTATAAAGCGCTTACACATTTCCTGTTTCAGACGACACCATGTGATCGGCAGACGCAACCGGCCTTGCTACACTCACATCCACGCCACTGATCATGTGCTTTTTCTTCGCCTCAGGCACCTTTGGCCTGTTTTCTCTGTCCACGCCAAGTAATTGTGTCACTATATATATATAAATATATACAATATATATATATACTGTCACCCACCACAGACTGATTATTACAGGAAAAGTCAATATTTATCCGGAGGAAAAGACTTCAATTTCATAGCCACCTGTTATTCCCTCCACATATTTGCCAATATTAGAGTTTATTGGGAGTGAGGGGGGGATCGGCGGTGGTGGTGGCGGTGGCGGCGGTGGTGTCTGCCAGTGGCTTATTTGAGCGAGCCAGATGATTGAAGTGGCAGAGCGCTCCCAGTGTGGGGGTCTCTCGATGAGAGGGTTTGTCTTTTCTTTTCTCCCTGCCTCCCTCCCTCCTTCCCTCCCTCCCTCCCCAGTGTCGAGGGAGCTGGTGATATGTAGGCCAGCACCACCAGCACCGCAGTACAGAGCATCCTTCTGTGTCTCGTACAGGGCTGCACGGGTGCTTCCGGGAACAACAGCGAGCCATTGGCTTTTGACAGCAGCTCCTCGAGATCGGCCCTCGAGTTGCTCCGCTGCGGGCCAGGGTGGGGGTCGGTGGGTGGGGACACTCGAGTGAGGTGGTGGCGGCGGGGGGGGGAGTGGAGAGGAGACGATAGTAGCTCGGGCGTTTGGTGGGTGATCTCACGATGGCGGAGGTAACACCTGATGTGCTTTCATCGCGCCGTGCTCGTTTAACTCGTGACGTTGTTTCATCTTCATCCCCCCTTCCATCTCCATCTTCTTCTTCTTACGGCATTTTCATTTAAATTAATTAATTTTTTTGTTGGAGTTTATAGCCTAAATAGTAGTAGTAGAAAGCTTTAATGTCCCCGAGGGGCAATTTGTTTCACAGACAGCAGTCGGTAATAAATAGTCATACAAAAATAAAAACCATACAATATACACATACATACATACATACATATACATATGAACACAGCTAGCACAAATGTCACTAATTATCATTTCCAATTGTCACCAGACTATCAAGAGAAGCCATAAAAGCCAAGATAAAACCCATTTTGTTTAAAAAGGCAATTGCTTTTGGGATAAAAGATCTCTTATATCTTGTGTAAATGGTGTAACGTTAATCTTTTGTGATCGTTGTTTCTCCCGCGGGAGGCCTTCCTTAGGAAACTAATTGAAGTTTTACACAATATTTGCAAGCATTGTATTATGAGGAAACGAGACACCGGTGCAGGCACACACACACACACACACACACACACACACACAATCAATTTAGTATCAGGGTAAGTAGACACTTGAGGCCAATCTACTCCGGATGAGTGCCTAGTCATTTGTCGAGCGTTTGGCCGCGATTGATTGAAGACTGTTCTGCTGTCCGATCAATAAGTAACCCGGTAATAGCCCATAGCTCGCGAACTCTAAACATTCCAGTTCCGGTAATGAATTCGTGATTTTCGCCAGTATTTCAAGAGATGTCCCAACGTTTCTATGACTGGTTATTTTGGGAGGACAAAGGGTGTAACCGACGGTTCGATGTCATGATATTTAAGTTGCACACTGTGTTGTAAAAAGAGCAGCACGATTTAGGCCTAGTAAGGGTGGGGAGTAAAAATGTCAACAGCTAAATTGCACGGCTGCATTTGCATTTCACAACTTTATCAAACGGTTGAATCTGTGGTAAATACTTTATTGACGGCAAAATGTAAGGACCTGTGAAGAGTTGTCAAATGTTATTGATACACCAATTACCGCTACATGCCCGTTGAGCCGCTGAAAACAATTGCTGCCGCTAATAGCCTGTCTTTGTGTGTCCCTGTGTGTCCCTGTGTGTGTGTGTGTGTGTGTGTGTGTGTGTGTGTAGTTACAGTAGTGAAGACTAAGTAGTGTGGATA
>PIJE02000599.1:0-10000 GCA_002895965.2 Coryphaenoides rupestris
TACTCTCATGGACTAGGACAGTAAAACTGGACGGCAGATTTCTGCTCACCAACGCACGGAGGCCTCGTAGAGAATTAGATGCAGTAGTTTGACAGGAAAGGGCGGAGACACAGGAGTCATGACACCAAAACAAGCAAAAACCAGTGACCTCAGTCCAAACTGTCAAAACACTACAGACAATACAATACGATTCAGTTCTCTTACTCTTCTACTGCTGGCTTAGCATTTCTGCTGCTGAGTAAGACACAGTTTCACGATCTTCTTCTCTTGGTGTAGCTCCTGGTGGGTGAAAACAGGCCAACCGTATTTAATTTAGTCATTTTGCAACTTGCAGTGAACTCAGATACAGGTAATTGAGGAGCAGGTCGGGGTCATGGGTCATCTTGCCCTCGGGTGGAGTAACACTGTGCAGTGGACATTGGGGTTCGATTCCTCAACCCTTGGGTCGGAAGGCTGATCCCGACATCCCAACTGCCACCTCCAGCTTCCCCGATTTGCTCTACTTTAAAAATACCACCAGTACTACCCATGAAGCCATCAACCAACTTAACTGACCCTCATAGACAAAACTGTGAAAACAAACTTTTTTTTAATCCTAAATCACCTCATTTTAACTTCCTCTCTCTCTCCTCTTCTGGGCCAATGCCCTTTCTCTCCTCACCAGAGAAGATATAAATGTCCACATAAGAGGGGAGAAAGGGGCTCTGAAAATAGCAGTGCGGAGAACATTTATATCCTGAAAGATTCACATTACAAAGATGAATTAAGTAAGAGACTAATTGAGCCGATGTAATTTGTCAATTAAACGCAATCTATTTCCCACTGCGCGGCCGCCTCCTTGTGATTCAAATATAGTTTTTTTTATGATCGATTCAATCAAGGGGTACTTTGCGGTTAAACACTAGATATAATGCTCCCGTGAATAATTTAAGAAGACCCGAAAATTGTCATTTAAACATTTATCTCAGCAACCAAATTTGGTCACGCAATTAAGTTAAGCTTGGTGGTGATGAATGTGGCCATGCAGAACGTGGCTTCTACACCTTCCATACTTCTCCTCTTGAGAGCTTAATATCATCCTTGAATGGATGAAAGACTCAAACGATACTCGTTTTAATACCCAATACTAATATGGAATCAAACACAGCTGCAAAAGTAAAATGCGTAAAAATCTGTTGATGTGTAACCACGTTCTTGAACTGATTTGTGGGTAGTGCGTGTGCTTGGTGGCCTCACCTGGCCCAGCTAGAGTCTCGGCGGGTGGGCGGGGCTACAAGCCTGTGGTGCTTTGGCTAATAAGTGCACCACAGGTTAAGTCAGCCATTCAGGTGACACACTCAGGGAGCGCTAGCATGCTAGCATATCCACATCTGCCCTGTCCATGTCATATCATGTCTCTAATCATTGCAATAAATCAGAACTTTTTACCCCCACTCCCTGCCTGTGTCCTTGGAGGAGCCCAAAGAAGCCACACATTGTGTGGCAATTGTGGCAGGAGACTCTGCTACACGATTCATTCAAATGTTTTAAATTATGGTTGTCAAAGTTAATGGCAACAATAACACAAATTAGTTTTCATAACGCTAATTTGTTTGACGCATTAGCGCCTTGCCGAGTCACAGGTGCGTTCACTTGAGACGCATTTGCATGCAGCGCTCGGCTTGTAGTCATCGAGCAAACGCAATGTTTTAAACAAGCACCCGCAGCTCGTAGCATTCTGCCTTTCTGGACTGGAGCGAGTATATCGGTTGGCCTGCGCTACGTCATGTGACCTACGGGGTCAACGTTTAAATAATTTCGACTTTGAATCGAGTCGCCTCCGCGGAATCCCGTCACGAGGTCGGGCATTCTATTCATCCAGTTATTTCTTTACGCATTCAAAGATTTGAAGTCATTGGTTTGACACTTTTTCCACACATTTGAATTTATTCATACAAAATGTTTTCAAACGTTCAGATTTGGTGGTGTGTATGGTGACACTCAGTATATCAGTCCATAAACTGACAACTCCGTCTACCGTCAATCGACATTGACGGTAGACGACATTTAATTACATTTAATTTGCACCAAAACTGACTGCATTAAACATATAATGTACTAATATGTTTACATTTACATTTACATTTAGGGCATTTGGCAGACGCTTTTATCCAAAGCGACTTACAAAGAGTACATTTGTTGAAGGAGAGGCAGCAATATATCACTGTGGTACCTGAAGATAAGAATAGAGCTGTTTTCGAGCATTCATATTTACGAGACGAATAGAACGAGTTTCATAATTGCCAAGTTGCCTGCATAAGTAGCTGGGCAGGCGTGCAATTCTAAGCATGATACAATATCTGAGAATGAACAAAAATGCTAAGTGCCATTAATAAGTGTTAAGACATATAAACACGCAGGTTAGTGCTACGGGGGGGGGGGGGGGGGGGGGGTTTACTGTAGAGTCAGGTGAACTCTGAACAGGTGGGTCTTGACGTCTCTTGCGGAAGCTGGCGAGCAGACTCAGGCTGTTCTGACATGAGCCGGGAGCTCATCCACCACTGCGGAGCCAGAACCGTGAAGAGTTGGGACTTGGAAGAGCGATGTTTGGCTGTTTTTAGTGAAGGCGGTACCAGTCGTTTGGCAGAAGTTGCCGAGCGGAGTGCTCGGGCTGGGGCGTAGGGTCGGACTAATTTTTGGAGGTAGGTAGGGGCGGTTCCGTTGACAGCCATGAAAGTCAGTACCAGTGTCTTGAATCGAATGCGAGCGATTACCGGGAGCCAGTGGAGGTTGCGGAAGAGGGGGGTTACATGGGAGAATTTAGGTAGGTTGAACACGAGGCGTGCTGCTGCGTTCTGGATGCGTTGTAAGGGCTTGATTGTTGAGGCGGGGAGTCCAGCCAGGAGAGAGTTGCAGTAGTCGACTGCAGTAGTCGACTAATCATAATATGTTATGATTAGAACATTGACAGAATGACAATGGCGACAGAATGTTGTATGCTATTTGACTCTTCCAAAAGGTTAATAATTAATTCAAATAATAACTTTCATGCTTCACTGGTATGTTTTCCACATTAAATACAATATTATAATAGCAGTATAATAGCAGGCCTATTTTTGAATGATTTAATTATTACATATATTGCATATGTTTCATGTTCTTCTTTATCTTATATTCTAAGATGTTGGCAAACCCTTTTGTATATGCTTTCCTTTCTTTTATCGTTACTGTACCTGAAACTGTGATCCTTGTCTTCCAGTCGAGGGATCTAAATTAAAAAACACAGCAGAAGACCGCCAACTGTAGGAAGACGTTTTAGTTTCAGGATGAATGATATCGCGCGGCCCGCTATCTGAGAGAGGACCACAACAGCACCTCATTATTGAATACTAACTTTAGAGTTCCCTTCATAAGCTCCTTATAAACTTATGTAAATTGAACATGCGTGCGGTGGAAGGAAGTGACATTAGTATTAGTCCTGTGGGGGTTTAGTATCCCCACGGGCTGGAGAACTCTGTCATTGTCACTCATTTGAAAATAATTGTGGTGTTCAGAGGTTGGCAGCGGGCCGTGGATCTCTGATTGGCTGAATAGCGACTTCAGCACGCCGCTGTGCTAGCCTTAAAACGCCGCGCAAGCTAACCACAAGAATACCCCCAGAGAACAGTTAAAAATGTAAGCTTTAAGATGCTTATTTTAAGACATTTATCACTCGACAAAACATTAATTTTTTTTTATGTAAAAGTGTCTCACTATTTTTCTATTAAAATAAAAAAAAGAGGACACACGCTTTGTGAATGAGAATAAATAAATGTGTGATGTGCAGGTCTGTAGGTCTAGGTCTCCACAAGGTCTATAGGACTTCAGGTTCACACGAGGTCCTGTAGATCTAGGTCTACACGAAGGTCTGTAGGGTCTAGGATCTTGCACTTAAGGTCTGTAGGTCTCGAGGTCCTACACAACTAGGTCTGTAGGTTACGGTCTGTATCTAGGTCTACACTAGGTCTGTAGGTCTATGTCTTGCCTAGGTCTATAGGTCTAGGTCTACACTAGGTCTGTAGGTCTAGGTCTCCACTAGGTCTGTAGGTCTAGGTCTCCACACTAAGTCTGTAGGTCTAGGTCTATACACTAGGTCTATAGGTCTAGGTCTATACACTAGGTCTATAGGTCTAGGTTATACACTAGGTCTATAGGTCTAGGTCTATACACTACGTCTATAGGTCTAGGTCTATACACTAGGTCTATAGGTCTAGGTCTATACACTAGGTCTATAGGTCTAGGTCTATACACTAGGTCTATACTAGGTCTACACTAGGTCTACTAGGTCTACTAGGTCTATAGGTCTAGGTCTACACTAGGTCTGTAGGTCTAGGTCTCCACTAGGTCTGTAGGTCTAGGTCTACACTAGTAAGTCTGTAGGTCTATACACTAGGTCATAGGTCTTCTATACACGGTCTAGGTCTATACACTAGGTCTAGGTCTATACACTAGGTCTATAGGTCTAGGTCTATACACTACGTCTATAGGTCTAGGTCTATACACTAGGTCTATAGGTCTAGGTCTATACACTACGTCTATAGGTCTAGGTCTATACACTAGGTCTATAGGTCTAGGTCTATACACTAGGTCTATAGGTCTAGGTCTATACACTAGGTCTATAGGTCTAGGTCTATACACTAGGTCTATAGGTCTAGGTCTATACACTACGTCTATAGGTCTAGGTCTATACACTAGGTCTATAGGTCTAGGTCTATACACTAGGTCTATAGGTCTAGGTCTACACTAGGTCTGTTTCCACGTGATGGTGCAGACAATGCTGCCGAGATGACAGTATAGACATTGTATTACATTAACATTATATATCTTGTGGAATGTATTTGAGATCATTTGTTGTGGTCTGTTTGTTTTCTAATGTTCTAATGTTTCATCATTAATGAGATAGAGAGAGAGAGAGAGAGAGAGAGAGAGAGAGAGAGAGAGAGAGAGAGAGAGAGAGGGAGTGAGAGAGAGAGAGAGAGAGAGGGGGGGTGTGAGAGAGAGAGAGAGAGAGAGAGAGAGAGAGAGAGAGAGAGAGAGGGAGGGAGTGAGAGAGAGAGAGAGAGAGAGAGAGGGAGTCAGTGCCATAAAGGTAAAGTATCTATGCTAATCCATGAGTTTATTTTTTGTATATATTATCTTTGGTGATGCAATAAAGTGGCAATAGGACCTAAGAGAGGCCATTTGTTAAAATGTTAGTCATCTTAATGGAACGGTAATAATTCCGATTTGGAATATGTTCACATGTGGAACAATTCATCACGGAAACATCTTTAGTATTTGGGACGATATTTGCCACATTCACTGACATACAAATCACTTTCAAAGTAAATTGGAAATGTTTAAATGCAATGTATTTTAAATACTTTATCTTCTTTAGACACATTTAGCATTTTTAAAATTGGACCAATATATATATATATATATTTAAAATATGTATATTTTGCCTTTAGCAGATTTTTTAAATCTGTCTGTGGGTCCTCATTTTTTAAATATAGCAGAAATACAGAACATGTATATTATATGAAGGATCAGAGTGTGTGGCTTATTTCTCTTCATTCATTTTGTTTTGCCAAATTTAAATCTTCATGAATATTCAGAAGGATTAGAGCTTGGCCTCGCCAGTCGTCTGTCTTCAGTCAACCGACAGAACCTACACATGTACACCATCCAAACACCACCCAAATCAGACACCAACCTACAGAACACATTAACACCACCCAAATCAGACACCAACCTACAGAACACACATTAACACCACCCAAATCAGACACCAACCTACAGAACACACATTAACACCACCCAAATCAGACACCAACCTACAGAACACACATTAACACCACCCAATTCAGACACCAACTTATAGAACACACATTAACACCACCCAAATCAGACACTAACCTACAGAACACACATTAACACCACCCAAATCAGACACCAACCTACAGAACACACATTAACACCACCCAAATCAGACACTAACCTACAGAACACACATTAACACCACCCAAATCAGACACTAACCTACAGAACACACATTAACACCACCCAAAGCAGACACCAACCTACAGAACACACATTAACACCACCCAAATCAGACACTAACCTACAGAACACACATTAACACCACCCAATCAGACACTTATAGAACAAACATTAACACCACCCAATTCAGACACCAAGCTACAGAACACACATTAACACCACCCAAATCAGACACCAACCTACAGAACACACATTAACACCACCCAAATCAGACACCAACCTATAGAACACACATTAACACCACCCAAATCAGACACCAACCTACAGAACACACATTAACACCACCCAATTCAGACACCAACTTATAGAACACACATTAACACCACCCAAAGCTGACACCAACCTACAGAGCACACATTAACTCCACCCAAATCAGCGACAGCAACGTCAGCATAGGCCTACAGTCTGGTGCCCGACTCATAGTACTCTAAATAACAATACGTTTGTGGAATGATCTCTCCAGCAAGTCATCGCCTGACCAACAAGACCCTCAGCAGAACTTGAGGGACGCATTTCTTCTGCAACTTCTCGTCTTCACGTCTCCTCAAGCGGCACATTCCCGGGCGCGTCGGAGCGCCATGAAGCCCTCAAAGTCGCGCCGCTCGGTTTTTACCGGACCGCCGCTTCATCCGGCGTTCCATCACGCGCTGACATTTCCCATTGAGCGGGAAACAAATGGCATTTCCCCGGACAACTTGTTAACTTTTAAAGGTTGATGGCTCAGATCTGTGGGTCTGGACAGCCGTGTGTCCGCCGCCCCCCCCCCCCCCCCCCCCCAAGAAACAAAGATGGGGGATTAGCCGCTGTCAGCCGCGGCGGCGTGCAGCCAGGGTGGTCGGAGACGGGATTTACAAATTAGTGAAGCGAAATGTTTTTTTTTTTACCCCATTTATGGACGGATGGACGACAAACACAATATTGGCTGCTGTGCACACGCATACATTAAATATCTGTGTCTGAATTACTACCTTACTGTCTTGAAATAAGATGATATAATAACACTAAAAATAATCACAATAATCACAATAATCACAATAATCACAATAATCACATTATTAATAACAAACACCGACCAATGTCGGAGGGTCCAGGGGATTCCCTCTTTCTTAATATTGGTTAACACATTTTGAGATTAACCTCAAGAAGACCAAGTCACATTCCGGGCATTTTTAGCGGATGCTTTTGTCCAACGCGACGCACAATAAGTACATCTGAGGGCGAAACAACAATATATATCGCGTTGCTTCAGAGATTTTTACGCAGCTTTTTTTTTGTACTTTTGTTGGAAACACGACTGAGGTCCAGCCCACGGCGGAGGTCTGAGGAGCAAAGTGTTGGAACACTATTTATAGTGCGGCGACACGCGGCATAACGATCTGGCATTTAGCGGAGACAGGAGGCTAATTTGTGTTTATTCCAGCGGCGTCCTCGCGGCTGTCAGAGGGCCTCCTCTGTAATGTTCGACCGAGCCAGCGAGCGCACAGACCGGACCGAGACGAATTAAGCGGTCAGATGAGAAGGGAGATACTCACCTCACCTCGCATCATTCCCAGGGTGGACACATTTGTGATCGTTACGAATCGCCGACGAGCCGGTTTGAAATAATTTACCTTTGAAGAATACATTAATGATGATTACGGTTTTACGGCCTCGCTCCGCGGCCGTGTCATTACGCCGGAGGTAAAGTTATTCTCTGTCGGCTTCAAGGTCTCCCGACTCTGGTGTCGGGACGGGGAGATACGGCGTTAGTTAGATATATCATTTAGTTTCACCGGAGGTCATCTCCAATGGAACCTTAAATGAAATGGAGAGCAGAGAGATTCATAAAGGAGATGGGGCCTCGCCTGTGTGAAGCGCACATCGCCGGCCGTCAGACTAATTAAGTGAAGTCTGAAGTTCAAGACGCACATGAAAGTCACTTCATATTATTGCACTTATTTTGTCTTTTGTCAACTTTTCTCCTCTCTCTGACTTCTTCAGACTCGAGGAACTTCAAACTAGTTTAGTTTTCACGTTTCAACTGTTGGAGCTTGAAGATTGTCTGAAAGACGTACTTTGTAATAATCGTAAATAGTAGTCTAAGTCCAACTCTGTATTATATTATTGCGTATATATTTGCGATGTATACTGTCCATGCTCAGCAGTAATACTCTGTCTGGGAACATGTACATTCAAGACAAGACACACACAAAAATTGATCAAGATTAATCAGACTCATATGCTGTGATTAATCTTGAGGATTAATCGCATATCAACATTGCTGGGAAATGCTCCCAAATGAAGATAGTTTCAATTCAAAATAGTAACATGAGTCACGTGAATCCCTGGTTAGAAATACTTGAACGACTCCTCTTAAAACCCTTTCTTGGAAAGTTCATAACCCTGTCTGACGAGTGGTCAGTTTAATTAGAGTTCCTCAGTCATTGAAAAGGCTAAGTTAGACAACAGGTCACAGTGGTGATAATATTAAGGCAACAATTGTCAGGAAAATAATTACTTAAAGAGTTAAGGGTATTTAATACTTGGTAACAAGTTATGACGATGGAGCCCGTGACCTTCGCTGTACCTCAGCCCATTGCGATTTATACGTGAATAAACTGCCTTGGTTGTAAAGAGAGACTGGAGTAATTCATTGTCATGACAAAGGTATGGTCTTGCTTCACAAAATGTGTAAATGGTTTATTTTCTCTGTTGTTGGCAAATGGACCCTAACCCTGATAATCGCGGAAGGAAAACTCACCCATTGGTGATTTAAAAATTTCTTTCAATCTCTGTTGGAGGATACAACAATTTGAAGAATGAGACGTAGCCGAGGAAAAATACACATTCATAACACAACTCCTATTTCCTGTTACTTTCCACACGCTCGCACGACGACGTCGAGATTAAAACGTCGAACACGGTTACCGAGCGTTCTTAACAGCAGCGACCTCTCATACATCCCGCTAGTATCTGCTGCTCAAATCCACTCCCACTCTCCTGCCAACGGTCTAAACCCGCTGATTTGTGTCTCTCTCCTGCCCAACGGTCAAACCCTTGATTTGTTAATTCTCTCTACTAATTGCGAAGGTGTGGAAGGTTCCTTGAGGCGGACAGCGGGCGACCTCCCGCGGGAACAGCGAGGGTCTCCATGAAGGTCCTTAGTCCCCCCCCTCCCCCCGCTGGGCTCTGCATACTCAATAGGTTCACAGCAGGACTCTCCCAGCACAGAGGCACTGGTCTCTGTTTGCAGCTTCTGTCCCACGGAAGACGGGATGTTGATGATGTTATCGCCGTCGTTTATTATCCACTTCAGGAAGAATCTATATGTTTGTTACACACTTCAATAAGCTGTTTGTTACATACTTTATGAATATATATATACATATATATGTTTATAACATTCTTTCAGAAGTCTTTTATCGTTAATAATATATTATTTATTACAAGTATACTATGGGATTGCTCACAACTATATACAACTATATACAACTATATATAGCCATAGTTATACCTTTCATTTCACTCACGCACAATGACCTATTGTCTTTCACGTTACCGAGCTGCTATATTGTGTATTTCAGTATATTATACCTTCGTGCTTATGTTCATACTTGTACTTGATTTATGTTTCCGTTGATTGCTGTTCTGGAGCTGCTCTTCCCAAAGCATTTCATTTAATTGCATACCTGTCTGTATACGCTGGAATTAAATGCTAAACTTGAACTGGAACTATTTTGTCTTTTCATTTGCTTCTGCTGCCCTGAAGAGTACACTCTGACGGCATACTTTTTTAATATTCATTTATGTATTTATTTATTTATTTGTTTGGTTGTTTGTTCATTTATTTATATCTTTATTTATTTATTTATTAGTTTATTTGACAGGGACAGTGTACTGCTTCTTAGCTGTACCAGAGATAGCTAAAAGCTAACGATTGGTCTCGTGGGTAAAATTAAAC
>PIJE02000599.1:12500-17500 GCA_002895965.2 Coryphaenoides rupestris
TGGTTGTGAGTGATGACAGAGCGAGGGTCAGTCGTGAGTGGGAGAGAGAGGAGAGAGTGAGAGAGAGAGAGAGAGAGAGAGAGAGAGAGAGAGAGAGAGAGAGAGAGAGAGAGAGAGAGAGAGAGACATAGAGAGAGAGAGAGAGAGAGAGAGAGAGAGAGAGAGAGAGAGAGAGAGAGAGGGATCTTTGGGCCGTGACCTTTGCCGGTTGAGGGGTCTGTGATCTCAGCCACTAATTTACTTCATCTCAGCAGTAATAAAGGTTAGAAGAGGCTGATGGGAATACGTATTCACGCCACGCGTGTGCATGTCGGGGGAACTACAGAACTACACTGCATGGCAGGAGCCCAGCGGTCATGGGGAGAGGGAAGAGGAGGAGGAGGAGGAGGAGGAGGAGGAGGAGGAGAGAGATGAAGACGAAGGCGTGCTGGGATGGAGGTGGGAGGAGCAAGAGAAAAGGGAGATGGGTGGAAGATGGAATGATGATAGTCGAGAAGATAGGGCAGCAATACTTACACCTCTAATATATATATATATATTGGGCACAACTCCCTATTGGGGTGGAGTGTGACCACGACTGACTATAATAATCAGTTGTCCCACACCAGTATTCAATGCAATCAGTGTCTTTATTTACTTCACAGGGGGAGGGAAAAGTGCAGGGTTATTGTAAGTGCCAAATCCGTTATTCCAATATCGTCGTTGTAGTCCATAAGCAGGGGTATCACACCGGGAAGTAGTCGCATACGGTCCAGGGCAAGGCAGGCGGGAGGGTAGTCAGGCAGGCAAGGGTCATACACAAAACGGGTTCTCTGACAGGCAAACGATCAAGGCACACAGCCACTTGGTTTCCTTCTTGAACTCACACACACAGCGTCTTGGTCTCTCCTCTTCCTCCTCTTTCTCTCCCACAACCACCTCCTCTTCCACCTCTCTCTCCTCCACTCTCTTCTTGACTCCTCCTTCGACTCTCCTTCGACCTCGGTCCTCTCCTATTTATTGGCCGCAGCCAGGCCTTTGATTGGCTGCCGCCGAGTTTCCTCAACGAGGCGCAGCTACTTCCCACGAGGCTGATTGCCTCTCTACACTTCCTGGCCTCCCTGGCTCCCTCTGGGGGCCGACTGGGGAACTGCAGTTCCCCCGACCATTGTCCATACTCCTTAGTCGGCCCCCCAGTGGCCGTCTGCCACACACCCTCCTCCTCAGCTCCGACCAGGAGGGAGGGGCGGCCCACTCCTCCAATGGCCCGCTCTGGGGTGCCACCGCTCGGGTCGTCGTCCGCCGCTGCCGCGCCGCCGCCCCCGGGTCGTCGTCCGCCACTGCCGTGCCGCCGGCGCCGCCCCCCGGGTCGTCGTCCGCCGCTACCGCTGCGCCGCCGGCGCCGCCCCCCGGGTCGTCGTCCGCCGCTACCGCTGCGCCGCCGGTGCCGCCCCCCGGGTCGTCGTCCGCCGCTACCGCTGCGCCGCCGGTGCCGCCCCCCGGGTCGTCGTCCGCACTACCGCTGCGCGCCGGTGCCGCCCCCCGGGTCGTCGTCCGCCGCTCACCGCGCGCCGCCGCCCGCGGTCGTCGTCCGCCGCTACCGCTGCGCCGCCGCCCGGGTCGTCGTCCGCTGCGCGCCGGTGCCGTCCCCCCCGGTCGTCGTCCGCCCGCTACCGCTGCGCCGCGCCGGGTTCGTCGTCCGCCGCTTCCGCTGCGCGCCGCCCGGGTCGTCGTCGCCTCGCTGCGCCGACGCACTCCCGGGTCGTCTGCCGCTGCGCCGAGCCTCCCCGGGTCGTCTTGCCGGCTGCGCCGACCGCCTCCCGGGTCGTCTGCCGCTACGCGCCGCCTCCCGGTCGTCTGCGCGCTGCGCCGACGCCTCCCGGTCCGTCTGCCGTTGCGCCGACGCCTCCCGGGTCGTCTGCCCTGCGCCGACGCCTCCCGGATCGTCTGCCGCTGCGCCGGACGCCTCCCGGGTCGTTCTTGCCGCTGCCCGTCAGTGGGGCCTATGGCCCTCAGCCGGGCCTGGTCCGCTGTCAGCTGGGCCTGGAGCCCTTCAGCCGGCTCCAGTGCCTGCTGCTCTCTTTGGCCTGTGGCCATCAGCTGGGCCTGGAGCTCTTCGGTCTTCTCCAGGGCCTGCTGCTCTCGCTGGCCGGCGGCCGTCAGCTGGGCCTGGAGCTCTTCGGCCTGCTCCAGGGCCTGCTGCTCTCTTTGGCCGGCGGCCGTCAGCTGGGCCTGGAGCCCTTCAACCTGCTCCACCGTCAGCAGGGCTGCGGCCTTCCGCTGGGCCTTCTCCGCCGTCAGCTGGGCCTGGAGTTCCTCGGCCTTCTCCAGGGCCTGCTGCTCTCGCTGGCCGGCGGCCGTCAGCTGGGCCTGGAGCTCTTCGGCCTGCTCCAGTGCCTGCTGCCCTTTTTGGCCTTCCGCCCTCAGCTGGGCCTGGAGCTCTCTGGCCTGCTCCCGGGCCTGCTGTTCTCGTTGGCCTTCCGCCATCAGCTGGGCCTGGAGCTCTCTGGCCTGATCCCGGGCCTGCTGTTCTCGTTGGCCTTCCGCCATCAGCTGGGCCTGGAGCTCTCTGGCCTGCTCCCGGGCCTGCTGTTCTCGTTGGCCTGCGGCCATCAGCTTGGCCTGGAGTCCTTCAGCCTGCTCCAGGGCCTGCTGTTCTCGCTGGCCCTCTGCCATCAGCTGGGCCTGGAGCTCTTCAGCCTTCTCCAGGGCCTGCTGCTCTCGCTGGCCGGTGGCCGCCAGCTGGGCCTGGAGCTCTTCAGCCTGCTCCAGGGCCTGCTGCTCTCGTTGGCCAGCGGCCATCAGCTGGGCTTGCTCCGCCGTCAGCTGGGCCTGGAGCTCTTCAGCCTGCTCCAGGGCCTGCTGCTCTCGTTGGCCAGCGGCCATCAGCTTGGCCTGGAGTCCTTCAGCCTGCTCCAGGGCCTGCTGTTCTCGCTGGCCCTCTGCCATCAGCTGGGCCTGGAGCTCTTCAGCCTTCTCCAGGGCCTGCTGCTCTCGCTGGCCGGCGGCAGTCCTCTGGGCCTGCTCCGCCGTCAGCTGGGCCTGGAGCTCTTCGGCCTTCTCCAGGGCCTGCTGCTCTCGCTGGCCAGTGGCCGCCAGCTGGGCCTGGAGCTCTTTAGCCTGCTCCAGGGCCTGCTGCTCTCGTTGGCCTTCAGCCATCAGCTGGCCTTGGAGCTCTCTGGCCTTCTCCAGGGCCTGCTGCTCTCGCTGGCCAGCGGCAGTCCTCTGGGCCTGCTCCGCCGTTAGCTGGGCCTGGAGCTCTTCGGCCTTCTCCAGGGCCTGCTGCTCTCGCTGGCCGGTGGCCGCCAGCTGGGCCTGGAGCTCTTCAGCCTGCTCCAGGGCCTGCTGCTCTCGTTGGCCAGCGGCCATCAGCTGGGCTTGCTCCACCGTCAGCTGGGCCTGGAGCTCTTCGGCCTTCTCCAGGGCCTGCTGCTCTCGCTGGCCGGCGGCAGTCCTCTGGGCCTGCTCCGCCGTCAGCTGGGCCTGGAGCTCTTCGGCCTTCTCCAGGGCCTGCTGCTCCCGTTGGCCTTCAGCCCTCAGCTGGGCCTGGAGCTCTTCGGCCTTCTCCAGGGCCTGCTGTTCTCGTTGGCCTGCGGCCACCAGCTGGGCCTGGAGCTCTTCAGCCTGCTCCAGGGCCTGCTGCTCTCGTTGGCCAGCGGCCATCAGCTGGGCTTGCTCCACCGTCAGCTGGGCCTGGAGCTCTTCGGCCTTCTCCAGGGCCTGCTGCTCTCGCTGGCCGGCGGCAGTCCTCTGGGCCTGCTCCGCCGTCAGCTGGGCCTGGAGCTCTTCGGCCTTCTCCAGGGCCTGCTGCTCCCGTTGGCCTTCAGCCCTCAGCTGGGCCTGGAGCTCTTCGGCCTTCTCCAGGGCCTGCTGTTCTCGTTGGCCTGCGGCCACCAGCTGGGCCTGGAGCTCTTCAGCCTGCTCCAGGGCCTGCTGCTCTCGCTGGCCGGTGGCCGCCAGCTGGGCTGCAGTTGTCAGCTGGGCCTTCAGCTGGTCTTGGAGCCCTTTGGCCTCCTTCCGGGCCTGCTCCTCCTGCTGGGTTGCAGCCTTCAGCTGGGCCTTCAGCTGGTCTTGGAGCCCTTTGGCCGCCTTCCAGGCCTGCTCCTCCTGCTGGGTTGCAGTTGCCAGCTGGGCCTTCAGCTGGTCTTGGAGCCCTTTGGCCGCCTTCCAGGCCTGCTCCTCCTGCTGGGTTACAGCCTTCAGCTGGGCCTCCAGGTCCTGGTATCCCCGCTGGGTTTTAGCCTGCATGGCCCACCACTCCTTCACCATGGCTTCCATCTGGCCCATCTTCTCCCTCTCGACCTGGAGCTCCTGGCGTAGCTGCCGTACCAGCTCCCTGGTCAGGTCGTCCTCCTCCTGGAGGGAGATGGCCTTCTCCTGGACTTGTGGGCCCGTCCCGGCAGCAGCCCCAGCCCTCTGCTTTTTGGCAGCTTTCTTCTTCTGCCGGCTGGTTTTCACAGGGGGATCGTCGTCCAGGTCCCCATACTGCCATTGATTCAGCAGTGCCTCGATATCCATGGTGGGGGGTTGATTTATTAATTTCAGTCTCTCTAGTTCGTTGCCCGCATTCTCCACCATATGTGGCACACTCCCTATTGGGGTGGAGTGTGACCACGACTGAAGTAATAATCCAATTGTCCCACACCAGCATTCAATGCAGTAAGAGTCTTTATTTACCACACAGGGGAAGGGAAATATAATCACTATCTGTACCGAGTCCGTAATCCAAGCGAGTAGTCGTAGTCCATAAGCAGGGGGTATCACACCGGGAAGTAGTCGCATACGGTCCAGGGCAAGGCAGGCGGGAGGGTAGTCAGGCAGGCAAGGGTCATACACAAGACGGGTTCTCGGACAGGCAAACGATCAAGGCACACAGCCACTTGGTTTCCTTCTCACAGAACTCACACACAGCGTCTTGGTCTCCACTCTTCTTCCTCCTCTTTCTCTCCCACAACCACCTCCTCTTCCACCTCCTCTTCCACCTCTCTCTCCTCCACTCTCTTCTTGACTCCTCCTTCGAC
>PIJE02000599.1:25000-30000 GCA_002895965.2 Coryphaenoides rupestris
GTGTTTCTGGAGCAGCCATTTTCTGTGGTCTCAGCACTATTTTAATATTTGATGAACATGGCGTCTCTCTTCTCTCTTCTCTCTTCTCTCTATCAGCAGCTTCTTCTTTAGTATCAGCATCCGCGTGCAAACCCGCATCAACCCTCGCACCCGACCTGAATTTAGCCCCGCCTCCGCATTGCATCTCCAAGTACTTTACTTGTCACTTTTACTTATTTTTTACTTTTACACTTTTACTTTTACCTATTTTTTTTTTAATTATCAGGGACATATTACGAATTGTTGTTTTAGTATTTATGTTTATAAGAATACGGTTCAGAACAAAACTTTGTACTGTACGTTTTACTGTACTTACTAGATTACCATCACGAATACTTAGAGTTGTTTCGAAGAATACTGCAGGATGCGAATGGGGAAGTTAAGCAAGTAATATTTAAGTGGAATGAAACGAAGCAATACGTTTTTATTCGAGCTAAGTTTTGTCCGATGAAAAAGGCGCACTGCAAAAAGTGCACTCATTGCACTGCAAAGGATTTGATCAAAAAAGCAATGAATGCCTGAAGGAATGATGGAGTCCTGGCTCCGTTGTGCGTTGGAGTTTGGAGTCACACTATTGTTCAGGACTCCGCCGGCATAATCAGGACACATGTGACGCATCTGCGGAAATGTGTTGCTTGGGATGAACGCGCGCTAAATAACGAGATGTAAATGTATGCATCGTGTTTGCTATTAATATTTTCTTTCGCGTTTTTTCTCAGTACTTCTTCAAACTCCGATGTTTGTGATCATTTCTTCGGCTCGAGTCGGGAAATCTCGAAACATGAAAGCGCGGATTTGTTTCATCCGAGGCGGCGCCGGGGCGTTGTGTGTTCGGCGCGTCGCTCTCCGAGATGTAATGAGAACACGATGTGATTAAAAAGAGCTTTTGATGTTTTTTGGAACAATGCACGGAAAACAAAGAGATCCGCATTTCACGGCGGCTGAACACCGAGTGTGTGGAGACGCACTTAAATATAATGAGCGGCTTTTGCTTGCATTTATGACACATTTGTCATGTGACCCGACGAGGATGAGCTCCAATGGGGGGACGCTAATATTCACAAACACTTTTTTTCAACGCGTGTAATTATTTAACAAGACGTCGTTTTTTTATTCAAATGTAAATTCCTACTTTAGTCGCCGGGGATATCCACAAGCAGGCAACAGAAGATCAGTTCTGTCCTTAAATTACCCACTTAGCTCCTGGTAAGGTTCTTACCTTGAGTACGAACAAGGAGCCAGGATTGTTAGAAAGACAAGCTGATGATGATGCAGGACAGTACATGTGGAGGACATCTATTTATCCATCCCTCCCTCCCTCTCTCTCTCTCTCTCTCTCTCTCTCTCTCTCTCTCTCTCTCTCTCGCTCTATTCTGCAAGCCAACGGGGTAAAGTTGCAGCTTGAAGTCTGGCGGTTGGAGTTTTTCTCTGCTCCACGCGGGCTGGGTTCTGTTCTCAGGAGGTTAGAGAGAGAGATCGCTCGCCCCCCCGAAGCGAACTCCTGCTCTCATCGTCCTTTCCCTTCACGAGAGGAGCGCCATTTGACCTCCGACACTTTGACCTCGACACTTTGACCTCGAGCCGACCGAACAGCTGGGGACGGTTGGTTGAGGAGGAGGAGGAGGAGGAGGATCTGAGCAGGGGTTCCATGACACCGGCGGCGGGGTCAGGGGTTAGAAGAGCACTTACCCTAACATCCCCCCCTCGCCGCTGCTCAGGAAACCGATTCTGAAGGAGAGGCGCCACGTTAGGGTGATCAGGTGCAGCGAGGGCCCCCGACGGGACCAAAGGTCAGGTTCCTCACAGCTGCACCTGCATCTCCAGACTTCCTGTCCTACAATAACACACACACACACACACACACACACACACACACACACTGGACACACACACACACACACACACACACACACACACTCTCTGCCTAGTCCTATCTGCCGTGTGTTATCAGCTCGCATCCGGTCAGCTCTGCTTCCCCCTCCTCCTCATCCTGCTGTCCAATCACAGTTTCAGATCTCCTGACTTCATTATACGTCACTTACTTCCTCACGTCTCCGGAGCAACAGGAAGTACAAGAAAAAACGACGACGAAGAGACTTGTGGTAAATAATTCGATGAAGCAATATCCACAATGTAAAATCAACGTACATATCCCCCCGACATCTCCCGGGCCTCGGATCTGCACGTTCCAAAACATCCGTTCCCAAGGCGTTCTTCCGGGGAAGCAGGTTCCACTCGGCTATTGGCTAAACAGTGTAATTGTTGATCCATGGTAATGACTGTGAGGAATATCAGCAACACCCAGTTCTTTATTCTGGCGCTCTGGCAGCGGCAACGCTTCCCTCCCTCTCCCCTCATCCCCGAGGCCACGATAATAAAAATAAATAGTTTTAGCTTTATATTCCCACGGTTATTGCGTTTGCTCTCATCTTTAACTACTTTCTTCATCTCTATTTCCATTAGTGTGCGGGCGCAGGCGTGCGAGACGCGCGGTAATGAATGAAATGTTCGGGGGCAGCTCTCATGTTTGTCTTCCGGAAGACCGCGACGCCAACGTTGAACCACAGGAGGAGCAACGCCAGCCCGCTCTCTCTTCTCTCTCTCCTCTCTCTCTCTCTCTCTCTCTCTCTCTGACGAGCGGTTGGTGAGTTGTGAAGATGATGGGAGGATGATGAGGGGTTGGGGGGGAGGACGAAGATCTGACTGCTCTTCGTCTCATCTCAAACCACAGCTCAGAATTCTGATTGAATCATCGACCGTATTCGTGTGTAATTTAATCTCTGAGCATATGGCAACACGCATGTTTATGCCTCCATCTTATACGCTTGTTTTACATTTACATAAATACATACATATTATGTATGTATGTGTCGTTTCATCCTAGATTTGTATTGTTTATCCTGAATGAGCAAGACACCACCTAACCCTACCTGCTCCTCCTAGCTAAGTGTGGAGGTGTCCCTGAGCAAGACACCACCTAACCCTACCTGCTCCTCCTAGCTAAGTGTGGAGGTGTCCCTGAGCAAGACACCACCTAACCCTACCTGCTCCTCCTAGCTAAGTGTGGAGGTGTCCCTGAGCAAGACACCACCTAACCCTACCTGCTCCTCCTAGCTAAGTGTGGAGGTGTCCCTGAGCAAGACACCACCTAACCCTACCTGCTCCTCCTAGCTAAGTGTGGAGGTGTCCCTGAGCAAGACACCACCTAACCCTACCTGCTCCTCCTAGCTAAGTGTGGAGGTGTCCCTGAGCAAGACACCACCTAACCCTACCTGCTCCTGACGTGTTGGTTGTTACCTTGCATGGTTGACACCGCCGTCGGTGTATGAATGGATGAATGTGAGGCAATACTGTAAAGCACTTTGGATGAAAACGTGATATAAATGCAATCTATTCACCATTGACATACATTAGGAGTCTGTACAATGTAAGAACAGGCAGTGGGGGTACGTCTACGTTTTCTGGGTTATCCTGGTCTCCCGGACGTGGAGGTTCGGGGCTACGGTTGGTTCTGTAATAATGCAGTAGAGTCTCCTCCACACCGTGCAGAGAGCCGACCAGGCCGACCAGCCTTCCCACTCCCATTCATCAGCGGCAACGCGGGGACTTTTAGGGAGTCGAACGTTAACCCCTAAGAATAATGTCTGCTGGCGGTGACTGTCCTGGTTTTCTAGAAGCACGGGCCTGTTCGTCATCGGCCAGCCGGGGGAAAGCTATTTTAGTTTCATTAGGAGACGAGGAGGAAGGGGCTGCGCGTCGGAGGAGACGTGCGGCGCTTTTTTGATTATTATTATTATGCGGGGAAATTTACATCGGCGGTGGTGGGAAATGTTTGGAACGAGAGTTTCCTCATAAAGCGTATGAATATTCCTCCGAGCCCCCCAGTGCGGGAGGAGGGGTGAGGCCCGGGAGACCGCGGCCGCACTTTTTTCCGCTGTAAACTTGGGAAATGATCGCCGCTGCAGAATCTCTAAAGCGCTTACTGTCTGTCAGTAGCGCGCAGCCTGAGCCGGGCCTACGGAGCTAATCCCTCCATCTTCCTCCTCCTCCTCCTCCTCCTCCTCCTCCTCCTCCTCCTCCTCGCAATTTACGATTTTAATTTAAGTAACTTGACTCTCAACAACAACAACAACAACAACAACACAAACTTGTAATGGTTTTATTTTTAGACCTGATTTACCAGTGAAACGCTGCGGTCGACGCCACCTGTTGTGTCTCTCGCCCGCGTATCAAAGCAGCGCCGGTCAAACAGATGTGTGGGATGTCTGTTAGCGTTACATCCGTCAGCTCGATATATGCAGATACCGTCATATATTATTCATATTATTGTAATTCGGATCTCACCGACGAGATCCACGGACCACCCACATGGTCACACCACACGTCGTCACCACCACCCCCCCCCCCCCCCCCCCCATCCCGGGGTGATAAAGGGGATGTAGCTGAAAGCCGGGGATTGTGGGTAATGGGGGGGGGGGGGGGGTGAGAAGGGAGAGGGAGACGGGAGACGGGATGATGAATACGAACGCGGCGGCGATGTCCTTCTGTTGCCGACAGCAACATTTTCCCCCCCCGGCAAGGATTGCGCTGCTGCTGCTGCTGCTGCTGCTGCTGCTGCTGCTGCTGCTGCTGACATCTCGTTGGAGCCTGAAATTCAATTGAGCCCGGGAAGGCGTGCGGAGGAGACACCGGGTTGGACAAAACAGTCACTTATCAATCAGCCTTGTCGCCGACGCGCTGCGTGACCGGAGAACCAAGGCGGCGCGGCGCGGCCTCCGGTGCCAAGACTTCACCCGCAAACACAGAACACACTTTTATTTATTTGACATTAAACCGCGGAGTCAAGGTTTCTTTTTCTTCTTCCCTTTCTTTCAAACAAGGATACTGACGTGCGGTCTTTTTGTTTTTTTTGGGGGGTGGCAGCATTTCATTCAGAACACATTCGACCCAGAACACACACA
>PIJE02000599.1:35000-62500 GCA_002895965.2 Coryphaenoides rupestris
GAGAACCGGCCAAACTAAACACTGACTGATGTGAACCAGTGAGACACATTCTGATGTAAACCAGCTAAATACCTTCTGATGTAAACCAGCTAAATACATTCTGATGTAAACCAGCTAAATACATTCTGATGTAAACCAGCTAAATACATTCTGATGTAAACCAGCTAAATACTTTAATGAAAACATACACACACACAGAGACATAGACACACACACACACACACACACACACACACACACACACACACACACACACACACACACACACACACACACACATTCACACACATAGAAAGCCATCTATTTGAGACCTTGGTTTTTTCCCTCACAATTCTCCCGTCAATGAATGACGCTGTCGCCTCTCTCGGTCACAGCAAGGCCTGACTTTATTCCCATGTTTCTGTTCATGACATTTTAAGCCATTTTCTGATGGCATGACAAACAGTGTTGCATTAATCATGTTAATTTTAGTAGTTAATTACTAGTTCATATTAAATGAAAAGGATTTGGGAGAAAGGATTCATATTTTGGCTGTTTAGTTATTTAGCCAATGTCTTTTATCCAAAGCGACGACATTGAAACTGTCCTGGCGGCGGGGGGGGGGGTGGGGGGGGAGGGCTTTCTATGTATGTGTGTGAGTGTATGTGTGTGTGAGTGTTTGTTGGCCGCGAGCTTCTCAGAGGAAATAAAGACTAATGTTGCTGCCTTGGCGCACTGATGACTCCTCGTGATGCACACACACACACACACACACACTCACACACACACACACACACTCACACACACTCACACACACTCACACACACACACACACGTGCAAATGCACAATCATACACACGCACATAGAGACCCCACAAGACACACAATCACACGCACAGGCACGTACACACACACACACACACACACACACACACACACACACACACACACACACACACACACACACACACACACGTGCAAATGCACAATCATACACACACACACACACACACACACACACATACATAGAGACTCTCATGACACAGACACACACACACACACACACACACACACACACACACGGCTGCAGCTCTGGAAGCGTGTGCTTCAGGAGACAGGTGTGACTGAGAGTCCACAGAATTAATTCTTATTAGGTCTTCTACTGACGCACACACACACACACACGCAACACGCACACACACACACACACGCACACGCACACGCACACACACACACACACGCGCGCGCACGCACGCACGCACGCACGCACACATACACCCACATAGATACCCCCCCACCCACATCTATCTATCTCTCTCTCTCTCTCACTCTCTCTCTATCACGGTATCTCTCTCTCTCTCTCTATATATATATATATATATATATATATATATATATATATACTGTATAAACTGTATATATACTGTATATATATATAAATACTGTCTCTCTATCTCTCTATCTATCTATCTCTATTACTATGTATCTATCTATCTATCTGTATATATATGTACATATACTGTATGTATGTGTATCTTTCCATACATCTATGTATCACTCTATATATCTATCTATCACCATATCACCATATCACTCCATCTATCCTGCTCCCAGGTCCCAGGTCTCCGGACAAGCAGTGAGACGCCACAACTCCAAATACACTTTTACCATGAAAGCTGTTTCTATGCGCCACAGCTCTGGAACAAACTTACAGAACATGTGACGTCCTCATCAACACTTTATCCTTTAAATCACGGCTCAAAATATTTCTGTTTGCCGCAACTTTTAATTAAAAATGTGTATCAGCATCTTATATTGTATTTAATTGACATTTGTGTCTCTTGCATTGTACATTTTGCCTTTTCTTGTCTCTCCTTTGTAAGGCACTATGGATTGCATGGTTGAACAGTGCTATATAAATAAACATGGCTTGTCTTTTCATCCATTCCTCATTCTCCCTCTTATCTATTTCTCCATCCAGACTGTTTATCTCTATATACAGAGATACAGCACATCAGTATATCTATCTATGCAGCTATATCTATTTATCTATATCCATATTGATATAGATATAGATATAGATATAGACAGACGGATAGATGAATGGCTGGATGGACAGGTCAGACGAAGTTGTGTGAAGAGACAGAAAGACAGAGAGAGAGAGAGAGAGAGAGAGAGAGAGAGAGAGAGAGAGAGAGAGAGAGAGAGAGAGAGAGAGAGAGAGAAGAGTAGAAAGTTGTGGAAGGTTGAAGATCTAACCTGACACATCGATGCTATTTGAATAGCTTGTGGTTTCCATGCGGTCCGGGCTTCAAGTGACAGATCGATATGTTGTGGCTCTCTGGTAAGACGATACAAGTCCCCTTTCATTACCGTCATCTGGCCTCTGTAACCGGCCAACACTTACTGATGTGAACCAGTGAGACACACCAGTGAGAACCGGCCAAACTAAACACTTTCTGATGTGAACCAGTGAGACACACCAGTGAGAACCGGCCAAACTAAACACTTCTGATGTGAACCAGTGAGACACACCAGTGAGAACCGGCCAAACTAAACACTTACTGATGTGAACCAGTGAGACACACCAGTGAGAACCGGCCAAACTAAACACTTTCTGATGTGAACCAGTGAGACACATTCTGATGTAAACCAGCTAAATACATTCTGATGTAAACCAGCTTAATACATTCTGATGTAAATCAGCTAAAATGTAATTTAATGAAAACATACACACACACAGAGACATAGACACACACACACACACACACACACACACACACACACACACACACACACACAGACATCGACAGACAGACAGACAGACACACACACATTCACACACATAGAAATCCATCTATTTGAGACCTTGGTTTTTTTCCCTCACAATTCTCCCGTCAATGAATGACGCTGTCGCCTCTCTCGGTCACAGCAAGGCCTGACTTTATTCCCGTGTTTCTGTTCATGACATTTTAAGCCATTTTCTGATGGCATGACAAACAGTGTTGCATTAATCATGTTAATTTTAGTTCATATTAAATGAAAAGGATTTGGGAGAAAGTTTAGTTATTTAGCCAATGTCTTTTATCCAAAGCGACGACATTAATTCAGAAACTGTCCTGAAAGTACGATCGGGTAAAAATAAAAAGCAATGTGGACAGAAAGGGAAAGTTAACCAGGAGACAGAAATATAAAAAACCCTTCCTCTTTGGGGTTAGCTCAAACACAATCTAGCACACAGGTTGAGAAAAGTCAGTGTCTGGTATTTTTTTATTAACCCGTGACCTGGAAGTGAAGCACTCAGCCAAGGACTTCTTAATGTCACAGTCCACCCCTCCGTCCTCCTCCTCCTCCGACCCCCCTCCTCCTCCTCCTCCTCATCCTCCTCCTCCTCCTCCTCCTCCTCCTCCTCCTCCTCCTCATCCTCCTCCTCGTCCTCCTCTGCCAACTCCTCCGTCCTCATTAAAACCTTTTGTTTAGCAGACAACTTCTCTGGTAGTAAAACAAGCTGCAACACATTACTAATGTATTACCAACACACCATTTAGGGGCCAAGCCAGAGTTTGGCCTGAATATTCAGAGGCCCTGCAGCACCGCAGGCAGACAACACGTTACACACACACACACACACACACACACACACACACACACACACACACACACACACACACACACGCACACACACACACACACACACACACGCACACACACACACACACACAGCCAGACACACGGGGACGGAGACAGAGCAGCCACCACGTACCACTGATATAACTGTGTGTGTGTGTGTGTGTGTCTGCGTGTGTGTGTGTGTGTGTGTGCGTGTGTGTGTGTGTGTGTGTGTGTGTGTGTGTGTGTGTGTGTGTGTGTCACGATCTGCAGCCCCGACCGAGTCTGTTGGTTTAATACAGTGACACCATCGTTAGTATTCATCCGTCTCCCCGCCGCCACGCCGACCTCTGACCCCGCCAGGCCAGGAAATACGTTCCACTTGTATTCTCATCGATTCTTGCCTTGACTCTCTCTCTCTCTCCCTCCAAACTCGCCCTGAACTCCTGAACTCCAGAACCCATACATCATCAAAGCGATGCACCTAAGTGCACCGTTTTTTTTCTACATCTCCAGCTCCACGTTATATATATATATATATACAGTATATATATATATACAGTGTATTATTTATTTTATTTTATTTTTTTAAATCATAAACTGCAGGGAGTAAAAATGTCTGGTGGAGACCAGTATTTCAATATTGTGTTTCAGCAGCGTTCAGCAGTAGTCAGGTTTAACACTTGGTTAGTTAGAGTTAGAGGGGATGAATAGGAGAAGTATGAGGAGGAGGAGGAGGAGGAGGAGGTGGAGAAGTATGAGGAGGAGGAGGAGGAGGAGGAGGAGGAGGAAGGAGGAGGAGGAGGATGAGGAGGAGGAGAAGAGGAGAGGAGAAAGGAGAAGAGGAAGAGGAGGAAGAGTGAGGAGGAGGGAGGAAGAGGAAGAGGAGGAGGAGGAGGAGGAGGAGGAGGAGGAGGAGGAGGAGGAGGAGGACGACGAAGAGTAGGAGGAGGAGAAGAGGAGACAGAGAGAGAGGAGAGTAGCTTGGACGAGTAAATACAGAATAATGGGGAGCACAGAGGAGTCGACCGTAGAAGCAAAGGGGAAATAACGAAATAAAAGAATGCAAAAATAGGACTTAAAATAAAACAAACCAAAAAAAACCAGAAGATAAAACTTTTAATAACAAGTTATATTCATAAAACCCTGGGATATCTGACTCAGCAAAGTGTGTTCCTCTGCTCCGGACTGTCGCAAATATCTAATAATATATATATATATATATATATATATATATATATAATATATATATATATATATATATCAAGATATAGACTATATTAATAAATCACACTCGCTGTAGGTACACACATAATGGGACAGGGATAGGAGATCCCTTTCATGACTTCAGTTTAGAGAACACAGTTTACCTGCATTTCCCCCTCAGACCTTAACGTTGTTCAACGCATCAGTCTCCCCACGACGCCCCGTCCATATTCCCTCCTGGATTCAAGGACTTTCACAATGGGACGGATCCAGAAATTAATGTGTTTTGTTTTTTCCGTAAGAGTAACAAACAAGAGGAAAACGACCGCTCCGGCGCGTCGTGTGTGTAAAACTCACGACGTGTTGTTCGGAGCTCGACGCGTTTTAAGTCCTCGTCCATAGACTGTCTTTTAATCACCTCCACGGGTGACTTTCCTTTTACTGTAACTCGTTTCAAGTTCAACACGGGCCGTAAATAATGGATGACCGGCGTCCTCTTGAGCGCCGCGGCGTAATAGCCTGTCAACGCTGTTTTGTTTTTTTTTCCCGACGGTTTCTATGTATTTATTTACCCTCGCTTGCATACCCGGGCCTCTCATCCGCCGCGAACACCAACACAACTCATCCCGGAGAAGCAAATTAAGAAGACAACGGCGTCTATGATGGCCTTCTCCCGGGATGGCCTGCCCCGCGCGCGTATGAAATATATTAACTCGGGATAATAGACGTATAGAAGCGCTCGGACAGCTTCTATATCTGCTTATTTGTTCGTATCAAAGCCCCCCCCCCCCCCCCCCCCGCCTGCTAATCGTTGCTGAGTTGGCGCCGGTCCGCTAAATCACCACACAAACAAAACCAGATAAACATTTTAAGCGCATCCTTTCATTTCCAGTGACATCAATATGTGGAGTTTCTGGTCGCCGGGACGCGGCCGCAAGCGAACGCTCTCGTGTTGTGTTGGTTTTGTCAACTAGAAGGAGGCCAAGGCCAAGCGGGGGAGCAGGCGGTTTACAGGAGACCGCAGCGTCGGGACGGACTGGAGCCTCGTCTCCAACCGCCTCTACTTACTGGAATAGTGACAACTAGAAATGTTCCTCAACTAGAAGAGAGACTATTCCTCAACTACCACGGTGACTATTCTTCAATTATAATAATGACTATTCCTCACCGTAATGACTATTCTTCAGCTTGAACAGTGACTATTCCTCAATTATAATAGTGACTATTCTTCAATAGTAATGACTATTCTTCTACTTACTGGAATTTTGGCTGTTCCTCAACTAGAAAAGAGACTATTCTTCAATTATAATCGTGGATGTTCCTCCCAACAGTAATGACGTTCGTTGGCTTACTGTAAGAGTGACTGTTCAACAGAAAATAGACTATTCCTCAACTAGAATAGTGACTATTATTAAACTATAATAATGTTATTATTTAAATATAGCAATGACTCTTCTTCGACTGGCATAGTGACTATTCCCCAACCAGCACAGTGATTGCTCCTCATCTAGAATAGTTACTATTTTTCAACCACAATAGTCGATATTGTTCCATAATAATCGTGACTATTCTTCTACAATACTGACTGTTCTTCAACCATCTAAGATTGTCACTGTATTTCGCTCGAACGGTGATTTGTCATCAGGTATAAAAAGAAACTCTTCATCAGCAATCTAGATAAGTATTTATTGTGTGGTACTTATCAATAGCTGAAACACACTCCATTTACTGCACATATTACTACAGCAGGAGATATATAACAATTATTCAAACAGCACACAGTGAATTGATTACATCTGAAATACTAAATTGAAAAAGCCTCAAACCAATGTTTGTTTATGGTTGTTTGGGTCGTATTGGATGCTTCTCCGATCACATTTCTCACGACGATATAACTCAACCCGGGCCACTCATTCGTGGAAAACAGTAAAACAATTTATCAAACTGAAAGAGAAAATACATTTTTTTGTATCCTTCTGTTCTAAGATGTTGGTGTCTTGAAAAGCACAATATAAATGCAATTCATTCTGAATTATTATTATTATTATTATTATTAAAGACAGTGCAGATAAGGGCGGACGACACGGCAGACCAACCGTGTGTTTTCTTTGTCGTGAAAATATATTCCTGCTTTGGGCTCCAGTAAGTGTCCAGTAAGTGTGTTTCAAACTGGGAATATGATTGAAATGTCCCTGCTGTGAGCTGCATTATATTTACAGTATTTTTGTCGTTGCATCTACAGTCTTGTGTAATTTAGAATCTTTTTTTGGGTCTAATCAGTCGACTTGAGCGAGCGATGCCAAGAGGTGCTGGGCTGTTGGTGTGTGGTTGCTTGTGCTCTTGTGAGTGTGTGTGTGTGTGTGTGTGTGTGTGTGTGTGTGTGTGTGTCGTGTTGGATGTGCCAAGAGGTGCTGGTTTGTGTTTGTGTGGATGTTGTTGGTTGGTGTGTTTGCCAGATGACCTGGGCTGGAACCAGTCACCGGCTGGCCGTGTTTCAGAGAGCTTCCGGCAAGAACACATTTGAAATATAATAAAATCGATAAAAAAAAAATAACCAAAGAGAACAACATCAATATTATAATACAAATATTACAACATACTAACGATAAATGTGACCAAAGCCGTTAAAATGTCATCCATAAAAGAGGGAAGTAGCTGTACGGACGCGTTATAAATCAACGCGTTCGCGTCTATTTATTTCCTATTGAGGAGCAGCGAGATGAGTTCCGCCCCTGTGCTCCCAGTACTCCCAGTGCTCCCAGTGCTCCCAGTACCCAGCTCTCCTTTTATGCCGTTTCTTTGTGAAACACTGGCTGATGAAGTGATGATGAAAAGCTGTTGGGCGCCGCGTGCCACAGCAGCCAGCCGCTCCAGCTGATCTACGTAGCGCTCCCAGTGTCTCCCAGTGGCTTCCAGTGTCCCCCAGTGCCTCCCAGTGCTTCCCAGTGTCTCTCAGTGTCTCCCAGTGCCTCCCAGTACCTCCCAGTACCTCCCAGTGCTTCCCAGTACCTCCCAGTGCCTCCCTGTACCTCCCAGTGCAAGAGTAAACCTGCTCCCAGGGAACGAGCTCGGATGTTTGTTCGTTGTTGTTTGTCTGTTTGTTTGTTTGACCAGAGAATGGATTGGATCAAATTGTTCTGTTTTGTTTGTGGAGGATTTCATCATCCCGCATAAATAATAATCCCCATCGCAGAGCGAGGTGATGTAATGGCGTCTTCACGGCGTCTTTAACGTTCACGGGACGTTTTCATTGAGAAATAAAACGCTGTTATTTGTCACGAACGGAGCGATTGGGCGGCCCCGCGCGTCGCCGGGGTTGTGGACTCCGATGAGCCTGAGGACGACGGACGGCCTGTCTTCCTGAGACCGACACGTTGGCGCGGGGGGGACGGCCAATCAGGACACGGCAAATGCGGTCAACGTAGCGATCGTTTCACGCCTGCGACGGGCTTGATGTTTTTTCTTTAAACGTTATTCGTTTGCATGATCGCACGCACACACACACACACACACACGCACACACACACAGAGACACACACACACACACACATCTAATTATCTAATTTGCATCTCACCTGAGCACCGCAGCACACCTAATGGAATCTGTTGACACATGAAGATGCAACATGACTGAAAGGTGAACATAATGTCGTGTAATCATAGGCGGCCGCCGTGGTTCCCGTGAATTACAACAGTGAGACAGTGTGGGTTTCTTACACGGCGCCGTCGCGCCCCTCGATTGGAGACGTCTTCATTTATTTTATTTATCCGCGGCCCTCGATTGATAATCCATAGCAGCATAACAAGCTTAATGCCGCTATAAAGATAGCTTGGCAGATTGGAAGCTAACCGAGCCAGTCTGATGAGTGTGATGCAAGCAGCCGCTAACGATGTTAATTATCTTATCGGAATATCAGAATGCGAACATTTCGGATGAAAACATCAATTGGACGGGTTGGAAACCAGCTTCAATTAATCGACTCAAACCATTGCTCCCTTCCATAATAGTAGGCTATTACGATTATAATTATAATAGTATTTGTATTTTAATAGTATTATAATAGTAGTATCCTTACTTTAGGAATTCCTTTGAAAATATGATTGAATGATACGATTACAAGGACTCCACTATCATGCTCATTAAAACTTTCTTTTAAAAGATGTGAAGTATTCTGAAGGGCCTTGTGTTTGAAGGCTATAAATGAACTCGCCGCTCCACGACAAGGGATACTTAAAATATTTTGTCGGATCAAAAAAGAACACTTTCAGACAACAGGCAGGAAGGAAGGTCGCGGGTTCAAAGGTCAGCCATGTCACCGTGTGTTTTGTAAAGGTTTTTCACATCGCTGTTCGCTGTTTCAAGAGGTTCCTTCCCCTCGATGTACCTCTGAAAACATCACATTTCATCACAACTTGTTCAAGTGTGGCTCTCAGAAGGGAAGCTTTCTCCACCAATGGACCTTCGGTATTTCGTCATGAAGACTTTGGTGGTTTGGTGTGTAACTGGCGTGTGATGATTGGCGCGCTGGAAGACCGGGGACCCTGTGGACGGGGGGACTCTGGACTTCAGACCAAAAAGCCAAGCTTAGCCGTCGTCCCCCGAGGTCCGGCAAAAATAGACCTTCTCCACACCTCCAGGGAGCTTCTATTGTCACAGTTTCTACTTATGTGGATTAAATGGCTATTAGACAGTAATTTAGTCTCTATATCCGTCTCTCTCTCTCTCTCTCTCTCTCTCTCTCTCTCTCTCTCTCTCTCTCTCTCTCTCTCTCTCTCTCTCTCTCTCTCTCTCTATTAAACAGCTCTCACATCGGACACCCGATCCGCGGTACGGAACGCTCCACGATAGCACCTCACGCTACATCCACGGGTATCCGATTAACTTGAGACTCCAACACACAACACAGCAGCAGCCATTCTGTTAAATTGTGTATTGAATTAATGTGCACCGTCCACATTACTCATATCTACAAGCACCCTTCGATTCTCCCAACCCACGTACAAATGCAACACTTTTAAATAACTCACCAGAGTCATTGTGGGCTACATTTCTCGTAATTAATCCATTTTCATGCAAAGTATTCATTTCGGTGTGATCTGCTTAAATGGAAGAAGTAGTCGTAAAAGATTTTTCTTCCCCACGGCAACTGGCCTCATTAACAAGACCCAGGACCCCCACTGATCCCCACCGATTCCCACCACTAGACTACACGTTATATTAACCTTTAACCGCACTGACTCCCACCCCCCATGGACAATATTGCGTCTTTAAAATTGCTTATTTATATATATATATATATATATATATATTTTTCGCATTTCTATATTATTATTCTCTGTTTAATGTTCAATGTTATGCACCAATTTCACAAAAGCACATTCCTAGTTTGTAAAAACTACGGCAATAAACCTGTTTCTGTTTCTGGTTCTGATTCTGAGATCTTTCCCGCCGCCATCTTTAGTTTGGTTAGATTGAAGTTTGAAATACAGCAAAATGGAGTCCAGACGCTGCCGAGACCAACGGTCAGACGAGTCGGGATATCACTTCCTCAATCATTTTAGCTCTCTCAGCTATATATACAGTATATGTTTATCAATCTCGACAGCGTAATCCATCTTTGGCGTCTTGCAGGTCTTGACACGGGGGTGGGGGGGGGGGTGGGGGGGGGGGGGGGCTGGGCGATCGATATTTCCCAGGTTTAAACTGGGAGATTATCCCTCCGTCAGGCCCGGCCGACACAAGCCCTCAACTTTGACATAAATCTCAGGCTGTCCTCTGCGCTTTTTGGAGAAGGTCGGCCACGCGCCGTTGATGCAGACCTGAAGAATGGATTAGGCGCTCAAGTAATGTCACCCCTCGCTTATCAACGTCACAATTGTGACCCGTAAACCCACCCCTCCACACCCCCCACCCTCCACCCCCTCCACACCCCCCACCCTCCCTCAAAGCGCAATTTACACGGCGATCAATCCTGCGCTCAAAATGGCCGCCACTGTCCACCGCCGCCGCTGTGATATTACATGTACTTAAATTTGAGGCACGTTCACGTCGATGCTGTGGAGCTCTGTTCGAACGGAAAGCAGATTTTTCCATTAACTTGGTGCTATTTGTTGTCTTCATGACTAAATAATGAAAGAAATAGTGACAAAGAACAAGGGACGGCAGAGCTTTCATATGTTTTACTATTTTCTGCGACTCTTCTCCCAGAGGTCAGCCCAAGAAATACAACTCATCAAACAAACACTTTATCTGTAACTTTTTGTTTTCCCACCCGGATAATGTCGGACAGTACACGCTGTGTGTGTGTGTGTGTGTGTGTGTGTGTGTGTGTGTGTGTGTGTGTGTGTGTGTGTGTGTGTGTTTATCTCGGGTACAAAGTAAATGCCACGGTATCAGCGACAAAGGTGACAAATCCAGGATTAAGGCTGAGAGGGAAAATCTGCAATCAATCAAAGGCAAAAAACGCTGGGCTCCGGACGAAGGGAAGGGAAGGGGCCCCGCTAAAACAACACAAACAGACCCGACACACACACACACACACACACACACACACACACACACACACACACACACACACACACACACACACACACACACACACACACACACACACACACACACACACACACACACACACAAATCATCCTCCCGGTGTTGATAAAGAGAAGATATGCAAACCAGCCCAGCGGTGGAGCGGCGAGGGGCCTCCCGTCTTCCCCCAATAATGGATCAGGCATCAGCTGTTATCCTGGAGTGAGGAGCTGCGTCTGCTGCTGTTGCTGCTGCTGGCTGCTGGGGCCCTAAAATATAAGCGATGGGGCCCCAAGCAGTGCGCCAAACTGATGGGATTTTAGATTTACTATGCGCCGCTTTCCACCAGCAGCAGCGAGCGCAGCAGCACCAGCAGCAGCAGCACCAGCAGCAGCAGCAACGAAGGCATCAGTCGGGGCGCGGTGGATTAAATTATCGTCGGGAAGATCCACCCCGCCCCTCACGATAGGATTAAGGTGACTGCAGAATCCTCGCGCCGCGACACACACACACACACACACACACACACACACCTCCGGCAGGAAAACTTCTCCGCTGCGCTTGGCCAGGCTTCAGATTGGAGGCAACACCTGCGAGGAAATCACCACGGAAACAATACTGGGAAATAGTAAAAAAGGGAATTTGCGGCCGGGTGCTGGCGACAGTTGCAATAACAAGGGAAACAACAGGAGCGGGTACGTGTGTGTGTGTGTGTGTGTGTGTGTGTGTGTGTGTGTGTGTGTGTGCTCCCGCGGTGTATACATTTACAACGTGGTGTGTGTGTGTGTTATGTGTGTGTGTGTGTGTGTGTGTGTTCCTTCATCATATCTGCCAGATGACTCACGCGAGCAGCACTTGTGTCACGGTGGGGTGCAATATGTTGCCATGGCAACATATTGCACCCCTGCCGGAGTTTTTCCAGCCGCGAGACAAACAGCAACCGCGGCGGGTAACAACGAGCTAGCTCGCCCTAGCTTTAGCTACGACGGCGTCACTGAAACGCTACGTCATCGTCATCATCACTTCAATCAATTCATTGATTGACCAATGAAATAATCAATCAATGAGTTAGCGAGTCGGACAGCTTAATCCAAAAGTCTTTTTGAGTCTTTTTCTGGGCGTTAAATTCACTATTAATTTGTTCATGCTGTTTTTGATCCCGGTTGGAAATAATTTTATTTAATGTTACAAGTCAACGGTCTCCAAATGTGCGCTTCAGGGCTCAACCTGACGCTAATTCTGTTGCAAATTGGATAAATGTGGACGCTCCTTTCTTTCACTCAACACAATTAAAATGACAAAATGCAAAACAGGAATCTCATTCAAACAAAGCCCTGATCCAAGCAACCCCTAGAAGAGGCTGCAACACTTCACTAGTCACGACACACACACACACACACACACACACACACACACACACACACACACACACACACACACACACACACACGCACACAACACACACACACAACCACACACACACACACACACAAAACTCACAGACTATTACTGGACTTTTACAATTTCACGAGCCTTCCAGGGGGTAGACTTACCAAATACACCAGGAACTCAGCTACATAGCATGCAGGCACTCTCACTGCAATGGTCACTTATCATTTATCATTATACTTTATCCTCACATGTTTGCTGCTACTATCTACTATTTATTGACTGAATTCTAATTGTATGCTAGTATAAGAATATTACTGTAAAGCACGCGGACACTTTTACTCCATGTTTGCACGAACACGCCTGCCAGGCCGATCTATCAAGAGCCAAAGGTTCAAGACGGATGCAGTTTATGTTGCATGGCTCCAGGGGAAGTCTCAGTGTAGTCCTCATAGCGGCGCTCTTTTGTCCACCAGCAGCCCCGATTGCAATGGAAACCTTGCCGAGGACGAACACGCAAGCTCCATCTCAACCTGAGCCATGCATGTTCCATCGCCGCCTGTGTGCATGGTTCGGCGAGGCCACTCCCAGCCACATCCTTGGCCTGTACCTGCTGCCGTTCCATATCACCACAGGGCTTCGGGGAGGGGGAGTCGGGTAAGAGGCTTGCGCAGGGAAAGGATTAGGGTGAGGCTGCGGGTGCGGAGTCCTGACTCCCACCATCTTCACCCCGCCAGACAGACTTCCAGTGGCGTGAGAAACCTCATGACGACCTTCGTCCGGCGGGAGCTGCAGGGGACTGCCGGAGGTCCGGTCTGCTGGAATCTGCCTATGCCTGTCCCCAGCTGCAGATTTGAGCCCAGGGTTTACTCCCCCCCCTAGCCATTGTACCTCCCCAAGGTTTACCCATGTGGCAGCGGGGCAGTGGTTGGTGGAACACCTCTAGGGACCATTGCAGCTCCGAGATCAACTACTAAGTCAGCCTGAGAGACCCCAGTTACCGTGGGCTGCCACAAGGAGGTCATAGCAGGAGTCTTGGTGAGGGAGGGGCTATGTTCTGGCCATAGAAGACTTATACACTGCTTCCTGGACCCCAGCTGGGATGGCCAGCGGCAGAAACTGAAGGAGGGAGATTGCAGGCATCTCGACGTGCAATGGCTCGCTGAGCAGACTGCACTAGACGCATCACAACACCCTGTAGGCAATACAGTCGGAAAACACACACACACACACACGCACACACACACACACACACACACACGAACACGCACACACACACACACACACACACACACACACACACATACAGATTCTAGTATCTTTGGTTTGTATTTTCCAAGAAAGCGGGGGGGCACCGAATATTGTCAACAGACCCATCTAGTCGGATAAAGAAAACATTTTCATGAATGTCATTTCCTTATTCACCAAAACATTATTATGTTAATACAAATACCATTACTACTACAACTATGAGAGATCTGAATGTTAATACAACAACTAGTACTTCTACTACCACTACTACTACTACTACTACTACTACTACTACTACTTCCACTACCACTACTATTACTACTACTACTACTACTACTAATACTACTACTACTACTACTACTACTACTACGAGAGATAGCCTAGCTACCAGTATAGTGATGCATGGTGACTGGGATATGGAGGTCGACCGGAACACAGACGCATCATCAAGCTCATCTTAATGTTAGATGACGTCCATGCAGTAAGAGGAAGGAGAGGGGAACCTGGTCTGCTGTATGATGGACTGAATACTGAGTCTCTGACTGACCGTCTGTCTTATACAGACTGACCGACTCACTGAGAGACTAACTTTCCTGCTGAATTACTGACTGGCTGTCTCACTAACAGCCTGGCTCACTGGCTGAGTGACTAGCTTCCTGGCTGAATTACTGACTGCCTGAGAGATTGACTTTCGGGCTGAATTACTGCCTGGCTCTCTCCAGTTCTCTCTGCGTGTCTCTCTTGTTCCGTCACAAGAGAGACACGGTGGCCGTCTGATTTATGCGTCGGCAGTGTACTCCTGGCGCTTTGGCGAAGGCCAAGCTTCACGGTCCGTTACTACGACGACAGGACGTAGCGTAGTAACGGAGGAGTTGACCTTCGCGGCGAGAGGAGAGCCCACGCTGTGAGGAGTGTTTCAAGGAACCCATTATGCATCACGTGCTGCCGGCCTTGATCGACGTATTGACAACCGCAGCCGCAGAAATATATATATATATATATATATATATATATATATATATATAGAGTATAGTGCCGTGTTTCTCAAGTAGTCCTATAGGTGCTGTGAAGGTGTACTAGCAAAATGTACACAATAACAAAAAGGAATAGACTTCATGGAATTATGTCAATCTGAATGCCACATTAAAGTTCAGTAAATCTAATGGAGTCCACTTGTACTCGGTGGGAGTGTGTGGGGCTACAGCCTCACCTGGCCCAGTTTAGAGCCTGGGTGTGGGCGGGGCTACATACCTGTGGTGTATTGGCTAATCAGTGCACCACTGGTTGAGTCAGCCACCAGCACACACCCACACACACACACACACTCAGGGAGCGCTAGCCAGCGTACCGTCTGCTGTGTCCATGTCTTTCAACTTAACAATGAACCAGACCACACCACCAACTGCCTGTGTCCTTGTAGGAGCCCCAATAAGCAACATTACTGTATGTGGCTTATTCACACAGTCCAACACTTTAATATTCAGGTTTACATTAGCATTTCACATTTAGGGCATTTGGCAGACACCTTTGTCCAAAGCAGCTTACAATAAGCACATTTGTCGAATGTTAGTGAAACAACATATATACATATATATATATATATATATATATATATATCGCTGAAGGTACACAGTAAGATTTGAACAGTACAAGTTTCAAGTCATAATTGCTCGGTTAACCCCTTGCTGGTAAACGGCAGGCTGGCGAGGATAATGTGTACGAATCGCACGCACATTTTCCCTCCTAAATGGTTCCGTGCGGGGACACTACAATTGTTTGAGAATCATTGGCATGATGAAATGATGAATCAATCATCATCATCATCATCACTGCTAATGTTCTGGTTCCTCAGGTTGCATCGACCAGGTCTCTTCGTCCTTCACTCTCAGATAAATGTCCTCTCCTCCCGGCGCCCCCCCCCTCCCCCCAACCCCTTCCCCCCCCTCCCATCCTCTCATGTCCACCCCGTCTTAAGCAAACTCCAAACAATATTGACCAAATTCAAGCCGTGATCCTATTTAGCTAAAGATAAGTAACTATAGAAACGACCCACTGCCTCTCTCCTCCTCCTCCTCCCTCCTCTTCCTCCTCCTCCTCCGGCCTCCTCCATGCGTCTCCTTAATCCTCCTTAAATCCGTCGGGCTCAGGAGGACGCGGTCCAAGGGCAGCGTTTCAGAATCGCCTCGCTGGCCGGCGCTCCGAAAAGGGGAAACGTAGCGTAGCGCGCGGGGAGATGACGAGTGGTCTCATTCGGCGGGAACAACAATGGGACACAAAAACCGCGGCCCGTGTTCCTCTGTGTGCCGGAACAGTCCGGCCGTTTAAAAAAAACGCTTTACAATCACAGTCCGGATCGACTCGAACAACACACGGCTGCGGCGCGACGCTAGTCACGGACATGCTAATTAGCAATTATTTTATCGAAACGGACAACTGAAACATTTCATGATCTTAATTCCCCCCCCACCCCTACCGCCCACCCCCGAATATATTATTATCCAGGATATATTGAATTTGATGGAGAGTCAGTAAAGCTAATTGATTTATGAATACTTCAATATCCTGTAGCCATTCGCTTTGTGTTTGATTGTTTATTAACCCTGACACTCCGAACAATGGTGTTCCGGTCGCGCCGCGGCTAGCCGAGCGCCGCCGTGCCGCTTCCCGCTCTGCCCGGTGACGGGTTCCTCCGAGTGTGCGGAGGCTGGGGCTGGTGGGGCTGGTGGGGGGGGGGGGCGGGCTGGGGGAACTGGGAAGGTGATGGCGTGGTATCTTGCTCGCCACAGCTGACCGCTGGAGAACACCGGCCCTGCCAAGGCAGCCCTGCCAGCACTCCAATTCTGTCTCTTTTCTTTTTTTTTCGGCGCTACGGTCAATATGGGTCATGCTTTCCTCAGAGTCAGCCCCAGCACGCACACACACACACACACACACAGCACACACACACACACACACACACACACACACGCACACACACACACACACACACATGCACACACACACACACACACACACACACACACACACACACACACACACACACACACACACACACAGCGTTCTGCTTAGAGGTCCTTAGCACATCATCCTGACAGGCCTCCCGCCAACTAATATCAAAATGGCCCCGTCCAGATGAAGACAGGAAGGGGGGAGGGCGGCGAGGGGAGACTCCAGTCGCGCTCCATGTGTGTCCTTAAGTTGACAGAAAGCTCTCGGTGTCAGCGCTCCTCCGCAAGCTGCTTACGACGGACGACTGACCGTGAAACCGCATTAGCCGTGTCGAGGGCGAGGGGGCAGGTCGGCACACCCGCGTCCAGTCGGGGGAAAACTGTCCACGCCGCCGCCGAACAGAAACTCTCCGCATCCTCCTCGTCGTACGCGGGGCCGGAGGCAAGTGCCACCGCAGCGCACACTTTTAAACTGCGCCGGTTAATTTTTACATTAACCCGACGCATAAAACACTTCCCAGCGCGGCGACGGCGGAAGGCAGACGAACCGTTTTATCCGTCGAAGGGTAATTGCTGGTGTTTGTAATTTTCTTTTTTTAACAATTCACGGGGAAAATCTCGAAACGAGCGCTTATCGCCGATATCGAATCGAAACCCCGCGTTACCGGAACTAAGTTTAACTACACGGTGATCCACATAGGCGCCCAGGCATCGTGCTACTATTGGGGGGAATTACAATGTTTTTTTCTGGGACATGTATTTCGATCGTTCCGGCGGATAATTTCCCGCCATTGCGCGTGGACGTCGGCACAGATTTGCGCGCCGTGTCGCCTTTTTAATTGCTGCTGATTGCGTTGTCGACAGCGAGAACAGCCGGAGTGACCGGAGGAACCGATGTCGCAGGAGAGCGAACAACTCGTGACCCTGCGTGACACCGCGGCGCGCACGGAGAGCCCGGGGTCCATCGCTTCAGCCCCAGTACCCCTTCATCATCATCATCATCATCATCATCAGCCACACCAAATCCGCACATAAACCACACACAAGCCCGCGAGCTAATATTATACCATTATCATGAAGAACGGTCATTATTATTTAGCATCGGCAAAGAGGCCAATTAAAGGCGGCTTTAAACACACTAAACTGGAAATGAGCCCTCAACTCAACGTTGAAGTTGTCAAAGTCAAAGTCAAGTCAAGCGTCCTTCGCCAGAAAAGGTACAAACATTCTTAGAACTAGAAAGACAAAGTCTCTGTTAGCGATCCTCAGAGAAAAAGTATTCATTCATTCAATTATCATGAGGTTTACCTGGTGAACAATGTTAAAGTTAAAGGTGGTTATTTATTTAGATGTGCTACACTTCACACTGTTCTAAACAGTTGGGCATCGCGCTGACCTCGTGACGCAAGATATTCCCGACCTGGCGTTCACCCGTCTGTCCAAAGCCTTTTCCAAAAATCTAAAAGTGTGCTCGGGCCGTTCAACACATTCTTGACGGTTTCAGCTCATAACCGTCAAGGAGCTCCGCAGTCTGCCGAATGAAAACAACAATGGCCGTGGCCGAGGAAAAGTGGAGCAATCTACGGGTCATCAAAAGAGATTTGATCTGAGGTTGACTGAAGACTAACAGGAATCAGAACCGAGGGCTTTTTCTCAGAGGATAGAATATGTTTTTTTTTGCTTTATTTCCAACCCGGGTTTCGGCGACAGCGACGAGAGCTCCAGTGTCACACTGATTAGCTGAACAACGTCAGGCCGCCGTCGCCATATTCGGGAAATCAATTGCCGCCCATTCGGGGACAGGCTGATCTTCATTACGATGTCACGTTGGTCCCAGGAGGTTAGAATCGGTCCGCCTCAACCGTGAAACAGACCCAATCCTCCACCCTATCTATCCATCACGCTGCCGTTTCTCTCTCTCTAACTATAATAATGCTTTCTCCTTCTGTTCAGCACAGTCCCTTCCTCTCCCACAACAGAGGAGTGGGTGGATTCCGGGAAGGGCTCTGGCCGTTCGCCGGCTCCGTGTCGCAGGGAGGCGTGCTGTGTCAAGGGCCCTTCCAGACTGTGTCACAGTCACGTCCGGACATCTCCCAGCGTTCCTAGGGGCAGTGGGAGGACAGGTTTCGCTGCCCCCGCAAGCTGATGTCACCGCGACCCGAAGCGGAGCAGCCCGGCTGACTTTATCACCGACCGGCTTGATCTGCGGCGGAGGAAAACACTGAAATACTTAAACGCTGCCTCCTTCTGTGTGGATCCGATGTGAATGTGTGACAGAGAGAGAGAGAGCTTTTGTGGTTGAGGAAACACATGTTTTAAGTATTCAGCAATCACCGTAATGTAGTGTGAACAGACTGTACTGGGAGAGCAGAGTGCCAGACACCGGATGGAGATATGGATCCACCCCAAGCACACGCGGGAAAAAAACTCGCGGGACAAAAGACGCGAGCGCCCATCCATGTGAGATAAAAAGACGCAATCGCCCATCCGTGTGAGATAAAAGAGATGTACGATGGAATGCCCACAAAGGCGCCGATGGCAAAGCCATCGAAACCCAGTCTCGCAAGATTGGCTGGGAGAAGGGGATCAGTAATGATTGCACCAATGTAAAATGTTAAATATTATATATAATTTAGCAAGTAGGCTTATACAAAATACACGACATATCTCTGAAAGGAATATGTCTCTGAAATTGTCAAATATATCGGCCTAACAACACCACAATAGAATAACTATACTTTGGTACAGCCAGAGTTCTTAACTTGAACTAGAAGTGATAGTTATAAAGTAGTAATATTCTTTGGAAAAGCAATTAATTAGTTGTTAATTTGTTTATTTCAGATTAGTCTTGACTGCACACTATTAAATGCTAATATTGATATTCAATGTGTTTTTTTTCCTGAATATCAAGGACATTGTGTCGCCCTCGAGGAAATATATGTCAAATGTTGTCCAGTGTGGTAAACAAGACTAATCTGAAATAAATGTTCTATCAATGAGCTGTTGAGATTAGTCGTCTAACCTGACACGCTAGATGGTTTGTTTCACAGAACCATTTGGTAAGTCGTCATTGGAAACTGTTTGGAAAAGGGCTGGCACAAAAAAAATCCTTGGCAGTTGATTGGACGCACGCTCCGTCGATCTCCATTGTTGTTTCCAAACAAACAAATGCTTCTCCCTGTCGTCACACCTAAACCACGCCCCGTAGCTGCCAGGAGGATGCTGATTGGTCCGAACCACCAGTGGTTTCAGACACAAACGGATAGCTTGGAGCCTGACGATCTTAAGAGAGAAACAGAACGTGAACTTGTGTGATGGGAATGGTTGTACAAGGCTTGAACTGCTTAAACACTGTAGGCCAGAAAGGAAATTTAAGAACATAACTAAATCTATTCCGGCGGATCATCTTGACTGTGAAATGGACCGAATTGATTGACATTTTCAACGATGCACCTCTGGGGCCGCTGCCGTGTGTCTGCATTAGAGTTACTCTATCTCTCAGCAGGAGCACAGACGTGTTCATACATCCATGGTTATTATTCTATAGTTATAATTTTTTATATCTAATAACATTGGTTAATCAGTGCCTATTAAAAGCAGGGTCTAATTCTAATAGGCCTGTGTGTATTCTACCAATAGTTCATGTATTTCTGTATTTCTGGTGCCGACTAGCGAGCGTGCACATCCCGAATGTAAAAGAAATACAATAGCAAGGAGCTCAGCAAACCTGGAGCAGTTTGTGTTCACAATGCACAGGTTAACCGAAGCGCAACGTTGACAGTTGAAGTGAGCCACCCTCCCGTGGGGGTCCACCCTGTTCCCGGTGGGCGGAGGGGTTCTGTTCAGCGGAAGGGTCAGAGGTCGCTGGGAGTGCTCACATACGCGCCGGAAAAAAAATGCGGACTCATCGATCTGACGTCGGTGGGCTGAAACGGACGGAAGTTGTGAAGCCCCCCAAAGTGTGTGAAACCGCCAGACCCCCCGCGGTGCGCTCAGAAAAACCTGCCGATTTCTACGAGCTACGATTCGGCAAATATGGAGATTAGGGAGCAAAGAAGTGGGAATATTGAACATCAAACTGAATCCACCATCGCGGATATAATTGTGTTATATTCCACCACGTCTGAAATGAATCAAATGAATGAAGTGTCTCTTAAACAAATCAATCAAATGTTACGCTAGGCTATACAACTAAATACAATAAATGTGTGTTTGTGTGCACTGAGTAGAATACCTGCGTGATTCATTATTTTTCATTCCTTCATATCATTATAGAATTAAAAGGGTTAATGCCATTGTTGCCATTATTATTCAAACTATTATTCTAAACAATGTAGGACTTTCCTTGTGTAACCCCTAAAATGAAAAACACTACAGCCGCTCTGTCGAGGGCATAATATCTAAACTAAACTAACTTGGTCGGCCTGATCGGCTCCATCACTTGACTTATAGTTCTGGTCATGATATGAAATATCATGAAATATGTGACTTGACGAATACATGGATTCATCTTCCAAAGGCAATGTGCAGCTTGAGCTTCAACTATTGTATGGCAGTTTAAAATAGCCATACATACAACATACATACAACATACACACAACATACTAGGGATGAAACGATATGTTAACTAATATTGAACCGTGAATACTCGGTCTATGGCGTGTTCACTTGATACGCGGGGGCATCGCTTCAGATCATATGTTTATATATATTCATATATACTGTATATATATATATATATACTGTATATCTATACGGCAGATTCCTGTAACCGGTCCAAATCGATCACAGCAACGATAGCGGCAGATATGAGAGGCTTCTCTGTGTTACAGAATCCAGGGTTCAAGAACACGTTTAAAGCGCTTGGCCGCGCGATACAGGATTACTTCCCGTACACGTCTTGCGGTTCGTACAACAACGCCGGACGCATCCAGCAAAACAACAACAGAACACATCGACATGAACTCAGAGAAGCTGTCTCTCAACGGCGGGCGGTTGGACATGGAGAGCTACAGCGAGCTGTGTTAGCTTCCGGCTCAGTCACACAACTTCGTGTTTCACACAACTTCTTGTTGACAGACATTTGTTGGAGTCCGGGCATTCAAATGACTATTCTATATTTTATTTGCTAAAGCAGGCACTAGTGTGTCCATGTGCTGCTGTGCTTTACTTATATTCGAGTAATAATTTGTTGACGTATCGAAACCAAACCGTAAGACCACCGTACCGTATAGTGCCGAACCCGGAGTACATACATACAAATATACTGTACATAGAGAGAGAGAGAGAGAGAGAGAGAGAGAGAGAGAGAGAGAGAGAGAGAGAGATCAGGCCTGGCCAACCCGCGGCTCTGGTTTCTTGCGGCTCTTTGTCTGGTTTCTTGCGGCTCTTACCTTCATATCGAACTTTGTGTTTTTTTTAGTGCTGTCAAAATTAACGCGTTATTACAGATGTTGCGCCAAGGATACGCAATGACGCTACCGTGAGGCGCGCGACGGGCTCCGAGTCAGCGTCTCTGAGGGGGGGGGGGGGGGGTCCGTTAATTCGCGGTTCTGATTGGGGGGGGGTCCGTTAATTTGCAGTTCTGATGGGGGGGGGGTGCTCCGTTAATTAACTAGATAAGACTAAGAAATATTTTTGGTGTGTGTGAGAGGAAGAGATGGGGAGATGTTCATGTGTGTGTGTGTGTAACCTTCTGGTGACCCCTAGAGGTGGGGTATCTATGCTTTCTGTCCGTATCAGGTTACTTAAGATTCTAGGTTCACATTTTTTATTGGTAAGGAGATTGATTGTAGCTTAATACACTGTTAGATTAATGAGACCTCCAAACCCACACAACAAACACGTGACTACGACTTCAGAGAATAAAAGTTATGCATTTATTAATTTAAAGTAATTCAAATAAACCAAAAATGTATCCCGCATGGGACTAGTCTTGGGCCCAGGAACCAAAAGAAAAACTTGAAGGAAAACCTTGAAGGAAAACCTGAGTAGAAAAAAGTATCAAAATAAAATAATCCTCAATTTCGTTCCTTAATTTCGTTCCTACCACCGCGTGGATTTTTGAGCACAATGTCCGTGCAACAGATGTCCGATGAGAGACGATGGCATCCAGGAACAGCGATGGTGGTGAAGCAGTTGAATCAGTCCAAAAAAAAACAGCCTGCACAAAAGTGTGCAGCGCAGTCATTAAACATGAACCTCATTGAACGCATTTATCAACTCTTTAACTTATTTCTCCAAACATGTCAATCAGTTGTTCTAACACACTGTACATATTGCCTGTAGCTAACACACTACCATGGCCACTGCCTGCACGTGCAAATTAGCCTAGCTTCCAGGCACAAAGCACACATTCATTTTCGATGCTAGGTGGCTTAACAGTTAACACCATCAGCCGCATTCAGTTCACGTCACATATACATTATATCCTGACTGTTTTTTTAAGTTTCACACACATATCTCGGCAATTGAACACACAATTATTTATTTTAGCAACAACCAGGTAATGCTAAGCGGCTAACCAGAGCAGTTAACTCACCAGGATAATCCGTCTATTAACTCGGAAAGCACCTATCCGGAGCTCTCCTCAGAAAACTTCTCCCGAACCACTAGTAGTTTTCTCTTTCTTAAGTGTCTCTAATGCAGTTTTTTTTTATGAGGTATCTTATCCTTATAATTTAGGTATCTTATCTATATAATTTCTTTCATTAAATAACTACTATCGCAGTTGCGTGTGTCTCATATCTTTCTCTGTGCTGCCGTGTCCTCGGCTGTCTGCCGCGCATGCGCCCGCGGTGCGTTTAGGTAAACTCGTAAACTACAGTACTTCTGAATTCCTGTAACTTTGGAACTGCAGAGAATAACCTGGGTTACATGTGTATGATGTGGCTCTTTGCAGTAACACAGTAAAAAAATTGGCTCTTCGTCTCTGACTGGTTGGCCACCCCTGGGATAGATAGATAGAAATATATATATATATATATAATATATATATATATAGAATATATATATATATATGAGTGTTGAGATTAGTCGTCTAACCTGACAGGCGAGATGCTTTGTTTCACAGAACCATTTGGTAAGTCGTCATTGGAAACTGTTTGGAAAAGGGCTGGCACACAAAAAATCCTTGGCAGGTGATTGGACGCACCCTCCGTCGATCTCCATTGTTGTTTCCAAACAAACAAATGCTTCTCCCTGTCGTCACACCTAAACCACGCCCCCGCAGCTGCCAGGAGGATGCTGATTGGTCCGAACCACCAGTGGTTCAGACACAAACGGATAGCTTGGAGCCTGACGATCTTAAGAGAGAAACAGAATGTGAACTTGTGTGATGGGAATGGTTGTACAAGGCTTAAACTGCTTAAACACTGTAGGCCAGAAAGGAAATTTAAGACATAACTAAATCTATTCCGGCGGATCATCTTGTGAAATGGACCGAATTGATTGACATTTCAACGATGCACCTCTGGGCCGCTGCCGTGTGTCTGCATTAGAGTTACTCTCTCAGCAGGAGCACATCCAACGTGTTCATACATCCATGGTTATTATTCTATAGTATTATTCTATTATATATTATATAGTATATTTTATATCTAATAACGTTGGTTAATCAGGCCTATTAAAAGCAGGGTCTAATTCTAATAGGCCTGTGCGTATTTCTACCAATAGTTCATGTATTTCTGTATTTCTGATGCCGACTAGCGAGCGTGCACATCCTGAATGTAAAAGAAATACAATAGCAAAGAGCTCAGCAAACCTGGAGCAGTTTGTGTTCACAATGCACAGGTTAACCGAAGCGCAACGTTGACGTTGAAGTGAGCCACCCTCCCGTGGGGTCCCTTCCGCTGGTGGGCGGAGGGGTTCTGTTCAGCGGAAGGGTCAGAGGTCGCTGGGAGTGCTCACATACGCGCCGGAAAAAAAATGCGGACTCATCGATCTGACGTCGGTGGGCTGAAACGGACGGAAGTGTGAAACCGCCCTAAGTGTGTGAAACCGCCAGACCCCCCGCGGTGCGCTCAGAAAACCTGCCGAACCTTGCGGCTCTTACGTTCATATCGAATTTTGTGTTTTTTTAGTGCTGTCAAAATTAACGCGTTATCACAGATGTTGCGCCAAGGATACGCAATGACGCTACCGTGAGGCGCGCGACGGGCTCCGAGTCAGCGTCTCTGAGGGGGGGGGGGGGGGGTCCGTTAATTCGCGGTTCTGATGGGGGGGGGGGGGGGGGGTGCTCCGTTAATTAATTAGATAAGACTAAGAAATATTATTGGTGTGTGTGAGAGGAAGAGATGGGGAGATGTTCATGTGTGTATGATGTGGCTCTTTGCAGTAACACAGTAAAAAAATTGGCTCTTCGTCTCTGACTGGTTGGCCACCCTTGGGATAGATAGATAGAAATATATATATATATATATATATATATATATATATATATATATATACAGTATGTAGGTGGATAGAGGGATAGATAAAAGTAGTAATTCTATGTTTTGGAATCTGAGAGTCACAGTATATATATAAACATGAGAAGAGACAGATATAACACTCGGAGCCGACCACACTAAACTGTGTGAGTGTGAGCTGTACACTACACACACACACACACACACACACACACTACACACACACACACACACTACACACACACACACACACACACACACACACTATCTATCTCGGTGTGACGCTCGCGCTCACAGTCGCCAGTTCAATTATTTGTTCATTTAGCTTCCTTTTTTTTAATCATCAGCACCAGATGAGCTACTTTACATTGTCAATTATTTTGCCGCGCTACGTTGCGCAGGGAATAAATATCCGCCATTACAGCTGATGGCAATTAGCTTGCAACTTTTAAGTGTTGGGGAGAGAGAGAGAGAGAGAGAGCGGCGAGCGCACCAGGATCAACATTTACTTAATAAGCGTCGTATCGCAGAATGTGACCGCTCACGTGACGCCGACCTCTGCTCCGTGCTTAATGGCGCACGTTTTCTTAGCTTAGCGCCTAAATCACTCGCTTTTTTATTTGTCGCGCCGTTAAAATGCTCGCCCCCCCCCCCGAAACGTGGTCGGCAGACAAACAGCAGATGGTGTCTTGAACGTAGCGCCGGCCCTGGAATATTTCCCAGAATGCATACGGTGTAGTTTATACCGGTGTGTCCGTCCGCTTCCAGTTTCAGCCGGCTTTTGGCGCGACGTCGCCGCGACTCTTGTTCAGCGAGCCGCGCTCAGACGACCCCCCGCGACCCTTCAGAGAGAACGAACGTGCGAGCGTTCAGACGGCCGCTCTGACGCAGGCGGGCGCTCGGGGGAATGCGTAAAATGCGGCGTCTTCATAATACTACTTCAGCAGATAGTACAAGTACTCGCTGTTGGACCGGAACTAGATGTTGAGACATATTTTGTTGTCGCGCTCGTACTGGATTTAAAACTCCTTCGATACGCTTGACTACCCCCCCCCAAAAAAAACACGACTCAAAGAATGAAATAGAGACGGCCGTGCTGTTTGTACTGCGCTCTACTGTCCACATGTTGTCTACCTCAGGAAGTTTGTTGTACTGCACTTTTTTGTTGAGTTATTCGTTTGCGAGAGGCTCCAGGTTTGGCTCCAGGTTTGATTCTGTGCTCTGGCTGCTGTCCACCTTGCTCTGACTACATTTCTGCTGAATCCACATTTAATGTAAGTAATATTAAAACGTAACGAATGCTGAGGATAGGTTGTGGCCACAAAGGCCCGATCCAAAGGAATTGCCAACGGCACAGCATATAACGTGAAGATAATTGGGCCAATTTAAGGAGTCGGTTTACCGGGTGACGGAGTCGGTCTCCCGTCGACCGTCCTGTTGTCCGTCCTGTACCCGGCCTCCCTGTGGGGAGAGCAAACGCCATCGTCATCGTATATTCATAATTCATAATCGTGCTCATTCCCGACAGCTGCGTCAATCCCAGGAATTTGTCGCTAACCTAACCATGCGCCCGTCTCATCCCACACGATAGCATTTCCAAAACTAAACTCTTGAGACTCCTCGAGGTTCCGTTCATTTCCAAACCGAAGACCTTGCGGTTTCATTTGATGTCGAGCGTTAGCGTCTGTAACCCAAACTCTTCTTCTACCACATGAGTCAGAGATCAAAATAAAGAACCCACAGAGATAGAGACAGGGCTCTTTAATATAAGAAAGTCCAACTTGCATATTAAGCAAGAAACAGGAAGTTGGCACAGGAAGCACGACATGTTGGACTTCTTCGACGGAGCAAGAAGCCGACTCCTCCTCGGGCCGACCTCCCTGCTCTTGAAGAAATGATGGCGCTCCTCATTAGCCCGGTTGCCGTGCCGACGTGTCGCGTTCTCCGTGCCGCATCGCATCCCCGGTCCAGGAATCCGCGCGTGATATTTGCCTCCGTCACCCTCCTCTTCCTCCTCTATGCACCTCCCCACCCCGCACCTCGCCTCCGCCGCTCCTGTCCCCAGAGGGAGTGGCACCGTCCTCTGTTCCTCGCTCCTTGTCAACATCCTGCTCCTCCTCTTCCACCTCCTCCTCATCCCCCCACTGCTCCTCATCCACTTCCTCCTCCTCCTCCTCT
>PIJE02000599.1:72500-120000 GCA_002895965.2 Coryphaenoides rupestris
AGGAGGTGGTGGAGAAGGTGGAGGGGGAGGAGATGGAGGATGCAGAAGAACTGGCGGAAGAGGAGGAGGTGGTGGTGGTGGTGGAGGAGAAGGAGGAGAAGGTGGAGTTGGAGGAGATGGAGGATGCAGAAGAACTGGCGGAAGAGGCGGTGGTGGTGGTGGTGGAGGAGGAGGTGGTGGTGGAGGAGGAGGAGGAGGAGGATGAAGAAGAAGAAACGGTGGAGGAGGAGGTGGTAATGGAGGAGAAGGAGGAGGTGGTGGAGAAGGAAGAGAAGGCGGTGGTGCAGGAGATGAAGGAGGTGGAGGAGGAGAAGGTGGAGGAGAAGGAGGAGGTGGTGGTGGTGGTGGAGGTGGAGGAGAAGGAGCATGAAGAAGAAATGGTGGAGGAGGAGGAGGTGGCGATGGAGGAGAAGGAGGAGGTGGTGGAGGAGAAGGTGGAGATGGAAGAGACGGAGGATGCAGAAGAAGTCTTGATGAGGGTTGCTGGTTCAAGACTAACGTCAGCGTACTGTATTGTATTGTATTGTATTGTATTGTATTGTATTGTATTGTACTGTATTGTATTGTATTGTATTGTATTGTACTGTATTGTATTGTACTGTATTGTACTGTATTGTATTGTATTGTATTGTACTGTATTGTACTGTATTGTATTGTACTGTATTGTACTGTATTGTATTGTACTGTATTGTATTGTACTGTATTGTACTGTATTGTATTGTATTGTATTGTATTGTACTGTATTGTACTGTATTGTATTGTACTGTATTGTATTGTATTGTATTGTATTGAGTGTATTACTCCAGTCAGGTGTTGAATGGCGACAGAGCGACACAATAGGAGGCAGTGCACTTGGAGTCCTGCCCGGGATTAGCAGTTCATGTTGACGCTACTCAGCTTCTTGGACTCGGTATTCACTCCCACGCCGAGGCCCAGTCATGTATGAAACGTTATTATGTGGAAACGTGCGTGTGTGTGTACGTGTGTGTGTGTGCGTGTGTGTGTTCTTGTGTGTGTGTGTGTTGGTGTGTGTGTGCGCACACATTAGCCTAAATTAAAGATTAACAGTGAAATCACGAGGTGATGAGGTCACCTGTGCAATATTAATTCATGTGTATGTTAAAACGATAGACTTGTTGTTTTGTTAATTCATTCGTGTTGAATTTAATTCGACCGTGCTTTTTATTATTCATTATTACTTCCTCTGTTTTGAGGTGGAGCTCTTCATTGCACATTGCTCATTGCACATGTTGTGTGTGAAACAGCTGCGTAAATAAAGTTTTTTTTATTCATGTGGCTTCACCGGTTCACGATGCAATAGTTACCCGTGGTTAGCTGTGATAACGTGTGTGTGTGTGTGTGTGTGTAATTACCAGTGGTTAATGGCAAGTGTGCGTACATATGCTTCTATAAAGTCAGTAAATACAGAGCGTGATGATTTATAGTGTGTGTGACAATTGTACCCAATCTCTCTCCACCCAATCACCAAAAATCACAACTCTCCCGTCTGTTAGAACTCTAATGCCGTGCAGCTGCTGGGAGAACGCGTGCCACAGAACCACGAGACGGAAGGTTCTGGAACCGGGTCGCTCGTATCGCCGTGACAATCGCTGGCGGACCACAATGACTTTTTGTCATTTTTTGTGCGAGTTGAGGAGACCACACATTTAAAAGCAAAGCACGACGACAACGTGCAAACGCTGAAAGATCAATGCGAGTAATATTTCAAATTCAACGTCAAAGTCAATGTGTTTGTATTGTCACTGTGTGTTCTTCATAACACAAGGCCACTCTGAACGGTGACATTCTCGTGACGTGGACATATTTAATGTAATGTTATGTTGAAGTAAGTACAAGTAAGTAAGGGGAGACGCACAACAAGTGAGGAGTAGCAGTAACAGACAATTCAAAACAACATTCATAATAATTTGTTTTAATTCCTCCTTTTAAAATAAGTAATGTGGTCACAAACAAGTCACTATTTTCACCGCCGTGGTCCATTTTGTGTCCTCCGTGTGTAAATATGGGGGAGACACCTTCATGCCGTCAATACGTTCTAGAATCAGCCCCATGTGACTTCAGACTCTCTGCACCAAACCAGTTCCCGCTGCTGCGACTTTCTCTGCAGGATTCTAAAAGTGTTCATCTAAACTGGGCGCCCTTCACCGAGCTGGTCCATCTCGCCCGCGTTTAGTCCCAAGATGGCCATCGTGTGAATACTGCTGCTGTGCGGTCGTCCTCTGAAACAATCAATAATGCTAATCAATATTATATCAATCAATGCTCAACAATCAATCAAAGTACATTCTTTGTTTGTAAAATCTATGGCAATACACCTGATAATAGTTAAGTAGTTAATAGTTCAAGTCAATACATTAATTGTTTTTTCTCCCCTGCCACTGGTCAATGACTTATATCAATTTACATTAGTAAATAATTATTTGTAAATCTGTTATTTTATTTTTATTATTCTACTGTTTATTCCTCTATTGTTTTATTGTATTGCTATGCAACCTGCCCCAAATTTAATTTAATTTAATAAAGTTCTATCTTATCTTATCTTATCTTATGTTATCTTATCTTATCTTATCTCTTAACGATGGGTTAGTTCAACAACCTGTAAGCGTGTGGACTATGTTTTGTGATCTCATTTGGCAGCATGAGTTACAATGACGATGATTACGCCGCCGTCATTGTGTTTGATTAGGACTTTTTGAAGAACTCTGATCGGCCCGCCCCCCCTCCCTCCGGAACGTTCCCGACGTTGACAGTCGGCGGCGGCGGGCGCCACGGCGACGTCGACAAGGAGACGAGAAGCGAAACACGGTGTCAGTATTTTGACAAAGACCTATGAGCTCGGTTCGCACCGCACTCGTCCCACAACAGATGTCTGTGTGGGTGCGGAAAAGGGATCTTGAATGTCAGAGTGTGTGGATCGAGGTTGAGGCGTCTTTGCGGACGCAAGGCAACGGTATCTCATGTTCTTCATCTTAAGAGTGCAGCGCTCCAGACTCCATGGAGGAGCAGCACCTCCTCCAGCGTGGAGGAGGTGCTGCTGCTGCTGCTGCTGCTGCTGCTGCTGCTGCTGCTGCTGCTCGTCGTAAGATGAAGACATGTCCACACCGAGGGGAGCAGGTCCACAGTCCAGCGACCCACCCACCGAACCGCCGCTGAGCCCCGTCGTCGCGCCAGCCAACCCCCGAGATCCTCGCTGTCCTTTAGAATCACCACACGACGAGAACTCATATCGTATCCTAGCATATCTGTGCCTGTGCCTGTGTGTGTGTGTGTGTGTGTGTGTACGTGACAAATAAAGTTCTGGAATCTTGAACTCACCAAGTAAAACCCAATCCCAATCGAAGCAACCGGATCCCTAACAGTGCAAATTGATATCTTATCAGTATAATAAAATAAAATGGAAAAATATATAATATATATTAGATTTCAACAAGAGTATTCCATCTAATATCGTCTTTTATTTTAAGCTGTAGCTTAGGGTAGCTATGAAGGCCCTGACGCAATTTAATAAAAAGCGATTTAATTAAAACGTGAGTCTGGTACTTGGCTTTGCAAGGACTCCCCCTCACCCCACAGAATAAAGCGGAGGAGGAGGAGGAGGAGGAGGAGGAGGCAGAGGTGGTGATTGATAGAAGAGGTGGTGTTGTTGATGGTAGTGGTGGAGGAGAAGGAGGAGGTGGTGGAGAAGGTGGAGGGGGAGGAGATGGAGGATGCAGAAGAACTGGTGGAAGAGGAGGTGGTGGTGGTGGTGGAGGAGAAGGAGGAGAAGGTGGTGGAGGAGGAGATGGAGGATGCAGAAGAACTGACGGAAGAGGCGGTGGAGGTGGTGGAGGAGGAGGTGGAGGAGGAGGAGGATGAAGAAGAAGAAACGGTGGAGGAGGAGGTGGTGATGAAGGAGGAGGTGGTGGAGAAGGAAGAGAAGGCGGTGGTGCAGGAGATGAAGGAGGTGGAGGAGGAGAAGGAGGAGGTGGTGGTGGTGGAGGTGGAGGAGAAGGAGCATGAAGAAGAAACGGTGGAGGAGGAGGTGGTAATGGAGGAGAAGGAGGAGGTGGTGGAGGAGAAGGTGGAGGTGGAAGAGACGGAGGATGCAGAAGAAGTCTTGATGAGGGTTGCTGGTTCAAGACTGACGTCAGCGTACTGTATTGTATTGTATTGTATTGTATTGTATTGTATTGTATTGTATTGTATTGTATTGTATTGTATTGTATTGTATTGTATTGTATTGTACTGTATTGTATTGTATTGTATTGTATTGTATTGTACTGTATTGTATTGTATTGTATTGTATTGTATTGTATTGTATTGTATTGTATTGTATTGTACTGTATTGTACTGTATTGTATTGTATTGTATTGTATTGAGTGTATTACTCCAGTCAGGTGTTGAATGGCGACAGAGCGACACAATAGGAGGCAGTGCACTTGGAGTCCTGCCCGGGATTAGCAGTTCATGTTGACGCTACTCAGCTTCTTGGACTCGGTATTCACTCCCACGCCGAGGCCCAGTCATGTATGAAACGTTATTATGTGGAAACGTGCGTGTGTGTGTGTGTGTGTGTGTGTGCGTGTGTGTGTGTGTGTGTGTGTCGTGTGTGTGTGTGTGTGTGTGTGTGTGTGTTCTTGTGTGTGTGTGTGTTCGTGTGTGTGTGCGCACACATTAGCCTAAATTAAAGATTAACAGTGAAATCACGAGGTGATGAGGTCACCTGTGCAATATTAATTCATGTGTATGTTAAAACGATAGACTTGTTGTTTTGTTAATTCATTCGTGTTGAATTTAATTCGACCGTGCTTTTTATTATTCATTATTACTTCCCCTGTTTTGAGGTGGAGCTCTTCATTGCACATGTTGTGTGTGAAACAGCTGCGTAAATAAAGTTTTTTTTATTCATGTGGCTTCACCGGTTCACGATGCAATAGTTACCCGTGGTTAGCTGTGATAACGTGTGTGTGTGTGTGTGTGTAATTACCAGTGGTTAATGGCATACATATTAGTCATTGTATTGTATTGTATTGTATTGTATTGTATTGTATTGTATTGTATTGTATTGTATTGTATTGTATTGTATTGTATTGTATTGTATTGTATTGTATTGTATTGTATTGTACTGTATTGTACTGTATTGTATTGTATTGTATTGTATTGTATGTATTGTATTGTATTGTATTGTAACTGTACTGTATTGTATTGTATTGTATTGTACTGTACTGTTGTATTGTATTGTATTGTATTTGTATTGTATTGTATTGTATTGTATTGTACTGTATTGTATTGTATTGGTTATTGTATTGTATTGTATTGTATTGAGTGTATTACTCCAGTCAGGTGTTGAATGGCGACAGAGCGACACAATAGGAGGCAGTGCACTTGGAGGCCTGCCCGGGATTAGCAGTTCATGTTGACGCTACTCAGCTTCTTTGGACTCGGTATTCACTCCCACGCCGAGGCCCAGTCATGTATGAAACGTTATTATGTGGAACGTGCGTGTGTGTCTGTTCGTGTGTGTGTGCGTGTGGTTGTGTGTGTGTGTGTTCGTGTGTGTGTGTGTGTGTGTGTGTGTGTGTGTGTGTGTGTTTGTGTGTTCGTGTGTGTGTGCGCACACATTAGCCTAAATTAAAGATTAACAGTGAAATCACGAGGTGATGAGGTCACCTGTGCAATATTAATTCACGTGTATGTTAAAACGATAGACTTGTTGTTTTGTTAATTCATTCGTGTTGAATTTAATTCGACCGTGCTTTTTATTATTCATTATTACTTCCCCTGTTTTGAGGTGGAGCTCTTCATTGCACATGTTGTGTGTGAAACAGCTGCGTAAATAAAGTTTTTTTTATTCATGTGGTTTCACCGGTTCACGATGCAATAGTTACCCGTGGTTAGCTGTGATAACGTGTGTGTGTGTGTGTGTGTAATTACCAGTGGTTAATGGCAAGTGTGCGTACATATGCTTCTATAAAGTCAGTAAATACAGAGCGTGATGATTTATAGTGTGTGTGACAATTGTACCCAATCTCTCTCCACCCAATCACTGATTTCACCCAAAATCACGACTCCCCGTCTGTTAGAACTCTAATGCCGTGCAGCTGCTGGGAGAATGCGTGCCACAGAACCACGAGACGGAAGGTTCTGGAACCGGGTCGCTCGTATCACCGTGACAATCGCTCGCGGACCACAATGACTTTTTGTCATTTTTTGTGCGAGTTGAGGAGACCAACACATTTAAAAGCAAAGCACGACGACAACGTGCAAACGCTGAAAGATCAATGCGAGTAATATTTCAAATTCGACGTCAAAGTCAATGTCACTGTGTGTTCTTCACAACACAGGGCCATTCTGAACGGTGACATTCTCGTGACGTGGACGTATTTAATGTAATGTTATGTTGAAGTAAGTACAAGTAAGTAAGGGCAGATGCACAACAAGTGAGGAGTAGCAGTAACAGACAATTCAAAACAACATTCATAATAGTTTGTTTTAATTCCTCCTTTTAAAATAAGTAATGTGGTCACAAACAAGTCACTATTTTCACCGCCGTGGTCCATTTTGTGTCCTCCGTGTGTAAATACCGGGGAGACACCTTCATGCCGTCAATACGTTCTAGAATCAGCCCCCCTTGTGACTTCAGACTCTCTGCACCAAACCAGTTCCCGCTGCTGCGACTTTCTCTGCAGGATTCTAAAAGTGTTCATCTAAACTGGGCGCCCTTCACCGAGCTGGTCCATCTCGCCCGCGTTTAGTCCCAAGACGGCCATCGTGTGAATACTGCTGCTGTGCGGTCGTCCTCTGAAACAATCAATAATGCTAATCAATATTATATCAATCAATGCTCAACAATCAATCAAAAGCACATTCTTAGTTTGTAAAATCTATGGCAATACACCTGATAATAGTTAAGTAGTTAATAGTTCAAGTCAATACATTAATTGTTTTTTCTCCCCTGCCACTGGTCAATGACTTACATCAATTTACATTAGTAAATAATTATTTGTAAATCTGTTATTTTATTTGTATTATTCTACTGTTTATTCCTCTATTGTTTTATTGTATTGCTATGCAACCTGCCCCAAATTTTCCTTTGGGATTAATAAAGTTCAATTTTATCTTATCTTATCTTATCTTATCTTATCTTATCTTATGTTATGTTATCTTATCTTATCTCTTAACGATGGGTTAGTTCAACAACCTGTAAGCGTGTGGACTGTGTTTTGTGATCTCATTTGGCAGCATGAGTTACAATGACGATGATTACGCCGCCGTCGTTGTGTTTGATTATGACTTTTTGAAGAACTCTGATCGGCCCGCCCCCCCCGCCCTCCGGAACGTTCCCGACGTTGACAGTCGGCGGCGGCGGGCGCCACGGCGACGTCGACAAGGAGACGAGAAGCGAAACACGGTGTCAGTATTTTGACAAAGACCTATGAGCTCGGTTCGCACCGCACTCGTCCCACAACAGATGTCTGTGTGGGTGCGGAAAAATACCGAACTAAACGCTCACTTAGTCAACGTCATGTACACAAACACACACACACACACACACACACACACACACACACACACACACACACAAAACACACACACACGCACACACACACACACACACACACACATCAAGCAGCGAAAGTCACTTTGAGAACACCCGGCGCACGCATACATCACCCGCAAAACGACGAGGCGATCCCCATAAACGACGATCGTTAAAAAGCTATCTCTCTCTCTCTCTCTCTCTCTCTCTCTTTGCCAGGTGGATCTATTGGTAAGATGAGGGGGGAAATCTCCTTCATATGTAGAATTAAATCACACAGGTTGAATCGTTTCATCTCGGCGGCGTAGCTCCCCGTTTAGCCTGTCGCTACGCCGCTCCGCTAACTAGCAGACTGTGAAATGACCTCGTTTAGTTAAACGGTGAATTAATTGGGTGTGGCCCAGGAATATCACGCACCGGGAGTCATTACCTCTCTGTCTCTCTGCTCTTTGTGTCTCTTGGTGTTACAGCTGCGACTGCCACAACCAAACGATAAATTACACTTTGGGGCCGCTGTGACAGGAATGGATTTGCTGATAATTTACAATAAAACCGCGGAGCATTTCTATGAAGTTTCGGCGCGACCGAGCGTTTGGAGGTGACTTTATCGTCCCCTCCGGGGGGGAATACGTGACACGCGGTCATCCCCGCGCGGCTGCAGGGTGTCGTTACCGTCTCATAGACGCTTATAGAACTGTATCTCAAATCGGTATTTATCTCCTCACATTATCCACGACGATCTCGGTACGCGTTAAGCACACGAAGCCTGACAGATGAGCTCCGTTGCAATCTCATTTCATGAGATAGGGTGATTACTTTGTCCATCCCGTTCCAGTCCCCTTGATGTGGAATACAAATAAAACAAATATGAATACACAAATACATATACACACTCAGAGCTGGTGTTCATTTCTACGCGGCTGTAAATGACGGGCCTTGAGATAAACAATGTATGTCTCGTCAGGCGGGCACTTTTATCCAAAGCTACTTCCAGTGAATTAGGGAGTTAGGGCTCATGGATGCCTACAGGCAGTCTTGTATAAAGTACTTGAATGCGATACTTGAGTAAAAGTACAAGTATCTTACCAGAAAATGACTTTGGTAGAAGTTAAAGTCACCTTTTAGAAATGTACTTGAGTAAAAGTCTTAAAGTATCTGATATTTATTGTACTTAAGTATCTAAAGTAATTTTCTGATATTAAATGTACTTAAGTATTGGAAGTAAAAGTAAAAGTAAAAGTAAAAAAAAAAAAAGTGGCATCAGTCGTTGATTCTACTGACATCCGGGACTTCTTACGCACGAAACCCACCAGACGCGGACGGACGCTTTCGTGCGCGCGCACTGAACCCACCTGACGCGCAAAGCGCACGCGTACTGCTGCGTACGCGTACTGCTGCGTACTGCTGCGTACTACTGCGTACTGCTGCGTACTGCTGCGTACTGCTGCGTACTGCTGCGTACTGCTGCGCTTACTTCCACTCCCATGTTACCAGACGCGGGAATTGATTGATATTGATACTATGATCATACTTTAGTGTGATTAAAACAAATATCTAAACTATATAGAATGTTAATAATAATAATAATTATTATAATTATAATTATTATTATAATTATAATTATAATAATAATTATTATTATTATTATTTGTATGCAAAAAGTATGACTTGATTTAACTGAATATGATGCAGATATTGTGCATATTCAATGTATTTATATGAGATTGCGCACAGGGACGCAGTGTGAACCGCGCCATGCGTTACCATGGGAGCGGAAGTAAAGCGCGCGCGCCTGCAGCAGTACGCGTGCGCTTTGCGCGTCTGGTTGGTTTCGCGCGTGATTCGTCAAACCTGCGGTCTTAACACATTTCTAATGATTTTATTTTGTAGTAACGAGTAACGAAGATGCTTAGGAGAAATGTATCGGAGTAAAAGTATACATTTTATTTAGGAAATGTAGTGAAGAGTAAAAGTGAAAGTTGCCAGAAATATAAATAACGAAGTAAAGTACAGATACGTGAACATTCTACTTAAGTACAGTAACGAAGTATTTGTACTTCGTTACATTACAACACTGCCTACAGGTAAGGCTGTGGTACCTTTAGCATGGGGAGCCAAACACCTTAACCTTAACCAGTACTGTAGATTACCCCCCCGCCCAGGCTCTTATTTAAGACACAATCCTGTGTCGTAGTAAACATTAAGACGACACATAAACACCAGACTGTTGTTGTACTATTGTCCCTAGATTGTATTCACAGTGTTTGCCGCCATTTTGCAGAACTGTGCTGCCCCGGACCAAAGAAGAGAGAGAAGGTGTCAGTGGTGCTGCGCTGTGTTGTGAGTACAACCACACAAAAATAGTCCACACTGTCGAGCACAACTTCCAACCTGTTTTGGTCCAAATCATCGAGGGATGACAAGAGAGAAGTGGGGAGGAGGAGAGTGACAGTTCATACCGGCTGTGTTACGGGGGAACAGGGAATAGAGGAGATCAACACCGCAGTCTTCAAAAGAACAGCGGAAGCCCTTCTGGTTTATGGGTGATTTTTCTACCAGAACTTTCCATGTCACTCAGAACGCTTAGAGCGATTTGAAAGGCTGTTTGCTCCTCGGGCTTCAGAGGCGGCTCTGGCTCATCGCATGGACCCAAACTTTTACAAACGTAAAAACAACAATGTTCCCAACTTCATGCGTTAGATCTTCCCTCTTTCCATATTTTTTTGTGTTATAGTTTCTTCTCTTACAATAATTCAAAGCATCCCTTTATAAATGTGCACGACTCTCGTGTAGTTTGTGCTGCTGTGACGCCTGAATCTCCCGTCTGGGATTAACAGAGGACCGTGAGAGAGTCCATCAGCACCAACACTTCTCTTTAAGGAGACACATGTTCGGTGTTGTTAAGCGCAGGAGGAATGAATGAATGAAGACAAGAGGGAGGCTGCCAGGGGGACGGAAGGCCGTCCATCCCATCCGGCGGTCGGTCCCTAACCTCGGAACCTGAGCGTGGGGGGGGGGGGGGGGGGTGGACAATTTAATGAGGAGACGTTTCTTCTTCCGCAACTTGTCTCTTTAAAGGCGGCACTGGACGGCTGTCCCTGTCCACTCCCTGCTGGCGGGGAGGCGGCGGGGAACAGACTCACCCTCCTCCCCCTTCTCATCATTACTGCAGACGGACTGCGGTGTGGCAGCCTTGTCTGCAGCGAGGCCGGAAGGCATCATAGTGGTCCGGCTCCGAGGGGGGGGGAGGGATGGTGGGTGGGTGGGGAGTTCATCACATCTCACACCAGAGCTCTGGGTTCCTATGGGCTGCCTCTCTGTCTTACAGTATTAATACAATATCTCGTGTTGTTCTCCGACTACGACGACTGCTACCGCTGCTGCTACTACTGCTGAATGTAAATACATATAATACTTATAATGCAGATATAAATAGCAATACATACATGGATAATAAGCCAAACTAATTAAAGTGTCTCCGCGGAGCGGGAGAGATTTAAAATACTTAATAATGTGTTAATGTGTTCTGGCATCATGCACCGCCAGCTACAGCCAACTATACATCTGTTTACTTTACTGCTGCAATAAGACCACAGCCAAGCAAACAAACAAACAAACAAACAAACAAACAAACAAACAAACAAACAAACAAACACCGCCATCCTCGAATAACAATAACAGCTCGGGTCGGAGACCCATCGCAGGTACGATACTTGAATCGCTTCATTTAGTTTACAAACTCCTCATGGGTGTTTTTTAAAGGCTCGATAAAGCATTCTATAAAATATGTTTTGCTTTGTTTTGCTTTGCTTTGTGTTCTGCTGTTGGTCTTACTTTGCGGTCTCCCTTGTGAGATGAAAATCAACAAAAACGAAATAAAATCGTGAATAAGAAAAACCAATCATAGTAATTAGGGTTTCGAAGCAAGGACAAGGTGCCCTTGCCACGCAGGGAGGAGGCGAGGTAGGTAGGAAGGTAGGGAGGTAGGAAGGTAGGAAGGTAGGGAGTCAGCAAGGAATCAAGCTAGCGAGGTAGCGAGGCAGCAAAGTTGGAAGGTCACGAGGCAGCAAGGTAGTGAGGTAGCGAGGCAGCAAGGAAGCAAGCTAGCGAGGCAGCGAGGTAGCAAGCTAGTAAGGTAGCGAGGTCGTGAGGTTACGAGGCAGCGAGGTCGTGAGGCAATGTTGTGACGTTGCAAAGGCAGCGAGGTTGCAAGGCAGCGAGGTTGCAAGGCAGCGAGGTTGCAGGCAGCGAGGTTGCAAGGCAGCGAGGTTGCAAGGTAACAAAGAAGCCGGGCGCGAGGTAGCAAGGTAGTGAGGTCGCGGGGTAGCGGGCTAGCGAGCTAGCGGGGCAGCGAGTTAGCGAGGTAAGGCGATCCAGGTTAAAAAAAGATTGAGTGGGGGATTAATTGTAGTGTTTAAACAGCTCCTCCTCCTCCTCCTCCTCTGTGTCCTGGAGGAAGCCGGGATGGAGCTGACCTCTGGGGACGCCACCGTTATCTTACACCAAGGTCCTCGCAATGACATTTCATTAGTGGCCAATCCTCTCCCCGTGCTCCTCGTCCTCCTCCTCCTCTCTCCTCCGCTTGTCTCCTCTCTCTCTCCTCTGCCTCCCCCCCCACCCCTCTCTCCCTCCCCTCCTTCACTGGCCTCTCCTCTTCCTCCTTCTGCTGTGTCTGTGTGTGTGTGTGTGTGTGTGTGTGTGGTGTGTGTGTGTGGGGTGGGGGGGCGATCCTAAAAATACTCCTTAGCGTCTCCTTGACGGTGTCCTGAGAGGAGCTTCCTGACAGCGACCCTTAGAGTCTCCTCTCCTCCTCCTCCTCCCCTCCTTCTCCTCTCTCTCCTCCTCCACCTCCTCCTCCTCCACCTCCTCCTCCTCCTTCTCCAGCCACCTATTTTATTAGAGCCCTGCGCCTCCTCCTCGCCGCACCCCCCATTCTTTGGTCTACATGTAAATGCGTCGATATTTTTTGATTGCCGTGTTTCAGACGTGCGTTTTTTACGTGTTGTTTACCGTTGTTTTAGTGTTTGTGTGTGTGTGTGTGTGTGTGCTGCATTGTGTGTATTTGTATTTTTCTTCATCATATGTACACAGTGTCAGCGTATTGCAGCCGAGTGCTGGGGGTTCAGGTGGTGGATGCTGGTGGTGGTGGTGGGGGTGGTGGAGAAAGTGAAGAGCTCGCCTGCCAATCAGGTGCAATAAGCCGCACGCCATGAGCACCGGGCCTCCCTTGAGCCCCGCGCCGCGCCGCACGCCGAGCTTCCCGCGTTCCCGTTAGGCAAATGGCGTCCGCGGCCTCTTCCTTTGTTGCTGCGCTCCGCGGGTTTCAAGACAAAAGTAATTTCCTGGATCGACAAATTGCATTGATTCAAGTTGCTTTTGAAGTCACCATTCAATTGCACTCGTTGCACAACGCAATCAGGCGTCCCTGGTACTATTGATTTAAAAGAAATCCTTGTTTGGATGGAGAGAGAGAGAGAGAGAGAGAGAGAATGGGGGGGAAGAAAAAACCCACATTGAAAATCGTAACGTCACGAAATCCAAAAAGACTTTGAGTGACCTTCCCATTGTGTTCTGTTCAGAATGGCAGCATTCACAGAGACGCTCCGAGGACACAGAGCTAAACAGAGGTATGGATTATGATTGCATAAAGTAGCACGACTCAAATGTCATCTTCAAACGCATCCGGACACAAAGCCGGTCCTGGTTTTCATTCTCAGCCAGTATAAATGAATCGGTGTCGTCGGTATGTCCAAGATGCCTCTTGCACCCAAACTTGTACTGGTTCTCCTGTCTGTCTGCCTGCCTGCTTGTTTGCCTGTCCCTCCATCTGTCTGTCTGCCTGTCTGCCTTCCGGCCTGTCTGTCTGTCACAATATGAGAGAGATTGCAATTGCCATGCTGAGAAGTGTATTTATTGACACAATATCATCTTTTACATTTTTCATGTAACTTTTGCTAAAGTTTAAAGTTTGCTTGAGTGTCGTTGCTAAAACTCTCCGCGTGGCAGGAGGCCGTCAGAGGCAAGAGAAGTATCTCCGTTTAAAACTCTGCATGAACCTGACGAGTGTGTGTGTGTGTGTGCGTGGTGTGTGTGTGTGTGTTGTGTGTGTGTGTGTGTGTTGTGTGTGTGTGTGCATGCCTGCCTTGACATGTGTCGTGTCTCAAATTAAAACCACCACACACCACACAAACACAAAACCACACAACAGACACACAAGCCACCACACCAACAACACACACACACACACACAACACAGGTAATGCTGAATGGTATTTTGGACCCTATGTATATGTGTGTGCAATGGACTAATGGTATGGAGTATTTTTCTGTGTGTGTGTGTGTGTGCGTGTGCGTGTGTGTGTGTATTTCGGTGAGTTCGGTGTGTGTGTGTGGTGTGTGTGTGTGTGTGTGTGTGTGTGTGTGTGTATGCGTGTGTGTATGTGTGTGTGTGTTGACTGTCCTCTGAGGGCTCTCTAATGAGCCGAGGCGATCAATGCCAGCGGAGGAGTGTGTGATGGATGCCTCTGAGGAAACACAGTGATGAGGGGACACAGTGATGCAGGGACACAGAGTGGTGGGGACATGGTGATGAGGGGACACAATGATGAGGGGACACAGAGTGGTGGGGACATGGTGATGAGGGGACACAGTTATGCAGGGACACAGTGATGAGGGGACACAGTGATGCAGGAGACACAGTGATGAGGGGACACATAGGTGATGCAGGAGACCACCAGTGATGAGGGGACAACAGGATGCCAGAGACACAATGATGCAGGAGACACCATGTGTTGAGGGGGACCACAGGTGTTGAGGGGGACACAGGTCGATCGAGGGGACACCAGTGATTGCCAGGAGCACAGTGATGCAGGGACACAGTGATGAGGGGACACAGTGTTGAGGGGACACAGTGATGCAGGGACACAGAGTGGTGTGGACATGGTGATGAGGGGACACAGTGATGCAGGGACACAGTGATGAGGGGACACAGTGATGCAGGAGACACAGTGATGAGGGGACACAGTGATGCAGGAGACACAGTGATGAGGGGACACAGTGATGCAGGAGACACAGTGATGCAGGGACACAGTGATGAGGGAACACAGTGATGCAGGGGACACAGTGATGAGGGGACACAGTGATGCAGGAGACACAGTGATGAGGGGACACAGTGATGCAGGAGACACAATGATGCAGGGACACAGTGTTGAGGGGACACAGTGATGAGGGGACACAGTGATGCAGGAGACACAGTGATGAGGGGACACAGTGATGCAGGAGACACACTGATGAGGGGACACAGTGATGAGGGGACACAGTTATGCAGGGAGGGACACAGTCATGCAGGAGACACAATGATGCAGGGACACAGCGATGAGGGGACACAGCGATGAGGGGACACAGTGATGAGGGGACACAGCGATGAGGGGACACAGTGATGAGGGGACACACAGCGGGGACACAGAATTGCGAGGACAGTGTCGTGGAGACCGCCGCCGCAGCAAAAACTCAGAGAAGACGGGAGGTAAAGAGGAAGACAATGACCTTGAGACGGGTTGTTTTTTTAACGCCACGTGCAAGGGATGCATTACTGTATGTGCACGGCTTACGTGCACGGGATGGGTGCACGGCTACGTGCACGGGGACGCGTGCACGGCTCAGGGAAAGGCCCTCTCTTTATCCTCTGTCCAGGTATGGAAAGGAGGATTTAGGTTCACCTTGTTGATGGAGAGATAGAACGAGGAGGGATGGATGGTCGAGAGACAGGAATATATTGGAGAGAGGGAGGGACCGATGGGAGGGAGGGATGGGAAAAATCGGGACGAAGAGGAGAGAGGGAGGGAGGGAGGAAGGAAGGAGGGGGTAAGATAAGTCAGGGAGATGGATGGAGATGTGGTGCCCCTATTAACCTTCAGGGGGATTATGTCATTGTTCACTCAATAGATTGTAAATATAAAACAACAACAACAACAACAACTACAAGCAGGAGAGCAGCTGCGGCAGGTGAAAGCCTGTTAGTCTGCGCGGCGAAGAATGAGCGTCGCATCCTGCGGCCGCAAGACGAAGAGACGGGAAAGAGACGAAGAGACGACAGAACTAAGAGAGACCGGCTGGGTAAAACACAACACATTAGAGTACCGGCCTGCCTTTCAGGGCCGGCCAAACAGAGAGAGGTCGTCAGCCTCCCCTTCTATTCATCTTTTATCCACGGATCCTTCCCCTGTCCCCGTCCAATCAGAGTAATGCTCTCAGTAAAACCTCCAGCAGACACCAACACACACACACACACACACACACACACACACCACAACACACACAAACACACACACACACACAATCACAACACACACGATCACACACCACCCACACCACACCACACTACACCCAACACGAGGAAACACACCCACCACGCCACACACACACACGTGCACACACATACCCTGTAGCCATGCACACGCACACACTGTAGAAACACTGTGTATATACACACATACACACACACACACACACACACTCACACTGCCATGACACACCGACACACACACACACACACACACACACACACACACACCACACACACACACACACACACAGGGTACAACACACACACACACACACACACAGACACACTGCCATGACACACCCACACACACACACATACACACAGGGTACAACACACACACACACACAGACACACTGCCATGACACACCCACACACACACACACACACACACACAGTGTACAACACACACACACACACATTATACACAGTGGAAACGCACGCACGCTCACTCACTCACTCACTCACTCACTTTCACACACACACACACAGACACACACACACACACAGACACACACACACACACACAGACGCCCGTCTCAACCTCACTCACTGTGTGTATCTTCCTTTGTGTCGTCAGTGAAGTGTTTGTTAAAGTGTGTGAATATTCTGCTCACCTGTGTTCATCTGTTCACGCGTTCTGAGTCAGTAGTTCTGTTCTCATGTATTTCAGCTCCTCTGCTCCAGTTTGTGGGTTCCTGCTCTGTTCCCGTCTGCGTGGTTTTGTGAAGAACAGCTTCCTCTCTCTCACCTCCCATGACTGATCTCTGCTTTTGTACGCAACGGATTTAAGAATGAAGAGCTCCGGGATAGGAACAAATACGCTTTACTACACAAATACGCACTACTACAACTTTACTACACGATAAACTACCCTTGATGAGTGTTTCTACACTTATTCTTGAGAACCGCTCATCCAAAAATCGTGACACCGCTCGACAGTTGATGGAGTCGATGGATAGACGTGCATACACACAGAGACTCCTCTGATCTGTTAGATTCTATTGATACCTTATTATTATTAGTGCTTTTATATGTGTATTTGTATATATATACAGTATATATATATATATACTGCTGCATGTACTGTATATATGATCTATTCTGTGGGATGTCAGCGCAGTGAATAAGGGAATGTCTTCCAAGATATGCGCCCAACTTTCGCCTCGGCAGGACAGAAGACGTGGCGGACATGTTTACACGGCTTAAGAGCACGCAAGGTATTACTTAACAGCCCGCCATCGCTAATTAGCACGCTCGCCACCGAAATAATTGTGGAGGGGGGAGGGAAGGGAGTGATTATGCAAATGACATGACATCAATATTGAGCCGGAGGGATGTGATGTGCCTCCAAAAGGTGCTTCACATTAAAAGTCCCCCCCGCCTTCTGTTTTCTCTGCAGTGTGTGAGTCGGTGTGAACGAGGCAGAGGAGTCGCTCTCTATCTGGACACTGCACATGGACGACGGAGGATGAAGACTCATTAAGGTGTGTGTCTGGTGTACACGCACACACACACGCACGCACGCACACACACACACACACACACACACACACACGCACGCACACACACACACACACAAAATACGGAAGATGAAAACAATGCGTTTCCCGGGTTTACCGTAGTGGTGCACCGCCCAACTTACAGTATATACATATGCGTATACACACAGTATACAACACGCTCGTGTTTCGCCAAACATGCTGACACAAACTTTAATGGTTTGATTCAGGAAACAAAACTAAAAGTACTTTGTCGCATCCTCTTGAATGATAATTAGAAGATATGTATTTGCGGATACGAACAAAAAAAACCGAACTTGTACTTCTTGCCGAACATGTTCAAATAAAGGGCGTCTTTGAATTAACGGCGAGCCAAAGTGAAAGAAGCGATCGGGATCCCTTCGCCAGCATAACTGTCAGAGAGGCAACGCAAAAGAAGCGGAAAGCTGAACTTAAGTAGTGTTCGTTAAAATTGTGCACACCAAGGCACAACACACCAGAGAGACGAAACAATTCCTCTCCGTTTTATATGACACTAATTGAATTCCTAAACGCAGATAACAATTTCCTGTTGTGTTTTTGTACTCTTTGCTAATTCCCGACGACGACGGCGGCGGCGGCGGCGGCGGCGCTATCGCTAGTGCGGTGTCGTCGTCGTCGTCGTCATCGTCGTCGTCGTCGTCGTCGTCGCCCCCCGGGAGCCGTCAGCGAGCAACAGACATGTCAGCCGTGGCGGGTTTTGGCAGAACGTTTAAAAGAACGGGCGTTTCTGCCTCTGTAATGATACATGACACAAAGTAATTCCGCATTTGGCAGCGCGAGGGGGGGGGGGGAAGCAATTACATGGTGGGTCTCTGTCACGCGGCCCCATCTCTTTTATGCTACGTTAATAGCCAACGTGCCACCAGCTAATAGACTGCACGTTGCGTCGAAGCAATTACTTTACTGTGAGAGATCCGACGTGTGTGATACACGACGGCACGCAACGGACCACGAGAAGAAGAAGAAGAAGAAGAAAAAAAAAAAGGGGAAACATATTATCACACGTTTAGATTAATTTATTTCAACAACTGGGGAGACTCGCACAGTGTCACCGATGCACAACAAGTAACTATGATTCACCGGCTGACGTCCCATTATTTCTCCTCCCGGTTGTCTCTTTCCCTCCGAGCCGGGCCTTCTTGGCGTTCTCTAATTGGTAATTCTTTCTCACGCTCTCGCGTCATCAAGGTGCAACCCGGGTTGACGACAGTGGCAACACGTGGCCCACAGGGGGGGCGGTCTTTATAAAAAGTGGTCGTGACAAATCATGACCTCGCTCCGCGGGCCAAACCATCGGGACTCACGCGGTCACGGTCTGGAACGGTCCCTTCAGACAAGACTTACGACTATTTACTCTCAAGCCATTAAGCGGACGCCGTTATCCAACGGCACTTATAGTGAATTCAGATACAGATCGTCAGGGAGCAGGTGGGGGTTAGGGTGGGAGTCTTGCCCAAGGGTGCTTAGAAAATAGACTGCGGGACATTGGGAATCGAACCCGTAACCTTTTGGGCGGCGGTGGAACACCCTAGCCACTAGATTACCCCGCGCCTCTCCCTGGTGTCTTAATAAACTGTACATGTGCCGCCGCGCTCATCGTGGTGCGCAGCGTCAACTCTGTTTCCCGAGGAACAAATCACAGAAAAGGTGGAACATTGCCATCATTGAACAGGGATTTGCGTTCTCCAAATCGTTCCGGTTTGGGAACAGTCAGTGTGTGTGTGTGTGTGTGTGTGCGTGCATGCGTGCGTGTGTGCGTGTGTGCGTGTGTGTGATTTCTGCACATTTTCCCGTGGATATGGACTCGATGTCGCGGGCCACACAACGTGCATATGAAGCAGCACTCTCGGATATTAGAAAGTAAGCGAGCGTGACGGTTCCCCTTGAAGACGATGATTAAGGAACAGCAGGCTGCGCGCACAGGATGGTCGGTTTGACCTCTGAGGGCCACCGTACACACGGCCCTCGGATGGACACGGGTCTTATGGTCCGGGAGAGATCGCGGACAGATTAACGACGCCTGCGTCACGGACGTCTCGACTGGGAGACATTGATGCTGTGCTGCTGTCACGTTGCCCTCTATCAGATCAGATAAGATCCACTTTATTCATCGCAAACGGGAAATTTGACAGCAGCCGAATTACAGGAAAATAAGAAGACCAAAACCTCAATCATATAGCAACACTGAGACATACACATATACAGTATACTGTCTATTTGAACCCTGGATGTGAATGTAAATATTAGCACAGTAGAGATAAACAGTGTTGTATGCTAATGTGCGCACATTGTGGCGGCTGAATTGTTTAAAAGCGAGATCCTAGGTTGAAACTATAATTTATTTGGACGAATATCGACCCCTCCTCTCGGCTCGTGAGTTAAAATGTCAGTATACAGTACTGTAGGTACAAGGTAGTAGGTTCACTAAAAGAGAGATTGATCAGACGGCTTCACGATCGTCTGGAATGGACACGTTGCCTCTGCGGTCATTAACCCGATTTGGCAAAAACGGAATCCATAAGTGCGACCGCATAATATATCCTGTTAATGTCCGACTCCTTCACTCTGCCCCCAGACAGCTGTCCCTGTTTATTCCATTCTCTACTTGTCACACAGCATCATTATTGGTGATTAACAGCAGACTGATTGATTAACTTTTAAAAAGACTCAGGGGAATTGATTGTTGTCCATGGTGGATGTTATTGTGTCATTGGAACGGTTATACAAACACCATCGGCTCATGGTTGCATTTGGCTAGCTTCACCTCATACCCTCCGCGGTACAGAGGTTAAAACACACACACACACACACACACACACACACACACACACACACACACACACTTCAATAAAATAATAGTAGCCACACAATACGCTACCTAGCAAAGAGCCACCTGGTGAAAAGAGGAAGAAAACATTTTGCGCAAGGCAAGCAGAGTCTCAAGCAGATTACTGTGTTTGTATTGATCACTCGTTATTGATCAGAGGTGAAATAAATGAGAGCTTTGTGCTGTGTAATGTAAAATCTAATACAGTTTGAACTGCAATCAATGCCTCACCATGTATAATGCTGTAATGGGCAGATAGCCATTCATTAGAGTTAGGCTGCACAGTAGAACGTTGTGCACGGACGATCTCTGATAATATAATTCCATAGAATAATCCTATAGGAAAATGATATATATAGAAATAGATAGATACAGATAGATGTGAATATGTATCTCTGTTTATCAAATATGATGTTGTTATTAGGGCCCTGTGAATGTTTTCCCTCTTTTTCAAATGAATAAATATATAAAATGATGGCCTTCAGACATTACAACGGCGGCCGTCATCGCCTCCTCGCCTTGACCTCTGACCCCCGCGAGGTTCCTCTCGGGTCACCTCAACTTTACAGCGATGCGGTTCGGAATTCTACACAACGATGCATTATGCATGGCGCGGGAACAACGCTCCGTCACGTTTCTGATTGGTGGACGGAGATTAAAGAATATATGGGAGGTCAAAGGTGAAAAACTAAACCGTTTAATCTCACAGCTCGAATTTGCTCGGGCGAGGCGTCCACGTCTCACGCGGCACTAAACGTGTGGCAGGTTGTAAACAGCGGTGGTGTTCTAGATATATATATATATGTGTGCCGTTGATGGTTGTGTGTTTTGTCGTGAGCTGTAGAAAACAAAACCATTGACCGCAAAAGATTGTCCCCACTGGCCGCAAAAACAAAGAAAGAAATTAATTTGACAGTAAGCACGTACGGAACCAGGAACCCCATTTCTTCCTCATTTGTCAAACTACACAAAAATAAGTAAAGTGTTGACCTCCGGGGCCGTCTCGAGAAATCTGTCCATTCCGGAACACAGAGCAAGCGTGACGACGAGAAAACACGTTTCCCAATCAAACATCTGCGTCCACATTTTCCACATCTGTTTGTTGAAGTCGTGCTGCCCGTGTTCAGAGAAACCGACGGGTGATTGACACGCTGTCTCGGCGTGTCAGCAATGGCTTGACATGTTTGTCTGGGTAATAAGTATTACACAATCTAGCTCTCCACCGCCGCGGATGTGCAGGTATCTGGTCCCAGGGCCGGAGCTGTCAGCCAGAGAAGGTTATTCAACTATTTCCCTCCTCCTTCCCGGACACCCTGGAGTTCCGAGTTCACCCCGAGTTCTGTTTAAAACATAAAAGACGTGTGTCCACCGTCTCTTCACGCTGGGCGTCTCAATTGATGTTTCACAATCGAATGTTTCAGTGATGTTTTGAGTCTCAAGACCCACCGACTAACTAACTTGTGTGTTTGTACGTCTTGGCATTATTAACAGTGCTTAGAAGAAGAAGAAGAAGAAGAACAACAACTTTATTAATCCACACTTTTATGGTCACAAACAGCATGTTTTTTTGAAGTGGTGGCCGCCAAACACACACACATGCAGGGAGGGTGGCCCGTGGAAATTAAGTCTCTGCATTTCACCCATTTGTTTAGCATGTTGTTTAGCATGTTGTATGTTCTTAGATGTTAGATAATGCACTCAGAACGGCACGTCTGCTCTCATCCCAGCTATGATGTAGGCTACCGAGCAATTATGAAACTTGTTCTATTATGAATGCTCAAAACCTGCTCTGTTCTTATCTTCAGTTGCCGTGTATTGTTGACGTCTTAAAGATTTACGTTTCAGGTTTGTGGGAGCTACAGCTTGCCTTGGTTCATCGTCGTTGATAAAGTTGTACTCTGAGTTGTAATTTGAGTTTATTTAGCTGTTACCTTCTGTTGTGTGTTTTTATGACAGTATTTTTGCATATCGCAGTTCGTAAATGCAGCAGTTATCTTCAGATGACTTTAGATTTAACTGATGTGCTGATGGCCAATATGTTACAAGATGTTTTCTTTAGGTACTACTATGGATACTACTATAGGTACTACTACAGGTGTTACTAGAGGTAAATATTTTCTTGGCAATGCGTGGCCTCAGATGGTGCAGGTTTCATTAGTATTCCCGTGTTTGTGTTGTGCTGCAACCTATTTGAATTTGTTGTGTTGGAGGGCGTTTAGCCCTCCGTCTGGACGGCGCCGAGGCCAGAATATGTTATTCATTATTTGTTTACTTTATTTATTTTTTCATTCCAATTCCATTTTTCATTTCAATTCGGCGCGAGGAGGCTTTTGTTGTTCTCTCTCGTTGTGGAGCGTGGCTCTGCGGCGGCGGCTGTGGGCTCTGAGGTCTGGTGAGGTTTGTAAGTATTTAGGACGCATAAGGAAAACACATCGGCTAATGCAGCGCTGTGATAGGACCATGGCAGGACGCCACTCTGTGTGTGTGTGTGTGTGTGTGTGTGTCGACTGGACGGTGAGATGAACAAGCAGCCACGGAGTTGAGCCAATCCAGGCTAAATTAAGACTGGGGCGCGGCGTTTTAAAAGAAGGGGAAAAAAGACGGCGATGGAAGAAATGTGACAGTACTTTTAATTACAGCGTACTCTGAGTAAATGGAAAGCTATATAAAGAATTGTGCTTAATTGATCTAGTTCACAAATTAAAAACGGGCTTTTGAACGTGTGTAACAGGGTTTTAAATAGGGTTTAAAATTGTGTGTTTGTCATTGATTTTCTTGGAGAAAAATGCAATAATGATGTAGTGATGTAGTACGAGTACGTTTTTTGTCACATCACAAACTTCACACAATCAAATAGCACCTCAGAAAGCCCTCCATTAAACAGTGGTATGTAAAATAATGAGGAAAAAATAGCTGACAATCCATTATCATTAAATATGATCATGAAAGTGTAACGATAACCATTAACACGTGAATCTCATAATCTCATGCTTTCTTCTCATCGCCAACAGTATGAATATACAGTATATATATATATATATATATATATATATATATACAGTATACAGTATATGAGCCCATAGACAGAGCATAAAAGCGTCGATCTATGATGAAAAATATGAAAAATAACAAAAAAGAAAACATATTTGCTTTAGAATGTATTGAAATAAAACAGCGATCACAAGTATTATTAGAACTATTATTATTGTTATTGTTATTATTATTATTATTATTATTATTGTTATTATTATTATTATTATTATTATTATTATTATTATTATTATTATCAAGTTACCAGAAAAATATGAAGTATTTAGTTATTTAGCAGATGCTTTTAACCAAAGCTATTTACAGTCAATTCAGATCCCTGTCATTAGGAAGCAGATAGGGTTAGAGGGTTAAATTGAGGGCGGATTGAACCCAGAACCTCAGCGTTGCTCGTGGGGGTTGCGTCCTCTGGAAGTCCCGCCTCCTGCCTGGCCGGGTACCAGGATCCAGCAGAGTGGGCGGAGGGAAGTGGAGGCTTCCACCGTAAACAATGAAACGTGAAAGGCCAGCATCCCCGAGAGACGCATTTTCTTAAAACACAGAAGAAGAAGAAGAAGACGAAAAAAATACACTTTTCTCCCGCGTTTTATCTCGTCAACACAAAGTTTTATTTTCCTTTCCTTTCCTTTCCTCTGCATTTCTGATATTTGGCCTTGGCACGTGAATCAATACGAGCCTGTTTGGAGTGAGCGAAGACGAGGTATGAATACGTTTAGCGCGCCGCCCCGCTTTCAACGAAGCCATCCAGCCGCGGCGAATAAAGCTGTGAAAGGAGTTTCCAGAAGCGTTCTCCGCTCTCGTGGGCTTGTCATCGGCAGCGCCCACCGAACACACACACCAATAATATGAATTATAATAATAATAGTCACAATGACAACGAGGATGGAGGTAAACACACTAAGAACACACAAAGCGCTAAAAGAGCTCAGACTTCGACCAAGACACAGGCAAGGAACATAATGGAGATAAGAGAGAAAAGGTTGTTGAAGATGCGAAGAAAAAAACGTTCAATGTACACGTATGGACGCCGCGGTGCACACTCAGCCCTCTAATCATCTCTCACAGGAGGTCTCGACCCGAGAAGACGACCGCTTAGTGTTCACACGGGAGGAGAAACCACCGAGAGGCCGTTCCACACGGAGCTAACGTTGCGCCGCTGCTGCTGCTAATGTTCCCGTGGCGATCTCTTATCTCCATATCTCCATCGCCATCTCCCCTATCGCTATCTTGCCGTTGTTGAGCCGCTGTTTACTCGGAACAATATTTTCCTTTGGCGAGGAAACGCAGCGTTCTCCGCTTCTGAACGCATCGCTCACGTTGAGTTCCATCTTTACGATAAGAGAGAATGCAAGAGAGAGAGAGTCCCGCTCTCACCACAACACTCTCTCTCTCTCTATATATATATATATATATATACAGTATATATTATATTTGTTTGCGATGGCTGAGTTTTAAATAATTACCGTACATCTCACTTGGGCCGGTTGAAAATGTGTTTTTAATGCTCGGCGCATCAAATCAGGCTCTGGTATGCTGAGCGTGGTTCTCATGTGGACTCGTTCCACGGTCGGGAACACAACGCCTCGTCTCTCGAACGTTTCTCTTCCCCATAGCTGTGTTTGATTCCCCATAGTGATAGAGAGGGACTGCAACATCAATACTACGACAAAACTACTACTGTTCCGTCCTCGGTATGTCTATCGTATACCCTGACGGCCAGCTAAACTCTTTCCCAAACACCAGGACTCTGTAGGTTATTTCTCACTTCCACAGGTTTATTGGAATGCAAGGGAAAAGGTGAAACTGCAACACAGAAATAAAAAGGCTGAATAAATTAACAAAGAATAATGAATAACATGAATAAAGCTTGAATACAACTAATTTTCAATCCACTACAACATGTTGCATTTCGTTTTGTATTTATCTCAAATGTAAATAAACAATAATATTTACATGTAAACAACATTCATTTTGGTCATTGCAACACTATTACTGTCGTCAAAATGACACGTGTGTGACTTAACATGGCGTTCGTATGGCCGTAGTACATTTAGACTATCTTTAGAAGATACCTTAAAAAACGTTACCAAACTTTACACTGGAGTCAAAATAATAATGAATACTTTCAAAAGAAATCAAAATACAAAGAATACATACCAACGATGCTACGTTAAGCATAAGATGTCGACAGATTCAATTGGATTGCACTAGATTCACTAGACTTGAATGAAAATGCTGAACCAGGTAGAAAACGTGAGTGAATGACTTTCCTAAGGGTCACACGATAGGCCAATTCGAATCATGTGATCTTAAAGTGACCACGTCCTAAATAGGAACACATAGGAAATGCATATTGCTGGAACACATTAGAATTCAGAAATGCTGACTAAATGTAAAGCATATCTTTTTAAACATCAAACTTCAAAAGCTTTTAAGACATTTTCAAACTCATAACAAAACTACTACAATACTCCGGTTCCTACTGCTGCTGCTGCTGCTACTAAGTACTACGACTAATACTAACACGACAATAATAATCGTACTGACAACAATAATAATAGCCTTTCTAGGTACCAAAGGCCCTAAACGGGAGATAAAGGGAGAGAACAAGAGAGTTCCCATGTCAATATATCCATAAATAAATGAACGGATCTGCTAATGAACAGCGTACACTCCGCTGTAATTACATCCCGGATGATCGAGGACGCGGTCACCTCAGCCGTCGCGTAATCGTCGGGGTCCATAGGTCGCGTGCAGGTGACGGAGCGATTGCGGCGCCGTATTGAATACTTCCATCACGTCGGTATTCCTCCGGCAGCGGGACTCAACATCCATACAAACGTCTCCAATTAAATGTCACAGTAAAATGTCCCCGTTCAACCGGACAAATCAGAGGTGAAGTAGTCGCCAACCAGTAAACACACAACACGTCGAGGAAACCATTTTAAATAGCGATTGAAAGCAGCGTTCGGTCGGGGGAGTGAATAAAAAAGAAGTTACTGGTGTAAAGAACATTATCTTTTTTTGTGTGGTTTTCTGTGCGCTGTGTTAACGAGAGTCTGAGAGAGAGAGAGTTTCTGGTAGGAGTAGCAGAAGTCGTACGGCGGCATTTAAACTCCGCAAGGCTCACAAACCAAACTCAAAGGAGCCGGCGCGCTGAAAGAAGATGATCAGAAGCACACTGCTGCCTACAGCGCACAGAAGCAGCTGGACGGCGGACTTCGTAGTTTGTGCTCTGAGCCGGGACCGTCGTACACACGGCTCCTCCACGGGATGTCGGCAGAAGAAGGCGCCGTCCGGACTCCCTTTTCCGCCCTCGTTCCTTCCTCGTCGCAAAGAGCCCTCGTCACAAAGAGACAGCCGCCGACACACACACACACACACACATGTGTTTATTTATTGATTTTTTGTACAAAGTGACTTCCAGCGAATGCAGAAGCTGGGTCATTAAGGAGCAGATAGGAGGGGCGCCATGCAGAGACGTTTGCTGCATGTTGGACCGCGGGACGTTGGGAACCAAACCTGTGATCTCTGAACATTTTTACATTTACATGTCCGGCATTTTGTCCAAAGCGACTGATCATGAGTACATCCGTCCAAAGAGAGTGAAACAACAATAAATCGCTGATTGGTGGCAGTGAGATCAGAATAGAACAGTTTCAAACGCACATAATTTCTAAGTTAATAGAAGTTTCAGGCACTAATAATAATTGCTATGTCAACCCCTTGCTGGTAAACAGCAAGATAGCTAGGATACGATGATAAGATGCAACACAACGCTAGGTACTGTCTAAGTGGGAGAGGGTTAGGGGTGAGAATTGGTGGGCGGGTGGTTAAATGTAAATATTGTCTTAGGAAGAGATAAAAATATCAAGTTAATTAACTTATCCAGAAAATGCACACACCAACAGCTACAGACAGACAACGTGAAGCAACACCTACAGACGGAAGAAAACCAAAACTCTTTAACGACCAAAAGTAGGAGACGAGTTGAAAAGGAGGTAAAATGAGTCCGCCTCGACAGCACATCCTCCGTCACTAACTTAAAAAAAGCACCTTAAAATATGAAGCATAATGTGCCGGCGAGCGAGCTTCCCTTCATTATGTTGTTTGTTAAAAAAGCGAAAAAAGCATCCAGCGAGCTTCACCTCGCTGTCGGCTGTCGGGTTGTAAATCACGGCGCGGCACACATCTGGCCCGCGGCGGCCGGTGGGCGGTGATGGATGTGTGACCGGCCCCGCTGTGTTTGCTCTCCGGACCCGGCGAGCGGAGCGGGGGTCGACCGCCGGCTCTCCGGACCCGACATCTCCGTCGGAAGATAAACATCACAAGGTCGGCCCCGCCTCCACGTTTCAATTACGCTTCTCGTTTTTTTTTTCTTTTTCGGAGAGGGCAAATATATCGGACGGGAAATAACTACGCAGAGGACTTGGCGGGAGAAAATGACTATTTAATGAGATTGTCACTTTTGATTGAACGCTAGAATTGAGGCCATCTTGAAATAAAATAGGTGAAAAAAAACAGGTTCTAAATTTAAATTTGATTCTGTACTACGTGTACAGGCAGTACGTCTTTGTCGGCCTTATGCTTGTTCATGGGGCGTGTTGTTTGTTTGGTGCCCATAATTCATCCTCTGTCATGTGTGTGTCAGCGTGTGAGGAAGTGTGTGCGTATGTATTTATGAGTGCAGCTGGTCTGGAGATGCATGCAAGAGCAATGCTTTACCCTCAAATTATTACGTGAAATTGCATGTATTATACATGTGGACATATGCAGCAGAATGCGGTTGGACAGACAGCATCTACGCAGATCCGGAGTAAACTGCGTGAGTCCAATAAATCGACAAATAAGCATTAGGCTTCGGGCAGCGGGGGAAAAAAAAAATAGGCACTTTGGTCCAATTAGTGAGCTGAAGCTGCACGGACTGAAAGGTATTCTGGGAAATGAATCAAACCCGGGCTTATGTCAGGTTTCCGGGAAATTAACTGTCACGCGCGTTACCGCGGTTACTTTAAGTTTCAAATTGGAGTTCCACGGAACCAATTTTTAAGTTGAGCGGGGAGTCGTCGTCGTCGTCGCCGTCGCCACGATAGTGCGGCAAAAAAAAGAAAATGAGAAGAGAATAAAATAAAAGCGCAGTGATTGACACGTGTGACGCGGTGACAATATCGGCGATGCGGCGTCGCCTTGACGACCGTTTAGAGGCTCGGGTTGTGGCAGCAGCAGCTCCCGGGGACGTGGCGGGTGAAGCCAGGAGTTATTCCAGAGTCAGAATGTACAATTGTGGACGAGAAAAAAAAAGTGAAAATCCGCCGTGACTTCTGCTGACAGTAATGTGGACAACGGTGATCAATTAGACCGTCCGTGAGCGACACCTCAGCACAGCCCGGGCAGTGTGTTCCCACGGCAATACTCGTCCTCACGGTAACGTCCCCGCGGTAACCGTCTCCCTGAGATGAGGACCGGAAAACAGCTCGGCCAAGTCAAGAGTACTGCCTGGGCCAGGCGGTGTTGATGTTGTTGTTGTTGTTGTTGTTGTTGGTCCACGCATATTTTGTCCTGGCTTCTGTCTAAACTGGACTCCACACCAGAATCCACATTTGAAACAACAACTAAAGGACACTTTTTTGAGCCGCGATAATCGTTTAAACTATTACTACGATCAAATTTGACAGACGCCGGGGGGAAATTCAGGGCTAGCGCCGGTGAATGAAACGTTCCCCCCCCCCAGCCGGACCGCCCTCCGAGACGCCGGTCCGTCACCCTAAGAGTGCGTCTCGGGGAGAATAGCTTGGCGGTTTAAAAACAAAACGCCCGCGCGGTAAACGGCGGCGTGGTTGACGTGTGACAGCGGAGAACACAGTCGCCACAGCAGCAAGGTATTTCGAGCACCGCAATCGCTTTTCCGCTCCAAAAACAAATTATAAAAAGGGGGAAGGCGGGAAAACAGCTGAACGCCAAGAGGTAATATATAACAGGCGGCTATAAACAATACACATCGTTAGGGCCCCGGCACGCCGGACCGCTGGCTGGCAGGGTCGTTACAGAGGCGGCTCATATTGTTTAGTTGGATGGGAATTGAACCTGGAACAGTTGTGAGCCGGAGGAGGCGGCGAGGCCATTATGTTCGATTCTAAAGGCTGTTAAATAAACACCGCTGGCTGTGGCCAACATATAGAGACCAGCACCGTATAGAGTTCATGGAGAGAGACCAGCACTGCAGAGATAATGTATAGAGACCAGCACTAATATATAAAGATAATGTATATAGACCAGCACTATAGAGATAATGTATAGAGACCAGCACTAATATATAAAGATAATGTATATAGACCAGCACTATAGAGATAATGTATAGAGACCAGCACTAATATATAAAGATAATGTATATAGACCAGCACTATAGAGATAATGTATAGAGACCAGCAATATCGTGTTCATGTAGAGAGACCAGCACTGTATGGAGTTCATGTCGAGAGACCAGCACTATAGAGATAATGTATAGAGGCCAACACTGTATAGAGTTCATGTATAGAGACCAGCACTAATAGAAACAGAGATAATGTATATTGACCAGCACTAACATATAGAGACACTGTATAGAGACCAGCACTTTATAGAGATAATGTATAGAGATCAGCACTAACATATAGAGACACTGTATAGAGACCAGCACTAATATATAGAGACACTGTATAGAGACCAGCACTTTATAGAGATAATGTATAGAGATCAGCACTAACATATAGAGACACTGTATAGAGACCAGCACTAATATATAGAGACACTGTATAGAGACCAGCACTTTATAGAGATAATGTATAGAGACCAGCACTAATATATAGAGATAATGTATAGAGACCAGCACTAATATATAGAGATAATGTATAGAGACCAGCACTTTATAGAGATAATGTATAGAGATCAGCACTAAAATCATAGAGACACGTATTAGGCAGACCAGGCACTAATATAGTAGAGACACTGTATAGAGACCAGCACTTTATATGAGATAATGTATAGAGACCACACTAATATATAGAAGATAATAGTATAGAGACCAGCACTAAATATAAATAAGACCAAGCAACTATAATGTATAACAGAGACCAGCACTAAATATATAGAGGATATGTATAGGAGACCAGCACTAATATATAGAGATAAATGGTATAGAGACCAGCACAATATATAGAGATAAATGTATAGAGACCCAGAACTAATATATAGAGATAATGTAATAGAGACCAGCACTGTATAGAGACCAGCACTAATATATAGAGACACTGTATAGAGACCAGCACTAATATATAGAGATAATGTATAGAGACCAGCACTAATATATAGAGATAATGTATAGAGACCAGCACTAATATATAGAGATACTGTATAGAGACCAGCACTAATATATAGAGACACTGTATAGAGACCAGCACTAATATATAGAGACACTGTATAGAGACCAGCACTAATATATAGAGACACTGTATAGAGACCAGCACTAATATATAGAGACACTGTATAGAGACCAGCACTAACATATAGAGACACTGTATAGAGACCAGCACTAATATATAGAGACACTGTATAGAGACCAGCACTTTATAGAGATAATGTATAGAGATCAGCACTAACATATAGAGACACTGTATAGAGACCAGCACTAACATATAGAGACACTGTATAGAGACCAGCACTAATATATAGAGACACTGTATAGAGACCAGCACTAACATATAGAGACACTGTATAGAGACCAGCACTAACATATAGAGACACTGTATAGAGACCCAAGCACTAACATATAGAGACACTGTATAGAGACCAGCACTAACATATAGAGACACTGTATAGAGACCAGCACTAACATATAGAGACACTGTATAGAGACCAGCACTAATATATAGAGACACTGTATAGAGACCAGCACTAACATATAGAGACACTGTATAGAGACCAGCACTAATAATATAGAAGACACTGTATAGAGACCAGCACTAATATATAGAGACACTGTATAGAGACCAGCACTTTATAGAGATAATGTATAGAGACCAGCACTAATATATAGAGACATGTAATAGAGACCAAGCACTTTAAAGAGTAATGTATAAGAGAACCGCACCTTGTATTATAGAGATAATGTCTAGTGACTGAACTATTCTTCAAATGGATTTAGAAACACCTAAAATTGTATTTTATGACCCATTGCATTTTTGATCAAATCCATATATACATTATATTACTATAGAGATATGCAGACAATATATTATAACCCATCAGAAGAACCACCTAATTTAAATGTGATGTTTCTCCATGTGAATATGATACATATAATATAATATAATATAATATAATATAATATAATATAATATAATATAAGATAATATAATATAATATAATACGCCACAGTTCACAGCTGTCTGCACAGCCATTAGAATTAGTGGAGCAGGATTCAGAGTCTGGACGCGGCAGGACTGGTGATTGGGGCGTCATGGAGGTGTGGAACCCTCACTGGACTGTGTCAAGAGGGGACTGGGTCAAGAGAGGAGACGAACTGGAACCCCGTGTTCCAGTCGACTCCACTGGGAGAGAGGAGGAAGCAGGTGACCTCACACATGGCCTCGCGAGCCACAATAGCTTTTATCAATTCTGGACATTCAAAGATAAGCAACATTTTACACTCTTAGCACCAAAGTGAAACACTACAGTATATTCCGCGAGGACAAATACAAACAAATACATCTATAGTGGTGGCTGTGTGTGTGTGTGTGTGTGTTGTGTGTGTGTGTGTGTGTGTGTGTGTGTGTGTGTGTGTGTGTGTGTGTGTGTGTGTGTGAGTGAATGAATGAATGTCTTTATTTGAACAGGGACAAAGTGCAAAGAACATTAACCTTATAAAACAAGGAGAGATGTAATGTACCAGGTTTTTAGCAAATTGCTGTTTTCCGCACGTAGTCCCTGGGAAGGGAAGTAAAATAATAAAACAATGAGAAACGTGTGTGTGTATACATTTTAGGCCTAACCGCTATGCTGTACACTTAGGTAGGCTTGTGGTTGTGTTCTTAATGTCTTGTGTGCACACGTCTACACCCACCGGGGCATTATGCTATGCTATGCTAAGTGTCTGCGAGTTCTGAAGAAGTGAGACGATCCTCCTCTTATGTGTTCGCACATCCCTCGAGATCTCGCTGTTGTGGGAGGCGATGATCATGATGATGATGATGATGATGATGATGCATCTCAGGGTTTCCAAGTGGGCGGCGTCCTTCCTCAGCGTTTGGGTTGATGAGCCTGAGAGGAGGACAGCCGAGCCCTCTGGAGACAACACCTCCGGCCCCCCCAGTCCCACGCTCACCACCACCACCACCACCACCATCATCTCGTACTTGATGCTGTAGTCCGAAGCCCCCGGTTAATGTCAGGCATTCGCTGCCGTCAGCACCTCGCTGGAGAGAGCGCGGGCTTCCATGGCTATAGTCGTCTGGGCCTGACCTCGGACTCCCATGTCATTAGAGGAAGCCCGGTAGTGATCGGGCCTACGAAGCCTCTAGTCTGCAGCCTACTTCTTCCACTGGGTGGACTGTAGCATTCCAGACTTGTAGTTGTTAGTTGGATTGCATTTTTACAACTCTTTTATCCAAAGTGCTTGACAGTACAGCCTCACATTCACCCATTCATACACCGACGGCGGTGTCAACCATGCAAGGTAACAACCAACACGTCAGGAGCAGGTAGGGTTAGGTGGTGTCTTGCTCAGGGACACCTCCACACTTAGCTAGGAGGAGCAGGTAGGGTTAGGTGGTGTCTTGCTCAGGGACACCTCCACACTTAGCTAGGAGGAGCAGGTAGGGTTAGGTGGTGTCTTGCTCAGGGACACCTCCACACTTAGCTAGGAGGTGGAGGAGGAGCCCGGGGATCGAACCAGCAACCTTCCTGTTGCCAGACAACCGCTCTTATACCTCCTGAGCTACTGCCGTGTAGTTCAGCACCGGTCGCCAGCTCAGTGCACGTAAGCCTTGTGCGCGTTGGTCGGTAGACCTCGTCCCCCGCGTCCTCCCAGGGGTGCTGTACGCTCCGTGAAGTGAGGAGGACCTAGGAGCGGTCGAGGTCCGGTCTGAGGGTCAGTCGTGCAGATAGGTTTACAGAATGCAGATAGATAGCCCTGCCACTCAATACAGGTCCAGGCCTCAGAGATGATCATCATGCATGTAATGTTGACAGGGAGGCTTTCATGTGTGAGAAGAAATATGTTTTATGAATAAGGTTTGGGTTAAGGCATCGCATCGCTCTCACTTTGATATGCCGCATTATGTAAACCAGTTTGAGCCGGTAAACAGAGAGGCGAGCGGGAGGAGGCTTATTAAAACACCAGCGGTCAGCCTGTGAGCTCGTTGAGGGAGACGGATCAAAGACACGTCCGACTCCCTCCTCATCCTCTGGGTGAGGAGGGTGAGTTTGCTGAATAGCTTCCTTTCAGATATCAAACTCAGAAAGTAGCAGTGGTCAACATTATGAAATGCTCAGAATTTTATGGTCTATGCTTTGGACTGGTTACATAAAGACACACACACACACACCGTGTAGTGTGTTGTGTGTGTGTGTGTGTGTGTGTTCTGTAATCTGCATATCCAGTGTGCATATATAATCCGTATATCTCGTGTGTACATACAGTATAATCTCTCATCTAGTATGTCCGTATAATTGGTATACATCTCGTGTGCATATATAATTTGCATATCGAGTGTGTACATACAATCTGTATGTCTTGTTTGTACATACAATCCGTGTCTCTAGTACGTGCATTGTATAGCAGTGCCTTGCTCAACGACCGATCCGGGAATCGAACGATGGACCTTTTCGTCAGTCGTCAGGTTCATCCTAAATATACTGACCGGTAACAACCGCACAAGTAGCGAGACGGTCGCTGAGAGGGGAAATGGAAGGCTATTTTAAAAAGGGACGAACTACATTTCTATTCATGAACACATTAATAACTTGGAACTCAGAGACCAATAATAATAACACCGCTATTTCACGTATAAAATCCTGAATTTCCTTGTCTGGGGGGGGGGGGGGGGGGGGTGAATAAAGTCCCGTCGTATCGTATCTTGTTTTACTGGAGTTGTTCTGTGTATAGTGGAAAATCCATTGTGGTTATTGTCCGCGTCCTCGGGTGTAGAAAGCGCGCGAGTCCATTCAACACGTCCGGCGCGGCGGTGAGACCGGAGGAAACGTACATTACCTCTCGGAGGAAACGTGACGCTTTAGAGGTGAGAGGCAAGGTTACTTCTAAAAGAGGGGCGGCCATGTATCCAGGAAACAACATGATGATGATGTACGGCTCATCATACAGATTCCTACCGACGGCTTTTACTAATCTAATAAAACACCAAGAACTGCTAGTTTTGCTCTCCGTCTATTAAAAAGGCACACGGGGGGAGGAGTTAACAAGGCGCTCGCCGCGGCTTTATGTACGATACACAAAGTGGCCCGGCCTGTTTCTCAACCCTCCTTTTCGATCTTTCAGCGCGGACGCTGAAGGGCTTTCCCATTTGCCACTGACAAGCCTTGCAAAAAACCGCACGTCCCGTTTGTCCCCGAGACGATAATAATTGCGAAAAATGCCCTTTGTGTTGCCCCCCCTGCGCCGGGCGGCCCGACCTGCCAGCGATCAGACCTATCACCAAACAAATATCCACACAAGGCGGCGCACTAAACTGTCAGCCGAGAGCCGAGTGAGAGAGCTGCTCCCACTACCCGCCTCCCACCCGTGTCGCCTGCTGCTGCCGCCGCCACCACCACCGCCACCACCACCACCACCACCACCGGCGCCACCACCGCTGGAAATTAGTCCAGCGACGTTATTAATTCTCCCGCTGCATCCATCGCCCTTGCTTGTTTGGGAAAGACGTAGGCCGCCGGGGGTCCGTAGACTGGCCCTCTTCATCACCACCACCACCACCTCCACACCACCACCACCACCTCCACCACCACCTCCACCACCACCACCACCCAATTTACCACCCACCCTCCATCACCACCCCATTGCCACCACGACCCCCTACACCCAGCTCCACCACCACCACCACCACCACCACCACCACCACCACCACACCACCACCCCATTGCCACCACGACCCCCTACACTGGCTCCACCACCACCACCACCAGCCCATTGCCACTACCCCCCTGCACCGCTTCATCACCACCCCTACACCACCACCACTACCCCCCTCCACCACCTCCCCTCCATCACCACCCCCAGCCTTCCCCCACCTCCCCTCCATCACCAGCACCCTCCACCTCCACAGCCCTGCCTGCATCCTCTCCATCTATGAGGTCTCACAGCATCTATATTTCATGAGCTCAAATGATCAGAAGCGGAGGAAGTGGAGCTGGTCTTCATCCGAGCAGCGATGGTACTTTTTGCTGTTATTATTGGAGACCGCCCTGCAGAATGCTGTTAGCAATCTTAGAGCATTCATGGATTTTTTTTTTAACGGCGTTTGTGAGCTTGCTGTCAGCAAAATTACAAATTTGACTTGAAAAGTGTTCATTAAAGTAACACAATACACACACAGTGAGTTTTGCGGTACTTTTCCACTCTTCCTCCATTATCCCCATCTCTCTCTTCCTCTTCTCTCTTTCAAATCGAATCCACTTCCACTAGCGGTGATCCGCCCACCCTCGCGGTCAGGTGTGCTTGAGTCCCCCCAGCTCAACGGTTTGTGTGTTCAAACCCCCCGACGCCTGCAGCCGACCTCGTAGGCATCCGTCAGCGCGAGGCCCTAACCTCCACCCGCCGCTCCACCTAAAGGTTCACCTGTCCCTCGCTCCCAGGCCTCGGCCTCGCCTTCCGAGCACACGCTTCCAATAGAGAGACCTCCGAGTGAGAGGGATAGCCGATTCCCAGGTCAAATTCTTTGTCAAACAGACCTTATTTATTCTCCTTGTCTCTGTTTTACTTGTTGTTGTGGCTCACAGGAGTTCTCTTCTTTGCTGTAAATACTGTAAATATTGTGGATATTCTGATCCCGCCAATTCGTGTTATTTGCAGTGTGTTCTTCTTCTGTGCGTTCCGCTGGGCATCGCCACTTTTTCATTTCAGTGCAAATCCTGTATGTGTATGCGACAATTAAACTTCTTGAATCTTGAATCTTGAGTAATACATCTTTAAGGTGCAGGTAAGCTTTAAGCGGTATCATCTGAGTGTAACGGCTCAGAAATGATATATAACCGCGGGCCAGTGAGTGAAGTGCGGTGCGAGAATTTCTGTTTCAAGTCGACTGCCTCCTGCCTCCTGCATGAGTCAATTATAGATTTTTACAGAGCGCTCCCGGGTCATTTGCTGACCAAGAGCGGCTCCTCCTCCCCGATTGGTTCAGGGAATCCATCTTGCCCGTCAACCACAGTTGCGTGGACGCGAACACTTATCAATGGAACGAAGAGGGTTGCTTATTTTCCAAATGTTGCTCTGTTCCGCTCTCTCGCTCTCCGGATCACACCTACTGTACATACAGCAGCTTGGGAGAAAAACCTTCGCACCGCTTTGGGTCGAACTGACAAACGCCGGACAACCGTTTTTTGAAGTCGGTCCAGCGTTGAGCGACTCGCGCCGGCACGAAACGTCTGCGTTGTGGGGCGACGCCGCCCGTCAACAAAAGTGCTCGTCTTCCCGCCACTGACCGCCTCAGATTGTCGTGTTTGACAACATTATGGAAAGGATCCCCCCCGACAGAGAAATAACACTTCTTACTTCACCTTCCGCTTTGTTCCGTTGGTTATTGCGTCGGACCAAGTCTCGCCCGAAAGAGACGTCTCACTCTCAGATCCCGCAAAATATCACATCAGCAAAAATATTCAGCCGTGACTATGACAATATTCTGAGTTATACTCGACCAATTTGTTGTCCGCATTAGTCAGTGCTGACTGCACCGTCAGCGCTATGTTTCACTCTCTTTGGACAAATGGACTGATTGTGAGTCGCTTTGGACGAACGCGGCTGCCAAATACAGGGTCCTGAAGTTCCCGAGCAATCATAGATCATGTGTCAAGATTCTCCGTAAGCCACGAAAGATAAGCGACTAGATGGTAATAAACAGCACGTCTCAGTACAGGGGGATCGGTCAGGGCTACCTCTGCTGGCGCTAAGCTGGCCGTCGTCGTAAGCCTCGCTGTGTGGGTGTCCAGGCTAGCTCTGTTAGCAGCGAGCTAACGGCGGTTATAGTGTCGCCATTATCACATGAATTCAATCAAACTCAAAAACAGCTGGTGGGGAAGGAGGGGGGGGGGGGGGGGGGGGTGGGGCATCAGCAGAGAGCAAGAACAATATCAAGGCCATTGGTACTGTGATGTGTGTGTGTGTGTGTGTGTGTGTGTATCATAAGCACTTGATTGTTCTCCATTGTTGCCATGGTAATTATGATGCCCGTGGAACCGCATCGTGAGGTGTGTGGGTGTGTGTGTGTGTGTGTGTGTGTTAATGTGTGTGTGTGTGTGCGTGTGTATTAATGTGTGTGTGTGTGCGTGTGTATTAATGTGTGTGTGCGTGTGTGTAGTAATTAACCCCATGCATGAGAGAAATGAGTTTAATGAGCAGAGCGGGACGCTGAATCTATCCAATCAATCCTCCCTCCCTCCCCCATTACACTCTCCCCCTCGCTCTCTCCCTCTCTCCCCCATTACACTCTCCCCCTCACTCTCTCCCTCTCTCCCCCATTACACTCTCCCCCTCGCTCTCTCCCTCTCTCCCCCATTACTCTCTCCCCCTTGCTCTCTCTCTCTCCCTCCCTCCCCCCCCCATTACACTCTCCCCCTCGGTCCCTCCTCTCTCCCTCTCCAAACCTCACTCCTCCCCCCTTTCACCCCTCCCTGCCCCACCCGACACCGTCTCCCACCCTCTGTCCCTCCGTCTCTGCTTCTTCCTCTCTCTCTGTCTCTATCTCTCCATCCCTCCTCTCTGCACCCCTCCCTCTCTCTCAAAACCGCCCCTCTATACCCCACCCTCTCAATCACCTCCCCTCCCTTCCACTGTCCCTCCTCTCTCTCTCCCTCTCTCCCTCCTCTTCCTCCGACACTCACTCCACCCCCCCCCTTTCTCCCCTCCCTCCTCCACCCTCTCCCACCCTCTCTCCCTCCTTATCTCTCTCTGTCTCTCTTCTCTCTCTATGTCTCTCTCTCTCCATCCCTCTCTCTCTGCACCCCGTCTGTCCCCCACCCTCACACACTCTCTCAGTCTCCCCCCTCCCCCCCCCCCCAGAGTGTTTAGTTTAGCAGAGGCGTGACCTTGTAACGGAGCACCACCACCACCACCAGCACCACCACCACCACCACCGCCACCACCACCGCCACCACCGGCAGCGTTGTGGAGAGGTTCAGAGAGACGACCGCCCGTCTCCACTCGTCTCTCCCTGCAGACGCCAGAGCAGCAGAGACCCGGGACACCGGGACTTGATCTTGTTTCAGGGATCAAGCGGAAATAAACCGAAGGCGACCGTCAGCAACAGTCTAGGGTTCATTTCCACCCCCCGCACACCCAACGTCGAGAGGAGATTATTAACCAGAGGCGCCTGTAGATCGCGCCCCACATTATGCACCGGGTTCCCCCTATGCACCAGTTCCCAAATCTCAATGGCAGCCGTGTGAAAATGGTGTGGCGGAAAGAAATATCCTCAAAACCGCTGCACTGTTTAAATGCACGGCGAGTGGTACTGGCCAGACACCAGATCTATTTTTCATAAACTAGAAATGATAAAAAAAACTACGAAGCAAAGATGCACAGGTTTACAGCAGTGAGGTTAAGGAAAATGTGGCGACAGCATTCTAGATAGACTTAAAGGGCCCCGATGTTACCACCGGGTGTGCGCGTGATTAGCCATTACGAGCCACTTGTGATGTCACTTTGTCGCAATGACACTTTTAGTCACATGACAATTTTGAAAAGGCTTTTAACGGCTAATCACGCTTACACCGTGTGGTGAAGTATGGGCCCTTTCACAGTGGGTTGTCAGGAAAATACAGTAATTGAGTTGAAATTCGACGAAACCCCACAGACGGAGAATGATTTTGGAAAGCATAAGTCATAAGTGGTGACAGAAGAGAGAGAGAGAGAGAGAGAGAGAGAGAGAGGAAGACGAGGTCAAAGCATCGTCGGGTTCCTGCTGAGAGCATTCATCTGGGCTACGACCACCTCAACTCCGAGGTCCACGACAGGGTCCAGACCCTCACCACATGGCTGCCTGGTCGTTACGTGGTCGTGTGTCTTAGACTCAAGTCAATCACCACAACACTACACTGCACTACACAGTCAACACAGCGGCAATATGTTCGCTCTGACAAAATATAGTTTCTTTCGTTTGAGTTAATCTGACAAACAGAGATAGATGTCAGAAGAGACAGCAGTCATTATTGAAGTCATTCTAAAAGATGTAAACTAAACTCAAATCAATGTCTTCATAACACCTTTCAGACACAAGGCCATGCAGACTTTATGTCGGCAGGAATCCTATTCAACAACATTGAAAGGACAACAGTTGAAAGACTCGTCCTCGCCGTGCGAGTAACCGGGAGTTTTTTCTTGAGTGGTAGGAGACAGGAGGAGAGCACCTTGACATGATGAGGTCTTCCCATTCATCAAGACAGCAGCACCCAACCTCGGGGAAAAAGGTTTGAGAACAGAGCAGTGATGGAGGCTGAACTCTGTGAAAATTCCTTTGCTCTGCACACACAAGACGGAAAAAGGGAAATAAATAATAATATCGGTGATTGTGAAAGGGTTCTTTGAGCGCTTGTGTGCCAAACTGAGAGGCAGCGAAAATAACTGCTCTGGCGGTTACTGGCTTCCCTACCGACGATTGATTACAATTATATGTTTTCACTTTTTCCTCATTTCACTTTTCTCCGAATCCGACATACAGCGGTTAGATACAGTACATGTATATAAGGAGTATGTGAAGGTTCCGGCAGCTTGCTCAGCGATGCCTACAGGTAGACTGTGAGCACAGTGAGTGAGTTCAGTCCCAGAACCTTTTGCCGGGGAGTAACCACGACACACACACACACACACACACACCGCGATGTGTTCCCGTCGTCCACCGCGGCCCACTGAAGTTGGAAGTCCCCAGCCGGCTGAAGTTGGACACTTGAACAACCGCAGAGTCGGCAGCGAGTCTGGCCGTCCTCCCGCCGAGTGTTTATCTCGGGGCGGTGATGCTAACTGGGTCGACACCGACGCCGGTCCGGAGCCGGCGTGGGCCCGGGCTGGGACTGATGAGAGGCATATCGCCCCTGGCAAGCGGTCGGGGTGGCGTGGGGTGGGAGCGGGCCTACCTGCCAGCATCCATGTTGCTCAGCTGGAGCCAACGGAGGTTCCTCCAGCAGAGCTCTCCATCTCCACCGGCACCTTCATCTGTCAGCCCAGGAGCCCCGCGGGGCCCCGGGCTGCCTAACGCGGGGCCCACCTCCTCCACTAATTAATATATGAAAGGAGGAACGCGTAACCGCTTGTGATCTATGACAAACTGCTTGTTATTTTTTAGAATTTAGCATCTGGGGAAAATCCAATTTCCATTCATAAGCCTTGGCGTGTAAATGAGTGACTTCACATTAAGACGTTTTTACACGGGCACTGGCGATTAATGAGACCATTATTAACGACAATCAAACTTAATCACACTTTGTTGTGAATGTTGTTTCAAGGGACGCCTACATTTACACAAACAATCCCCAAAGCGTGTTTAGCAATCATTTCATCATTACTTAAGTCTTTTTAAAAGATGCTCAATTTGTCAGAGTGTCAGAGTTTTGGATGCTGTTTGCTATTTATTAGGATTTCTCTTCACATTAACTTGCTTGAATTTCATGAATAAAAGCGTCCCAATCAACGCAATATGAAAAATAGCATCATATCAATATTTGGCTAAAGAAGAATGAATGAAGAATATTAGGAATAATTATCGCAGTTTATCACATGTTGTTTTATGTTATTCAGGTCGATAAGATACCAAGCAAATTATTTGTTTTGTATCCAAAAACTCAAACAAGCTCATTTGAGTGTTCATTTCTGTTGTAAAAATATACTTTTTTATCCAAAAAAATCAAAGGAATATTGGGCTGATGGGGAATACAACATCTCTTCTGGCAGGGTTGTTGTCAGATTAATTCATACAAGGAAACAACATTCTATTTTCATAATTTATTTATTTATAATATATATCCAGAACAGAACATATTGTTGTCAGAATCTCCAGCAAAGTAACTTTCTGAACATTTCTGAAATTGAAACAAATATTTAGCGCTTCCATGTCCAACATTGGTAGATGTCTTGGTCTAATAGAAGAAGAAGAATCACTGAAGAATATTATGAGAGCTTGATTAGATTTCCTCGTCATTCTTCAGGTGTTCTTCATTAAGAGATCAAGTCATTTCGACAGCAGCCCTTTCAACGTGAACACAAGGAGAATTAAGGTGCTGAGTGATCCCGGGATGGGGGATGAATCCTCTCATGTTGCCATGTTGGACGTCCCGTTTCATTTGAATGCATCTAAAGCACATGATACAACTCTCATCAGGTCGTTTAGGGTGTGATTCGTGTTCAAATCCCACCGCCTCTCACTTACGAAGCAGGTCAGAATGTTGATGTAAAATATGTCCTAAATATTTGATTTATGTATATAGACACTGACATCAACACAATTACTTCATATATAAATAGATAGAGATGTTTGAGCTACGTCAAATATAACGAAAGGTAAAACCTCAAGATGTTTAGAGGTCAGACTATGAAGTTTGTTGTCTTAAAGGTTCAGAAGTCAAGTGGGATCGTCAGGGTGAGTTACCTAAATACTGATAATATGGGAGTGTGTGTGTGTGTGTGTGTGGCATAATTGGCCTCCCCTGGCCCAGTTAAAGTCTGGGGATGGGGGTGGGACTGCACTGGCTAATCAGTGCACCACAGGTTAAGTCGGCTGTCAACCCCCACAGGTAGCTTGCATGCTACCTATGGACCATCTGCGCCGTGTCATTTTATACAACAAGCAGGACTTTTCAACACCACTTCTGCTGCCGGTGTCCTTGGAGGAGCCCCGAACTAACATGCCAACCATGCGAGGTAACAACCAACATGTCAGGAGCAGGCGCCGTCTTGCTCAGGGACACTTCGTACTTCGCTAGGTGACACTTAGCGAGGCAGAGCCCGGGGGGATCGAACCAGCAACCTTCCTGTTGCCAGACCCGCTCCTGAGCTACTGCCCGCCCTATGTGGCATTGAGAGCAAGAGTCTATTGCTACAGATAACTAGAGTGGATAAAATGTTTTCCTTTCATCGATAAATACCTTTATGAGGTATTTTAGTGCTATCACTAAAATAGTATATATACAGTATATATCTAAATATATATATACTGTCTATATATATATTAGGGCCGGGACTTTAACGCATTAATTACGATTAATTAATTACAGAAAAAATTACGCGTTAAAACTAACAAACGCATTTTAATCGCACATTATTTTTGCCACGGAACGTTTCTCAGTGGACGGATTGTAGGCTCAAATATGGATGGACAGGAAGAGACCTTTAACGGTTTGACCGTTTTTTTTGTGTTGTTGTTACCATTTTAGATGGTAGAGATGGCACTTTATGTTAAACTTGGTCTGTGCAGCTAAAATAAACGGGATTTAGCTGCTTAAACGTATGTATATGTCTATTCATTGATTCACTCGTATACCAAAATCCATTTGAATTGAAAAATGTTGCTTCTCGTGTCAAATATTGATATGCGATTAAAATGCGATTAATTGCGATTAATTAATTACAAAGCCTTTAATTAATTAGATAACATTTTTTAATCGAGTCCCACCACTAATATATATAGCCTACAGTATATATACAGTATATACACTGTGTATATAGGCCTACATATATGCATATACATTCACACGTATACAGTACAATTATATACTATATTGACAGAAAGGTTCACACACAGAGCCAGCCAGCTGAAGACCAACAGTCTGAGCGCTCTGACAGACGGCAGGGGAATGTTCACGAGGTTCATCCGAATGACAAGCAGCCACCTAGTGGTGACAACGGTCCCTCCAACGGCCCCAACGTCAGACACACGTTGGGCCGCCGCCGCCGCCGCCGCCGCCGCCCCTCACAACCCTCCCCGCCACCGCTCGGCATGCTGGGAAATAAATTGGACAAAGATACAACTGGAGCAAGATGAGACCTTACACAGACACACTGTGCAACCTGTGTGTGTGTATGTGTGTATATGTGTGTGTGTGTGTGTGTGTGTGCGTGTGCGTGTGCGTGCGTGTGTGTGGGTGAAGACTGAGAGACCCAGAATAAAGAGTGTGTGTGTGCGTGCATGCAAGTGTGCACCTGTATGTGTGTGTGTGTGTGTGTGTGTGTGTTTGTTTGTGAAGACTGAGAGACCCAGAATAAAGAGTATGTGTGTGCGTGCATGCAAGTGTGCACCTGTATGTGTGTGCAGGTGCGTGTGTGTGTGCCTGCCTATGTGTGTGTATGTGTGTGCCTGTGCCTTTTTGCAAGTGTGTGTGTGTGTTTGTGTGTGTGTGCCTGTATGTGCGTATGTGTGTGTGTGTGTGTGTTTGCCTGTGCTTGCATGTGTGTGCCTGTGTATGTGCCTGTGCATGCCTCTGTATGTGTGTGTGCGTGTGTGTATGTGTGTGTGTGTGTGTGTGTGTGTGTGTGTGTGTCCACTAGCGGTGAGGAGGCGGCTGTTTGAGGCATCAGGTGTTGACAGCTCAGCCCAGGAAATGACATCGGCCTCCTCATCTTCCTCCACATTTGGAGACGTGGAGCGAAATAATCTTTCTCATTTGTGTCGTGAAATGGCCGAGATATTGATATTGAGATTGTGATTGTGGCGGTGACTACGATATCCCCGCTTCATTTCTCTTTCTTAAAACCCTCGGTGAAATCCTTTCTGTGTGCGTTTGCACGTGAGAGGTTCGCCGATAACAAGGTTAACATAAGAAGGATTTTTGCAAAACACAACCGCTCGTATTATGAAGTATTCAGTGTGTTTGGACAGAGGGAGCGTGTACAGTTCATACTATTCTCTGCTATTCTACTTGACTCTCATTGGCTGAGAGCGACAGGCGAGACGGCTGAAGTCCCGCGTCGGGTCGGGACGTTAAAACCGCCGTCGCTCAGGAAAACGTTCGGCGAGAGAGAGACGCTCTGGACGCATCAAGCTCCTCCCCCCTCTACCTCCTCCCCTCTCCTCCTCCTCTTCCTCATCTCTTCTGCTCTTTCCTCCGCATCGTCCTCCTCTCTCCCTCTTCCGCCTCTCTGTCTCCACTCAATTCCTCCTCCTCCTCCTCTCTCCTCTTCCTCTCCCCCCATCCTCCTCACTCTCCTCATCCTCAACCTCTCTCCCCCTCCTCCTCTCTCCTCTACCCACCCCCCGTCCTCTCCTCTCTACTCCTCCTCCTCTCTCCTCTATCCACTCTCCTCGTCCTCTCCTCTCTCCCCATCCCCCTCTCTCTTCTATCATCTCCTCCTCCTCCTCCTCCTCCTCCTCCTCCGCCTCTCCTCTCAACAAAGAGACCAACAAACATGAGTCATCAGAGTTTTCCAGGAATCAATGATTGTTCCCGTTCCCTCGTCGTTATGGAGTGGGGGGGGAATAGGCTCGCGAGCCTCCACGTTGTGGTAAACACATGAATACATGAATGTATGAGCAGACTGAGGAGAGGAGGAGAGGAGGAGGAGAGGCCTGCTTCTTCCTCCTCTCAGGGTCTCCGCATGATGAGGAAGACTGTACCCTCAATGGAGACCATTATCGCCTCACAACCTTTGTGTGTTGTTCCAAAACATTTTTTTTTAAAAGAAATAAGGATGGAAATCAGTTCATTGAGAGGAAGAAAAGCAATCAATATGATAATTAGATTTTTTTGCGCATGCGTGTTCACCGTTCCCACGTAACGCGTCCGCGCGGCGAGGAGGAGCGCGTCGGCTCGAGTACATCCGCTCGCGACCTGCGGCTCGTGCACGCCGGGGTCTCTGTTACACACTCGCCCATTTGTTTTGTCAATCTGGCCTCGCGCTCCTAAACAGCAGAGCTTTTTTTTTCCTTTTTTTCATAAGGAACTATCAGGGTGATTTATGCTCTCTCATAACGGCCCGGGAGACGCTGAAGGTCGCCCAAGGACACGCCGCCTCCCCGCTCTAGACAGCAGCCCAGCGACCACTATCCCCCCCCGTCCACACACACACACACACACACACACACACACACTGGCACACATACACACACACACACACATACACACACACACACACACACTGGCACGCACACACGTAGGCTATACACGGTGAACACACACCCTCCATTTTCTAAGTATCCCATGACTCAATGGGCACATGACCTGAATATGGTCGAAGTGCATGCAAGTGTATTTGAGTGAGTGTGTGTGTAAGAGAGTGTGTGTGTGTGTGTGTGTGTGTGTGTGTGTGTCTCTGCATGCCTACATGGGTGCATGAGTTCATCGTGCGTGTGTGTGTGTGTGTGTGAATGCGAGAGTGCACGTGCCCGCATGTGTGTGTGTGTGTGTGTGAATGCGAGAGTGCACGTGCCCGCATGTGTGTGGGTGTGTGTTGTGATGTGTGGTGGTGCCGTGCCGCATGTGTGTGTGTGTGGTGTGTGTGTGTGCGTGGCTGTGTGTATGCGGGTGGCAGAGGCGCGGGGTTAAGAATGCGCACACACAGCAGCAGCTCTCAATTGCGGCTGGATGAGTGAGTGTGTGTGTGTGTGTGTGTGTGTGCGTGTGTGTGTGCGTGCGTGTGTGTGTGTGTGTGTGCGTGCGTGAATTTAATGTGTCCATCTCGGACTTCAGAGGACGTTGGCAGGAGGCGAGCGCGCCGCCCGTCCCCGTACTCGTACCCGCGGCGTGTCAACCTTGCGGCGGTGGCGCCGGTGGCTCCCGGTGACGGTGATGTATTGCGTGTCACACGGCGCCTCGATCCCCACTGAATACTAAGGCCGCCATCTGTGGAGAGGCATTTCCTTGAACGTGTTAGTTTTTCATCTTCGGACATTTTATTTATTTATTAAATTTATTTATTTATTTTATTTTATTATATTTATTTTTATTTCTATTTTTTTCCTAAAGAAGTTGTTGAGTTTTCCAGAAGGGAACATTGTGTCGTGGCGGGCGCCCACGCGGTGATGAGGTAGTTTTGTCACAGTATGTTATGGAAACAAATTGTGCGTTGTGAGAGCCGAGATCCGCACTATAGCCTATGTTATAATCTCGTCATGTCAATCTTAATCTCATTGATCATATTGATCACTTAACATATTCATTTATAACATTTATAATATTTAGATTATTTAATTACTTCTGGATACATACGCTATATTCCCTATGCTATATTGATATACTCTGGATACATATACTTCTGATTCTCTTATCTTATGTATATTTCTGCTACTGCTGCCCTCACTTGTGCATCTGCCCTTACTTACTGGTACATTTATAATACTCAATATTCAATACTTCTGGATTCATATGCTATATCCCTCATTTTACTATTATGTGTATTGTGTTGCTATATCCCTCATTCCTACTGACTTGACTTTGATGTGTATGTCACCTGCTGAGCCTAACCTGATCTAGCCTAATATAATCTAACCTAACCTGATGTGTGTGTGTGTGTGTGTGTGTGTGTGTGTGTTACCTGCTGCATGCGTAGAGAGTCCAGCTCTCTCTCCAGCCTAACATAACCTGATGTGTGTGTGTGTGTGTGTGTGTTACCTGCTGCATGCGTAGAGAGTCCAGCTCTCTCTCCAGCCTAACATAACCTGATGTGTGTGTGTGGTGTGTTACCTGCTGCATGCGTAGAGAGTCCAGCTCTCTCTCCAGCCTAACATAACCTGATGTGTGTGTGTGTGTGTGTGTGTGTGTGTGTGTGTTAGCGCTCAATTGCTGCCTTTGATCGACTATAGAGTCCAGCTTCTCTCTCCCACTGAGCGCGTGCGCACGTGCGCCCGCTGCACTAATGTGGCACCAGTGCCAGGTCTGCCTTCTCTCCTTTTCTCCAATTGGTGGGGCGGTTCTTGAGCTGGGCCATGCTCCTGCTGCATCCTAACCTGTCTGGAATAATACATTGGCCTCTTAATTCCACGTACAACTAATAGCTTATCATTTCTATTCAGCCTGAC
>PIJE02000599.1:122500-125000 GCA_002895965.2 Coryphaenoides rupestris
CCCGCCACCGCCGCCATCGCCATCGCCTACGCAACCCCCCCCTCCCCCTCCGACACCTACCCTCCCCTCATCCCCCCCCCCACCCACCCACCCACCCACCCTCACCACCTCCATGGTTGCCCCACGCCTCCCCGCCACCCTGCCTCCGCGTCACCAATCCCACACCCCCGCCCCCCACCACCTTTACTACCCCTCCGCTCACCACCCTCCGCCCGCCCGGGACCCTTGCTCCCCCTCCTCTTCCACCCCTCCCCCCCCCCCGTCACCCTCACACGGCTCTTCCTCTCCTCAGCACCACCACTACACACTCCCTCCACCTCCTACCCACCACCACCCCACCACCACCACCACCACCCCCTCCACCACCACCAACCCCACCCCCTCCACCACCACCACCCCCACCCCCACCACCACCTCCTCCCGATTTCCCTCCTCCCACTTTCTCGGCCAACCCCCACCTACCTGTCACCCACCAAGACTCCTGCTACTTCGCCACCAGCCCTCCCCCAACACACATCGTCCCCTCCCGCGCCGCATCCTACCGCCATCTACCTGCACCCCACCATCGCTGCTCCTTTCTACCTCCTTCCCCCCACACTCGGCTACTACTCCGCCCCACAACACGCTTTCCCGCTTCCTGTGCCGCCCCACCCCCCGGTCCTCCCCCGCCACACCCGCCCCGCCTCACCCCGCCCCCCTATCCCCTCCTCAACCTCCCTCAACCCTCCTACCCACCCTCAACCTCCTCCTCTCCTCCCTCCCTCTCCTCCAACCCTCCCCTCTCCTCAACCTCTCCTCAACCTCCCCTCAACCTCTCCTCAACCTCCCCTCAACCTCTCCTCAACCTCCCCTCTCCTCAACCTCTCCTCAACCTCCCCTCAACCTCTCCTCAACCTCTCCCTCAACCTCTCCTCAACCTCCCCTCTCCTCAACCCCCTCTCCTCAACCTCCCCTCCTCAACCTCCTCCTCAACCTCTCCTCAACCTCCCCTCAACCTCTCCTCAACCTCCCCTCAACCTCTCCTCAACCTCCCCTCAACCTCTCCTCAACCTCTCCTCAACCTCTCCTCAACCTCTCCTCAACCTCCCCTCACCCTCTCCCTCAACCTCTCCTCAACCTCTCCTCAAGCCTCCACGGGCTCCCCTGCCCACTCTGCTACCTGTGCGCCGCCTCTTTCCTCCCCGGTCCTCCTTACCACCCCGCAACCGGCTACACCACCCTCACATCCCCTCCCCCGCTCCCTCCCCTACCACCCGCAGCCTCAGAGCCACCCAACCCACTTGCCCACTCCACTCTGCTCCCCGCCCTCCCATGCCCGCCATCCCTCCGCCCACCCCGCCCGCCTCTCCGCTCCTCGCCTTCTGCGACACCAACTCCCGCCCCCCCGCCTCTCCCAGCGCCCGGATCACCCTGCACCCACCTCCACCCACTCCGCCACCCTCCCCTGTCCTCCCCATCTCCCCTCTGCACTAACTCCTACCATTGTCCCGCAACTCCTCCACCCTCACCACCCTCCTCACCACCCACCTCTCCACCCTCCTCTTCCACCCTCACCACTCACCCCTCCCTCTCCACCCTCTCCCCCTCCCCTCCCACCCCTCCCACCACCCTCCTCTCTCCACCCTCACCACCACCCTCTCCATGCTCCTCACCACCACCCTCCTCACCACCACCCTCCTCTCTCCACCTCCCCCTCCCTCCCTCTCTCCACCCCCCACCCTCTCCCCTCCCCACCCCCACCCTCCCCCCCCTCCACCACCCTCCCACACTTGCCCCCGCCATCCTGACGGCTCACTCACCCACCTCCCACGACCCTACTCCTCACTCTCCCACCTCTATCTTGACCGCCTCGCCGCCTCCCCTCAAGCTGAGGCCCGACCACGCCACTCTGCGGCACCCGCGCCACCGCCCACCCTGTCTCGCCCACATTCTTGCCCCGCGCCCGTCCTACCTGGATCCACCCCTCACCAGCCCCACTCGCCCCGCCCCCCCTCACCCCCGCCGTCCGCTCTTCCGCTGCTGCCCCCTCGCCTCCTTGCCCCCCTTCCGTCCCCGGCTCCTCTGCCCACACCCGTCCCATCCCCCATCCGCCACCAGACGCGCCACCCCGCGATTCCCGCGCCCACGACGCCCCGCGCGCCCGGCCGGCCCGCCAACCCGCAGCCCCCGCCTCGCCCACGTTCTCGCCTCCATCTCCCTCCTCCCCCCTACCTCCACCTCCCCACCCCCCCTCCTCCTCCTCCCCCCTCCTCCCCTCCTCCTCTCCTCCTCCTCCTGCTCCTGCTCCTCCTCCTCCTGCTCCTCCTCCTCCTCCTCCTCCTCCCTCCTCCTCCTCCTCCTCCTCCTCCTCCTCCTCTCTCCTCCTCCTGCTCCTCCTCCTCCTCCTGCTTTTCCTGCTCCTCTTCCCCCCACCTCCTCCTCCACCTCCACCCCACCTCCCCCTCCCTCCTCCTCCACCTCCTCCCTTCCCCCTCGTGATGCGGTGGAGTATTGACTTCAT
>PIJE02000599.1:127500-133362 GCA_002895965.2 Coryphaenoides rupestris
TTCATAAAGAACATATACTGTGTGTTGTCGTTGTACAGTGTGTTCCATGAATTAACAGATATGCAGATGACTTTGTGTTTTATCCACGAGGAACATACATACAGTACATACAGTACATTGCCATCCTCGTCCTCCAGTTCATCGGTGAAGGAGCCACCAGACTCCATGAGGAGCGTGGAGCGCTGCCGTGACAGGAGGGATGACGGACGAGACGACAGCCATGTGTTGTGACTCTCTCTGACAGGCTTGTGTGTGGGAACGCGCACGTCCTGATTAATACGTCATAATTCCTCCCGCGAACACGCCGCCGCCGCCGCCGCCGCCGCCACCGCCGCCGCCGCCACCACCGGCAACGTTGATGAACACGCCGCCGCCGCCGCCACCGCCGCCGCCGCCACCACCGGCAACGTTGATCTCATCGCCGTGGCGCCGCCGCCGACGGAATCTAAATCACGCTCAGTCAAACGACGCAGTCACTGACAGAATCTTTATTGTATGTAAATGCCGTCGTCGTTCGCTAAACGGATGTTTGCATTTAGATTTGCAGATCTGCGTCTGCGTTCATTACGTGTCTGTCAGCCGTCCGCGCTCTCTCAGCTTGACGGGGTTTAGCGTTAAAGGAGACGTATTACACCACCAGGTTTGAGCGCGATCAGCCCTTCCAAGCAGTTTGAGAATCTCTACTGGTGAGGCTGGTCGTGCGCTCTATCCAGCGTACTTCTAAGTGGACACGCCCACTTCACAAGTGATGTCAAAAAACCCGGAGACGAGACCGTTTTTTTTGGAACCGCTTGGAATGGCTAATCACGCTCACACCTCGGTGGTATAATATGTCTCCTTTAAAGCAGCCGGCAGCCGACATCCCCACGGAGAGGCCTCGGCCGCCGGCGAGGGAGGACGAGCTTATCACACAAACAATTAAAGAGCCCAGGTGGGGAACCATTAAAGAGCCCGGGTGGGGGAGGCGGCTGAAACGCATTGAGGGTGTCAGATGACGACACAACTAGACAGAGACATGGCGAGTCCCATACTGGGAGCTCGACCGCACAACGTCAGCAGGCTGCTCCTTTTTACTCTAACGCAGCCCAGACTATGTGGAGACCAAGTTGGCCGGTGTGGTGGATATTAAGAGACTGATTCCCGATGCTGGCAGGATTGCTTCCTACTCTTTGCTATTACGAGTTATTTATTTGGTGGACACATTTATCCAAAGTGTGTTCATATGTCACGAAGCAGCCGGTAGGGTCTCGGGGGGGTATCTCGCTCGAGGATGCCTGCAGGAAGGTTGCAGACATTGGGGAACTGAGCCCCAGTACCTTTGGGGCTGGGAGTTGTCCACCCTATCCACTGGACGGTACCTCCTCCACCCCATTAAGGCTCCTCTTTAGGGGGATGAAGTGAGCAACACAACACGGCAACTTATGCCGGAACGCCACGTCTGTAAGTACAGACAATAACATCTGAGAAATGCGACGCGATAACCACAAAATCAATCCACAGCAGGGAAGGGTTTTGAAGGCGTAACACATCTGAAAAACAAAAAAGCAAAACCGTGCATTTTGACACCCGAGTGTCTGGAAAAGAAAAGAGAGCAGCGCTGGTGTGGAACTCATTGAGCTTCCCTGCGAGTACAAGCGACCTCTTAAGTGCCTCCGATTCACGATGAATCTTTAAAGGGTGAAATTTCAGAACTCCAATCCGAGCACCAATTCCCACCTGAGCACTTTGACAGAGCGGCAGTCGGGACACCAAACCCTCCGAGCAGCAACACCGCGGTCAACCAGAGAATTGAGCTTTACTCTCACGTCCGCCGCCCCTTCTCCCTCCACATCTCACACACTACTTCTTAAATTCCTTGACTGGGGGTTGAGATCTTTTGTTGTGTGGGGAGTGAAGAGCGAAGCGAGGGTTAAAGAAGATGAGGACATTTAACTGGAGTCCATTAGGTTTTATCCCAGAGAGCTAAATGAGTGTCTTCCAAACAACATCTGGATGTGTTCGGGAGGCGGTGGCGTTATATCGACGGACGATCCCCAGAGCGCCATCCACCGTGTAAATGTAGAACCTGTGTGTGGGTCCTGGAGGAGAACTCGAGGAGATTTCACACCGCGGGATCCTTCCTGATTAAATAATAAAACGCCAGCGACTCGGGGGTTTCGTGAATGATTTGTACACGGATACATTAAATATAATACACACCCGACGCCGCTGTGAGTCACGTCGTCGATATATATATTAGTGAGATGGAAGACAGAACGTGTCTAAGGCCCAGTCCAGCTCTTCAGTATCTGGATGCTGGAGGATAGAATCATGCCTCTTAACGTGTTATGCGAGTGTGTGTGTGTGTGTGTGTGTGTGTATGTGTGTGTGTGTGTGTGTGTGTGTGTGTGTGTGTGTGTGGCTGAACTATCACTGTAAGGGTGTGTGTGAGTGTGTAATAATTGCCACCCTCGTCTAATTAATTCACTTCAGCTCGGAGAAGCACAAGAAATCTCCGCCATCTTCCTCCGATGTAAACCCCCTCCACCGCTGAGCTCCTCTTTCTCCTCCTCTACCTCCTCCTCTATCTCCTCCTCTATCTCCTCTATCATCTCCATCTGCTTCATCCCCTCCATCTCTGTCATGTTTTCCATGCTTTCCATCTCCTGCTATATCTCCATTTGCTCCGTCTCCTCCTATATCTCCGTCACCTCCGTGTTCTCCATCTCCTCCTCTGTCTGTTCTGTCGTGTCCATCTCCCCTCTGTCTCTGTCTCTATCTTTCCAACATCTCTTCATCGAGGAGCAAAAGGGACGGGATTATTCAACGATAAGTTACAGTTTTCATAATCCAAATTACACTCAATTAATCACCAAAGGGAAATTAAAGTTTTGTAACAAAGAAGATAAGTACGGAAAAAAGAGTATGAATTAAATGAATATAACTGAATATTATATATACTGTATATATATAGATATACACACACACACACAAATCGTTGTTCCAATAAATCCCTGAGCAGGGATCTAGTTTTGATTCTAGTTGTGTAAGAACACAGTTGAATGCTTGATGATATATATTCCATCTAACATATTAAGCTGTCAAACGGGTGCTTCAGTGCGAATGGCTTAATGGTAACTTCTGGAGTGGGCCCTCAGCTTTGTGCTTTTAACCACTTTAACACTCGAGCACTGAAACCATCGGGCAACCTTGGGCGACGCCGAGCCGGCGGTCTCGATGTGTACGCGTCTTAAAAACACAAAGCGACGTAAACATAATACACTCAGATTACATCACATTACGTTATTACACATTCAGATTCCTGGGCTGTCTTCCGCATATATAATTCAGAGGTTATGACGAGCGGAGCTGCGATCGATAAACAGCACGTTAACAGCAGCGTTCACCAAAGTTCACAGATCGCTCGGCAGCGAGAATACATTTAACGTTCCGGAGAGCGGTTCACCGACACTTAGTGGTTCACCGACACTTATTGGTGAACCGCATGTCGGAGACACACGCATGTAACACGCTACAAACACGACTTCTTCCTCTGCTGTCGGCCCACGGGGGCGGCGTTCGCTGCAACCGCCGTCTGCTCGCTTACAAGACGGAAACAAAACACTTAACTTTGAGTTTGGGCGGAATAAACCCTTCTGCAGAGGTTGATTCGAGTGTATGGGCTTTTTTTTTTCTCGCTAAAATTGCCTTGACTTGTTTGGCTTCGTTGTTTCGTGTCGGTTGCCAATAGCCGGCGCAACGATCTGCCCTCTCCTGCGTTCTCGCCTCGATCGGCTCCTTCTCTTGCGGGAAGGACGCCGGGCACTTGTGCAAAGAATAGAGGAGGAGGAGGAGGATGAGGAGAGAAGTGTGATCGGCCAGCCGGCTCGGTGAAGTCTGAATGGAAGCCGTGTCGTATTAGCCCGGCGTCATCAACGACACGTGTTTCACTGTGTCCTCGCCTGACCCCCGGGGGCCCCGCTGCCGTGAGACACATCGTTAGACGGCACAATCAGCTCCTCTGATATGAGGCTGTGCTCAGACACACCGCCCACCGGATTAGAGAGAGAGAGAGAGAGAGAGAGAGAGAGAGAGAGAGAGAGAGAGAGAGAGAGAGACACACACACACACATTGAAGCTCATTTTTGGTTTGTCGGTGACTCAGTGATGGGCCTAGCGGTGGTATAGTGGAATAGTGTTAACTGCGGCGCGCGCTACACCAGCTTGTTTGTTTATTTATTCATGCATTTATATTGTGCTGTTGATTGCACCTTTTACACACAAATTATCCACATAAATCGGCATTCTGTTACCTTCATCTTGTTCGCGGCGGTGTCTTATCGTACTCGGGAACGTAAAAGCTAATTATGCCACTGAAATAGCGCCACGTTTTTATTAGCTAAGAGGTAAGGTGGTTTAGGTAAGAAATATAATGAGAGAATCACAACAAAATGATCACGCGCTCTCTTTATGATCACGCAGGTAATTCCGTCCGACAGTGTTTAGAAAAACACATTAACTGGCGTTCCACCGATGGCGGTTCGCCAGACACACCGCGACAATGAGCTGGATTTGCACATTTTGCGGCGTCGCGGGACTCAGGACGACAGACTCTGGACGCCGATTTCACGTCGTCGTCGTCGTCTTTGACAGATTATGAGGAAATCCACAACATAACGTACGGGGAGGCATTAGTTCAGGAGGTAAGAGCGGTTGTCTGGCAACAGGAAGGTTGCCGGTCCTTATCTAAGTGTGGAGGTGTCCCTGAGCAAGACACCACCTAACCCTACCTGCTCCTCCTAGCTAAGTGTGGAGGTGTCCCTGAGCAAGACACCACCTAACCCTACCTGCTCCTCCTAGCTAAGTGTGGAGGTGTCCCTGAGCAAGACACCACCTAACCCTACCTGCTCCTCCTAGCTAAGTGTGGAGGTGTCCCTGAGCGAGACACCACCTAACCCTACCTGCTCCTCCTAGCTAAGTGTGGAGGTGTCCCTGAGCAAGACACCACCTAACCCTACCTGCTCCTGACGTGTTGGTTGTTACCTTGCATGGTTGGCACCGCCGTCGGTGTATGAATGGGTGAATGTGAGGCAATACTGTAAAGAGCTTTGGATAAAAGTGATGTATGAATGCAATCCATTTACCATAACAATGGCGGTTGATGTAATAATTAATGCGTCGCTCTCTCCAGCACTAAAGAATAAAAGAACTAGAAAAATTCCAGGGAAATTTTAAGGGTGCCTGCTAAGCAAGCAATAACACACACACACACACACACACACACACACACACACACACACACACACACACACACAGATGTGTAGGAGAGGAGTAGAGAGATACACGTATGTACTTTGAAGTAATGTTTCATGAGCAATACCTAAAAATAAAATTGTACTTTTGTATTAGCAAGGTCATTACTAGGTCTTGATCTTAAATCAACAATTAGGTCTACATACACAAAGCACACACACAGCATAAACACAACATAAAATACATAGGCCTGTACTCAAAAACACACACACACACACACACAGTATACAGACAAAAAATAGATTGTGTGTTATATGAAATGACGGCCACACCCCTTCTCACACGTGTGTGGGGGCGTGGCTATGGCGTCACCTCCATAGCCACGCCCCTTCTGTGTGCGCGACGAGGGGGCGTGGCTATGGCGTCACCGCCATTGGCACGACGAGGGGGCGTGGCTATGGCGTCACCGCCATTGACACCATTTTGATTGGCGCCATTTTGGCGTCTATAAATATTACACCACCACACGCCATTACGCCAAACACAGACGCCATTTTGACACCATTTTGATTGGCACCATTTTGGCACAACATAAAACACAACATAAAATACATAGGCCTATACTCAAAA
>PIJE02000599.1:136682-163618 GCA_002895965.2 Coryphaenoides rupestris
CAGACACACACTCCACACACAAATGACAGACACGCTACGCACGCACACACACACACACACACACGCACGCACACACACGCACACGCACACGCACACGCACACACACGCACGCACACACGCACGCACACACACACACGCACACACGCACACACACGCACGCACGCACACGCACACACACACACGCACGCACACACACACACACACACACACACGCACACACACACACACGATCGTGTTTCACATCCACAAATTAAGTTGTCAACTGCACTCCGACTCAGTTTGCAGAGCTTGTCGATGGAGTAGAGAGAGTTAGAGGAGAGATGTTATCGTCGTCTCTTATCTCATCGTAGAGTTCCTCTGGTTATCGTAACATGACGAGCGACGACACGACGGAGAGATCTGGTCGCCGCCATAACCAAAACCCAATGCAGCGCACACGGCACGAGCCAACCTGGCAACACGGAACGATACGGGATACGGGATACGAAATGGCAAGTTGGTTGGGTTGCTTGTGGCGCAGTCCTCCCCACATTCTCACATTGAGCTGGGATGTTGCGTTACGTCAAATGAAACAAAGCTGATCCAAGCGCCGTTAGCCCATTATAAAATATATATTAGAATAAATAAATGTTTCTTCACACGGAAAAACAATGTGACAGCAACAGTCTTAGCTGTGTTTGATGTGTTATTTTAACGGCGCGACCGCTAAACAGATACCGAAATATGTTTGTAGTGTTTCATTTCCTTAATATTTTATAAAGTTTTCTGAATAATTTCTTAAGAGTATCCGTCTAAATCATTTACTCTCCAGCCGCTGTATCTCTGGGTCTCACTTTCACAAAGAACGTTTTATCTTTGTTCGGGGAAAAATATTTGGCGCATATTATGTATGATTTAGGAGTAACAGAAACGAGGCTAACTCCTCTGTGCTTTCTGTCGGGTGGACAATGTGAACAAACCCAAGTTCACATAAAGAAGAATCTTTCATATCCTTGGCCAGAGATAGAAGTGGAATATGTACGAGATCATCGACGAGTAGGTGTGAGTTGAAGGGTTTTAAGGCACGAAGTGGACGCAAAGTAAAAGTTTTTCACTCGAAATCGAAAGGTTATGAAACAAGAGCTAACCATTGTCATGACGAGGGATAATTCTAATACTTCTAAAAGTATTAGAAACTTCCTCCGCCGGCCTCACGCTGTCCCTGACCGACGTGCGTCCCCGTGGCAACGCGCACATCAGCGGGTTCCACGTCGCTGGCCTCCCGACTGCGTTGTTTACCGCCAGACGCCCGCCGCGCGGCCGTGTAGCCGCAGCGCTACGTCAAGAGCTAGCGCCGTGCCGCTCGGCTGCGTGTCAGCTACGAGTCGCCTTGAGGGCCGCGTGGCGTGTAGCTGTCGCGTGGCGGGAAGATGACAGGAGGGGCTAGCAGAGCGCTAAGAGGTCGCGAGCAGCAGGCTAACAGGTCACCAGCAGGACGCTAACGGTGGACAGCAGGTTGCTAACGTGAGGCAAGCAGGACGCTAACGGTGGCTAGGGGAAAGATAACAGGTTGGGAGCAGTGGCTAGGAGTAAGCTAACAGTAGCTGTCAGGATGCTAATGGTAGCTAGAAGGAAGCTAACAGGAGGCTAACCAAAATATCTGCTTTTCAATAGCAGTGTGTGTGTGTATGTGTGTGTCTATAGGTGTGTGTGTGTGTGTGTGTGTGTGTGTCTATAGGCGTAGGTGTGGTGTGTGTGTGTGTGTGTGTTATGTGTGTGTGTCTATTAGGCGTGTGTGTGGGTGTGTGTGTGTGTGTGTGTATGTGTGTGTGTCTATAGGCGTGTGTGTGGTGTGTGTGTGTGGTGTGTGTCAAAGGTGTGTGTGTGTCTAAGTGTGTGTGTGTGTGTGTGTGTGTGTGTATGTGTGTGTGTCTATAGGCGTGTGTGTGTGTGTGTTTGTGTCTGTAGGCGTGTGTGTGTGTGCGTGTGTGTGTGTGTGTGTGTGCTGGATAGTAATCGGTGTGATTGCTTTAACAGGCGTAATTCATGATAATCATTAACCACTGATTGTCATTCATCTGAAAATAAATTGTGATAAATTAAGCAACACCTGAAACTGTGATGGATGACTGATTAGAACATGTGTTAATGGAAAGGGAGGAGTGAACAGCGTTTACAACAAAATGTTTAAATTGAAAAGTGATGAAAAACGACTTGAACGTGAAATTCTATGAAAACACGTTTGGGAAGTAATGCACTCAGACAGCACTTAAAAGAGCCTGATGTAATATTTATACTGCTTAAGCAAAATAACGGCATAATAAACCCAATAGTAACGCTCAGAGCCACGTCTCGTCACGTCGCGTTGCGTTAAAAGAAAAGTTTGAAAAAAACCCCTCCAACCCAGTCAGATGTAGTCGGTTGCAAAGTGTATGAATAAAACAATACGGTCGTTGAAGTTTCATTAAGGATATCAAACAAGAGCCCGCGCTGTGTTCATCCGTCCCCTTCTCCATCTCTTCCTCCTTCCTTCTTCTTCTTCTTCTTCTTCTTTCTTCTTCTTCTTCTTCTTCGGTGGTGTTCTCGTGTGGGAGTGCAGGCCACGCCGGAGAGGAGCTAATGTATTCCTGACGTTCTGCCACATCAGCTAACCTGCGACGCTTTGATCTCTTGCTTGGCCACGCTGTTCGAAATGGCCTGCCGCGAACCGCCCGCTTCCACACCGCCGCCGCCGCCGCTTCCACCCGCCACGCTCCCACCTCCGAGCAAGCACTTTTGATATGTGCGCAGGCGTGTTGCGTATTAATTCAACCTGTTAGCGAAAGAAGAAGACGAAAACTTGAAAAATAACAAAAAGGGTGGAGTAATTGTTGTTGACCTGAGCGCTTGTCTTCTTGTAACGCCACCGCACGTTTTTTTTTCCCACTTCAGCTTTTCTGCTTATTCTTTGCAAGAAGCATTCAGGGCAGGAGGATGTGTGAATACCATCAACAGCATGAAAAGATGCGATGGGGTTGGCGGGGGGGGGGGGGGATGTTCCCGCCTCTGAAAGGGATTTATGAAAAGCCGATGAAAACTCCAAACCTGGAGAGTTGAAGTGCTGTCTTTTTTGCTTCCCGCAGATTAAATATTTAAGAGATGCACTCCTATTTGCCGTTCTCGTACAAAAAGGGGGCACACGCGTCTAAAAGCTCTCCGAGCTTTCCATCTCGCCGAGCATTTGATTATATGTTTACCTGGATCTTCCCAGCCCGCCGTGTGAATATTTTTCACGGACCGTTTTGAAGGCGCATGCCGAGCGGAGTGGAGGCGCGTCCCGATCTGCGTCTGGCGTTGTATACCGTATACCGTACCGTACCGCCGTCACCTTTGACCTCCCTTTCCACACTCCACTGCGCACAACGAGGGAAGAAGATCAGAGGGAAATACTGATTGCCAGGGGAGGCTGGGGGAGAGATCGTTGCTAGAGGAGAGACAGTCACTAGACAGGTTGGGGAGAGACTGTCACCAGATGGCTTGGGGAGAGACCGTCACTAGATGGCTTGGGGAGAGACCGCCACTAGATGGTTGGGGAGAGACCATCACTAGATTGGTTGGGGAGAGACCATCACTAGATGGCTTGGGGAGAGACCATCACGAGAGGAGAGACCATCACTAGATGGCTTGGGGAGAGACCGCCACTAGATGGGTTGGGGAGAGACCGTCACTAGATGGCTTGGGGAGAGACCGTCACTAGATGGCTTGGGGAGAGACCGCCACTAGATGGGTCGGGGAGAGACCCCACTAGATGGCTTGGGGAGAGACTGTCACTAGATGTCTTGGGGAGAGACCACCACTAGATGGGTCGGGGATAGACTGTCACTAGATTGCTTTGCGGAAAGACTGTTACTAGATGGCTTGGGAAGGGACCGTCACGAGAGGAGAGACCGTCACGAGATGGCTTGGGGAGAGACCATCACGAGATGGGTCAGAGACTTCTTGACTTCTTTGTATCCTCAAAGCAGAAATGATGTTTCACTTCGTCTTCAAAGATATGTGGCAGCTCTGTTTCATTATTGATCAATAAATCACTAATACATGAGTCATAGCATCATCCATCATTCAGTTAATAGTTATTTACGCCGGGGAGGTGGAACAGTAATACTGCTGAGTTAACATTTGAATAATTCAATTGATGACAGCAATAACTTTATGAAAATGTTGACAGCTAAATAGAGAAAGACACAACAGGTGCAAATGTTTGGTGTTTGGCCCAATATCAGCTTTTCCCTGCCGCAGACGTCAGAGGTCAGGGGTCGAGAGGCGAGGGGAGGGGTCAGGGCACGAAGGACATGAAGGAGATTGCTCCTGTGTTTGTTCACACGGCGCCGAGCGATACCGCTGAGCGCCGGTATCCAGAACAACGCAGCGGAAAAAGACACGCCATCCGGATTGTTCCACAAACCGCCGAAATGATTGGGGTGTGTGTGCGTGTGTGTGTGTGTGTGTGTGTGTGTGTGTGTATGTGTTGTATGTGTGTGAGCTCATCGTTAGCAGTGATTTCCTCTTGACCCCGCTACGAGATTGCTTCAGTGTGAACTGTGGGTCGCTGTCCAGATGAAACACACCTCGTCCAGAGAGGGGAGGTCGGCGGCGGCGGCGGCGGCGGCGGCGGGGGTATCTGGTGATGAGACAGAGAGCGCTGGAGTATGATTGGCCACAGTCAGAGCATGAGCCGCAAGAGCCTGATACTGATTGGCTCGGGTCCGGGGTTCCCGGGTCACGCTCTCGCCGCTGCTTAGCGCCGTCGCCTCGGCCTTCAACAAGAACCCTGACCTCAGTTTGAACCCGGACCGCAATATGCCGCGCTGATCAATGCAAGATGGCAACCAGACCTTAGCTCACCATGCCTCCCCGGAAAACCCCGGGTGTCCAGGGGTCAGGTCAGGTCCCGGGTGCTGTGAGGGTTTGTTTCAGACAGACTCGCCTCCCGGGGGACGTCAACAAAATGCTGCGAAATTCAACTTTCACAGCATTTTGTTTGAGTGGAGTCATACAATATGGCACAACCTCGGGAATACAAGACGCGGTGAAGTTGTTTTGAAGAGATCGAGATCGATAGATAGAGAGCGATAGAGTCTAAACTAAACTAAACCTAAACCTGATGAGCAGCGAATCCAACCTGTTCGTTTTTTCCAAGGTCCACCACGCAGGTTGCACTCCTGCTCTGCCAATAACTGTTCATCTCATGGCCATCGATTTAAGTTCAGAACTTTTCGAGGTACTCTGTGAGCATCGCAGATCGTGATGCGGAGTCCATCCATTCTTCATGAGAGGATGGCGGGCGGGGGGGGGGGGGGGGGGGGGGTTAGCGTCCATGTGAGCTGACGTATCGATCCGTTCCATTGGCCGACCCCAAAAAACATTGACAGGTTTGTGATTGATTAAAAGTTTGTGTTCGGACAACAGACGTATATATACTCTCTATATACCGGAGACGCTAATCGAGTCTCTCGCGGTGGAACACCTCAGAACATAAATCAGGAGATGGAAACACTGAAGATATAGGTCGGGTTCTCCAGTAGGTTGGGGAGTAGCGCTAGCGTGAGAACAGGAACGCCAGTGCGTGATCGCCCTCCTCCTCCTCCTCCTCCTCCTCGTCCTCCTCCTCCTCCTCCTCCTCACCACCGACCAGAGCGATATCGGAGGCCCGGCTCTCGTGTGTTGTCAACGGTTTGACGGAGCAGCAGCGAGAGGCGTCCCGGAGCCGAAATAAAAAAAGACACACGCACACACACACACACACACACACACACACACACACATGATGATGATGATGAAATAAATAAATTAAGGCGATCGATAAAAAAGCTCTTTGGGCCTTGACAGGTTTCAATGACGGTAACTCCGAGTCGGCCCGCGCACCAGACAGCATTTTGTTGTGGCCGTCCGTTTGATTGACAAATAATGGCCGGCTGGTTGTTTTGCCGCTGCCAACGCCGCGGTGTGTAACAGACACCCACCTCGGCACCGCCACCGGGGGGGGAATCATTACCGCCCCGGCGCCCGCTGTGACCTCCCCGGCTGGGGGGAGTTCGTTAGCGGCGGACGGGATGGGGTGTCGGGCGCGGCCGGGGGGAGGGAGGGAGGGAGGGAGGGAGGGGCGGGGGGGCCTCTGGAGAGCCAGACAGCCAATCACGGGGGCAGGATGGAGGAAGGCTGGGGGGAAATCTAGCCACAAATCATCTCTCTGAGCGAACGCTTGCTTCCTTCCTCCCTTCCCTCCTCCCAAAAATAAAAACCGACAGGGGCCCATCCCCTCGGCCCCCCGGCGCCGCCACAGGATCCTCCCTGCCTATCGGGGGGGGGGGGCCCTCCTGCAACCAGGGGCCCGCCTGTGTAGTGTTGGCTGTTTAACTAACTCATGTGCCTTAAATATTCACATGCATACACATATGTGTGTGTGTGTTGTGTGTGTGTGTGCGTGTGCAGGTGTGGCTGTGTGTGTGTGTGTCTGTCTCTGTGTGCGTGTGTGTGTGTGTGTGGCTGTGTGTGCAGGTGTGGCTGTGTGTGTGTGTGTGTGTGTGTGTGTGTGTGTGTGTGTGTGTGTGTGTGTGTGTGTGTGTGTGTGTGTGTGTGTGTGTGTGTGCAGGTGTGGCTGTGTGTGTGTGTGTGTGTGTCTGTCTGTGTGTGTGTGTGTGTGTGTGTGTGTGTGTGCGTGTGCAGGTGTGGCTGTGTGTGTGTGCGTGTGTGTGCGTTGTGCAGGTGTGGCTGTGTGTGTGTGAGTGTGTGTTGTCTGTCTGTGTGCGTGTGTGTGTGTGCGTGCGCGGGAATGTGTCGGCATGTGCTATTATTGTTGTTTTATTGTTCTATTATTCTATCATCTGCTACCATGACATTATAGAATCACAATAAATATCACATCAATCCTGTATCATAGAATTATGGCAAAATAAAACAAACACACACGGCGGTCATTTCCGTAGACGCGTGTACACTCATTCATGTACACACAACAATAAAACACCAACGCGCTGCTTGACACGATTCGAAGTTGAGGTTCGAACTGCTTCACGTCGCAAAGTGCCGACGCGGCAGAAGTCACTTTGCACGCTCCTTTAAATCCACCAAATATGATAATATTATAATAATACTCATAATAATAATACGACGAGGAGGAGGGGGTCACGGCGTGCACCACCAGCAGGCTCCCCGCCGCTGCACCGCATACCTCAGCCCTGGTGTGTGCCGCGCGTGTCGTGAATACCAGGCGGCGGCGAGCGCGAGTGCGGATGAATATTCCCCCGCATTAGCGCCACGCAGACAGGTAGCGCCATGCTAACCACACACCACCACACCACCACCGTCCCCACCCCCCCACCCCTCCCCGAGGATTGTGGGAAAAAATGGGATGGCTTGGATCAAAGGGGATCGCGGGGCGCGGAGCAGAACGACGGGGGATCGGTGAGGGGGCTTAGCGGCTCATTAGGAATATTAGGAAGGTAAGGCAGGGAATTAGGTGTGTGGGAATTATGGGGGCCGGCGCCGTCTTGATACGCGGCCCGGGGTAGCGAGGGGAGGATGGAGGAAGGGGGAGGGCGGCGGCGGCGGCGGTGGTGGTTTACACAGCGGCGCGACGCGGGACGCCGCGGGGGGAGACCACACACACACACACACACACACACACACACGCCTCGGCGCCCCTCACAGTCGGCTCGACCTTGGTAGGAGCGGGAAGGGAAAAAAAACCTTAAGAGTCCATAATTTCATTTGTATTCTTTTGATAGTTTGCACAAAGAAATTCATGGAAATGGCTTCACTATCTTTATATTTGCGAGTATCTGATAATGTATTCTCACAGCCGGCGCCGTCGTTCCCCAAATGTTTTTGCTAAACCGCCCCTTTGGTAAGAATAAGTAATGCTTTCATGCAGCGCAATTTATACAATTTCCCCACTAAAAGACGTACAATTCTCCCTTCCTATCCTATCTCCACTGCAGTACCTGTGATCATCCCATTGGGGGCGCACCTCCCACTTTGGGGAGCGCTGCTCGGAGCAACTTTATTGTTCTGTTGTGAGCGTTGGTCTCCCGCTCGTAATTTGAGCGGCGCTAATGGCCTCGGATCTGCTCCTGCGTGAGCCGTAGATCCAACCCTCCACTTAGATGTTAGATGTAATTCTCTTTTTGGATTTGTTTATGTTTATGTCTGTGTGTGTGTGTGTGTGTGCATGGGGTATGTGTGTGTGTGTGTGCATGGGGTATGTGTGTGTGTGTGTGTGTGTGTGTGTGTGTGTGTGTATGTTGTAATGGGTATGTGGTGTGTGTGTGTGTATGGGGTATGTGTGTGTGTGTGTGTGTATGGGGTGTGTGTGTGTGTGTGTGCATGGGGTATGTGTGTGTGTGTGTGTGCATGGGGTATGTGTGTGTGTGTGTGTATGGGGTATGGTGTGTGTGTGTGTACATGGGGTATGTGTGTGTGTGTGTGTGTGTATGGGGTATGTGTGTGTGTGTGTGTGTGTGTGTGTGTGTATGGGGTATGTGGTGTGTGTGTGTGTGTGTGTGTGTGCATGTGTAATGTGGCAGATATTGATAGAGTCCATATGCTACGTCTAGCCTGTCTGTGAGTTATGCTAGCTCGCTAGTGAGGCCAGGTAGATGTGAGAGAGGGGCGTAGCGATAGAGAGAGAGAGACGGAGAGAGAAGGGGAGAGAGAGATGAGGGTTGAGAGAGAGAGAGGGTGAGAGTGAGGGTGAGGGAGAGAGAGAGAGGGAGCGAGAGGCAGAGAGGGAGTGAGGGTGAGAGCGCTAACCTCTGGGTCTGGAGGGGACAGGATAGATTAGATTGCTCTGTAGATTGCTCCGCTTTCCTCGGGGCGACGCCATTATAATTTTTTTTAATTCGCCAGACTGCGAGGCTCGCCGATCATTTCTACACGTTCGTAACAAATAAATAAATAAATAAAAGAAAGGCCCAGAGATCAGGATGGTCTCACGGGGCTAGGTGGTTGCATTCCGGATGAAAATACAAATCTGGAAGGATGAATAAATATAAATATATTATGTCTGAGGCTATAATCCATGGTGTTGAACTGGGAGCGCAAGGCTGCGTGCAAAGTGTGTCCGTGTGTGTGTGTGTGTGTGTGTGTGTGTGTGTGTGTGTGTGTGTGTGTGTGTCTGTGTGCATGAGGGCCTGTGGCATAACTAACTACTAATAAACTAACCTTCAGAGGAAGGTCTGGAGATGAAAGATGAACAGGCAGACTATAGACCAGACCAGACCAGACCAGACGAGGAGATGAGGGTAGAGGAGGGGGAGAGGCGGGAGGAAGAGGAGAGGAGGCAGGCGTGTGTACACACACACAACACACACACACACACACACCACACACACACACACACCACACACACACACACACACACACACACACACACACACACACACACACACACACACACACACACACACACACACACACACACACGGGAAATTGCAGCAGGTGAAATATGGACATATGATTATAATAAGCTGTAGAATGGAGATATTGATCAGGTATCGATCAGAGCAGGACAGAACAGGGGGGCCGCTGGGCGCCAAACCAGCTCTCTCCTGAGAACAGGGAACATGGAACCAGTCAACCATGATTCCTGATTAACCACCGCTGGCTCCGCCCAACCGCTCACGCTCGGCATTCTGGGTGCAGCCCCCAGCCAGACAATGTATTACACACTGAGGGTCCCGAAACCCAAAGACCATGTTCCCTCCTCCAACTACAGAGATCAGGAGGAAGGAGGAGGACGAGGAGGACGAGGAGGAGGAGGAGGGGGAAGAGGAAGATGAGGAGGAATTCATGGAGGACAGGAGAAGAGGAAAGAGAGGACAGGATGAGGGGAGAGAGAAGAAAAGGCCGTACGATTTCTTTTCCACTCCCAGTGATTTATACGTAGTTGGGTTCAAATTAGTGCAAACGCTGCCCAGATGTTCAAGCGTTTTTCTGTTTCCTAATCGCCAAACAACAAACAGACGGATTGTCTCCCGTCCAGCGGTTTTCAGCCTCGTTGTGGCCTCGGGACCCGCATGTGTCAAATGAGTTCTTAAGTCCCAAAAATGAAAAAGAAAACGCATTTACCAATCAGCCTTCACGTCGGTACAAACAAAAAGCAGCAGAAATGAAATCTAAACCCAGTGACACAGTGAGCTGACTGAAACATGAATTAACATTGAAGTGGTTAATTCACGGGCAATTTTCGAAAGCGTTGCGAGGAAGCTCTGCGACCCACAAACACACACACACAGTGCCCTCGTCACCCATAAGTGGGTGGCGAGGGCACCCGCCAGTTCTGTAGTATTCATTGCTGTAGTCAGTGTGTGTGTGGTGTGTGTGTGTGTGTGTGTGTGTGTGTGTGTGTGTGTGTGTGTGTGTTGCCACCACTGCACGTAGGCATCCACAAGTCGTCATGGAAACTCAACTCGCCCCGCGACGTATTCGGCCGAGATCGTGATTCGCGCGTACAAAGTGGACGACCCTTGGTCTCCCATTCAACCACAATAGTCCTGGAAAAGTCTTGCGTTTACGAACACATGGTCACACACACACACAGTGAGGAGCAACGTCGACGCCAACGCCGGCCAGCACCTGGCTTTTGTAGTCGTGCGAAAGCTTCCAATCGCCATTCGTTCCCGGGACAAATGACTGCGGTCGCCACGCAGTCGTCTCGGGTATTCATCGGCTCCAGCTTCGATCAGCGGTGACGGAAACACCAACAAAATATCCCCCTTTTCCGGCAGCAATGCTCTGACACAATGCGCTATACTGTAGTTCCGGATGTTAGCGGTTGGGACACAGACACCCAACTGTGATATTCTCTGTGTGTTCCGGCGTGTTCCTGACATCAGCAAGGAAGAAAACCGGAAAGACATACTGGTCCAGTGGCGATGGGAAAGGAGCAAACTGTTCTTTCTTACTTCAGCACCGCGGACACCGTCAACTGGACGTGCGCTGGAGACCGATGATTTAGATTCAAGATTAAAAATTCAAGATTCAAGCGGGGGAACGAGGAACACGGATACGCCGGAGGGCCGGGAGTCTGACAGTCTGATAATCCGCGTATAAATATGATTCACACGTTTAGAATCATGATCAATCAGTTAAATAAATATCCTGAAACTTCAACCGCCAGCCATCGATACCTGAAGAAGTTTCGACATCCTGCACATCAAACTCATGACTGAAACTTCACGTTCATCTACGATGTCAACCAACACTTTTTTTTAACATCATCCGATGCTAGTTTGACATTCCTTCTGCTTGAGTTGCAGACATCCCTCTCTCTCTCTCTCTCTCTCTCTCTCTCTCTCTCTCTCTCTCTCTCTCTCTCTCTCTCTCTCTCTCTCTCTCTCTCTCTCTCTCTCATCAGTCTCTCTCTCTCTCTCTCTCTCTCCTCTCTCTCTCTCTCTCTCTCTCTCCTCTTCCTCTTCCTCTCTTCCTCTCTTCTCTCTGGTGTGTAATTCCACACGTGCGCTCATGTGTTGCGATGTTAACGCCGCAAAAGTCGAACGGAGTGGGAAAGAGATCTATCACGTTTAATACACACGCCTCACTCCTCCTCGCAGGCAAAAAACAAAGAGAGAAACAGACGGTGACGAGGCAGGACCGGGTGATTTGCTTAATGTGTTTCCTTGAACGTGTGAAAACGTGGAGGAATTAACTGAAACGTGGAAAAGGTGGGCAAGAGATCGTTGTTTCCTGAAACAGATTCTACATAATATTACCGTTCTTCTTTCTTCTACTTATTTTGAACTTTAATTTGTGCTACCAAGCCAACAACAAATATACTTCTAAGCGGGCGATAACGATGATAGACCCCTCTTTCCACAGTATAAAGATATATATATGCAGTATATATATATATATATATATATTCGTGGAGTATATACAGTATAGTGGAGATGTACTGGAGTACCACTACCACCAAGCGCTGCTCCAGTTACTGAAACGCATCTGAACGTCTGATTGGTCACAGTCGGAGATCTAAGTGTTCTCGCGTGACGGACGCCAAAGTCGGCCGCGGTGACTTAATGGGCCGCGCAGCCGCCGCCGCCTCCCGAGACGCGGCGGCGGCGTTCAAAAAGCCGGTTCTGGTCACGGACGGCTCTGCTGGCTCTCTGGAAAACCTTCACCTTCTCGCCCGTCGTTTATCTTCAAAGTGGAAATCCTGCACCTTGTCACACCTTCCCCACCTTCAACGCTGCATTACCCGAGGAAGGAAAGCAGGGAACGTTCTGTACACTTCCACACACTCCCCGAGAAAAAAGTCGATTTACAGGAGGAGACGTCGCTAAAGGTTAGATGCCTTGCGTTGTCTAACCGAAGAACAGCAAATAATGGAACTGCGTTTTCTCAAGCAAGCCAGGGTAAGTGCGGCGTACGTACGGTTACCGCGGTGAATCCGTTAACGAGCCGACTCTCCCTCCTCTCCAGGGCTCGGCTTATCGTCGATAATTAATTCAACACTAACTAGCTTTGCTAACTTCTGACCTCCTGAGTGAAGGTAGACTCATGTAAACCTTGATAATATGTCTGTCGTCCCTCACCTGTCCACTAGGGGCACGTGTTCCCCTGGTCAAGTCAAATCAATGACATTTCTACATACTGTACATACAAAGCTGCTGTGGAGACACACGTGGCAGAAGAGATTTAGAAAAGGAACAACAACCACAATATACCTTGCTTGATACCTTGCTTGATACCTTGCTTTTGGATACCTTGCTTGATACCTTGCTTGATACCTTGCTTGCACGCGTCGCCCAATCACACGCGTGTTTGACGGGCAAGATGGGTTCGCCGAACAAATCAGCGAAGAGACGCCGTGATCGGTCCGAAATGAGCCGGCGGCGTTCTAAAAAATCTACAGGCGCACTCGACCGCAACCGATGTTCTCACAGAGCGTTGCTCTCTCTAATAGCAGATGGATGGCTGTGGCATTTCTAACAAATTAGCCTCACGTTAAAGGTCTTCAATCACACCTACAGCATCTCTAACCACCGTCAGAGGGGTCACCGGTTCAAAGCTGTGACTGGGAGCGGTCTGTTTATCTGTCACGGAACCAGAACTCTCACACTCCTGCAGTTGGGTCGTCTCCAGCGAACCAAACGGTAGGAAGACGTCGCGTCAACACAATGTTGAGCAGGTTTGATTCTCGTCTTTTGGACAGAATCAGAGGGAAACTCGTAATGCTTCGTTGATGTGGAGATTAACAACGGAGACACAACAATGTTTTTCATCTTTGCTTCGGTGTTCCGCAAAATTCCAAAATAACCCCGTTTTCCATCACGCTGTCAAGGAAATGTCAGCGTTCTGTGAGTCAACGACAAGCTATTGTTTTATGTTCAACCAACCACACTTCAATGAGTGCCTTCCCCTCCTGATAGCACCACGTCTGACCGCGAACCATGTGTACGATCTCAAGTTTCTATTTTCCCACAATGCATTGCAAAGGAAGGAAAGAAAGATTAATCAAATAGTTAATGTCTTTAAAGGGGCCCTTTTGTACCACCAGGTGTGAGCGTGATTTGCCATTACAAGCTATTTCAAAGTTGTCGTGACTCAAATTGTTCCAGGTAGCCTGCGAGGCTGATCTATCCAGCGTACATCTGGGTGGACTGGACACTCCCACTTGTGATGTCACTTCGTCACGTGACAATTTTGAGACGGCTTGAAATGTCTCATCACGCTCACACCTTTAAGTCCATTTCTAGGTTGTTAACACGAGGTAGCTGCACACCTGTGTTTCTTCCCGCCCTGTCCATCCTCAGTCTTGAGTGATTTGATTTGATTTCTGTGATTGAGTGACAAGGCCGAGAGCCAATGAGAATTCAGTCCCATGGCTGGGGGGGGGCTGGTCTATCCTGGTGCTTTTTTGCACAGGACTCCTCCCTCCGTTCACCTGCAGGTGTGTGTGTGTTCTCCGAGAGCCGTTTAGTCAGCCAGATGTCTGACCTTTTCTACTTCCTCTCTGTTCTCTCCGTTCCACCAGACTGATCTTAACTACCGCCGAGTCTGGCGAGCGGCTCCCCGTCTCGTAAAAAGACCTTTGAAATCGAACGCTAATAACCGCCCGTCCCTAAAAGTAAATATTTGGTAAACATCCGACATCCGCGGTGAACAGTCGGCAGGTTAATCGCGGTCTCGCAGTCGGCAATGCGCGATGTCAGAAGTACACGTTTGCGACGACGACGACTGCTGAATACATTGGCGGCGTGTTGCAGGTACAGTTGCAGCAACGTGACCTTTAGCGACGGATAGCTCCTCTCTCTCTCTCTCTCTCTCTCTCTCTCTCTCTCTCTCTCTCTCTCTCTCTCTCTCTCCTTATGACTTCATGTTGCTCTTGCTCTACTCGGCCCACACCTCAACCGCCAATAAAGTTAACATATTCTGTCTCTTCCGTTTTTTCTCACATTTTCTTCTTGCATTGACGTCGCCACGTTGTGTAAATTGATCTTTTGGTGTATTTGTTCTTTCGCTTCCTCTTTTTTAAAATCCTTTTTAAAATTATGAATACTAATTACATCGGGTTTTTTTTACAATGTGCGCAGACACAAGCGGGCGGCAGTAGCTCAGGGCGTAGAGCGGTCGCTGGTTCGATCCCCAGCCCCCCCTCCTATCTAAGTGTCGACGTGTCCCTGAGCAAGACGGCAAACTAACTACATAACCGCTCCCGGCGACCTTGCATGTTTGACACCGCCACCGCCATCGGTGGATGAATGGTTGTATCCTCGGCTGAATGGGAGGCGATGTTGTAAAGCGATTTGGATAAAAGCGCGACATGAATGCAATCCATTTACCATTCACAAGCGGTTGTCCGACGCAATGCCGCCGCAAGCAAACACTTTGCTGCGTTGGAAATAAAGCGGCTGTGCCGTCTGTGACGCACGGTCGCGGGGTCGCTAGGCCTTTCACATGCCAGCGGCTAGGTGCTACGGGACTGCCATCTGTGCTGCTACGCTACAGAATACGGGCCGGAGATCCAGAGGCCTCCTCGCCTCTCGGTGGTGCGAAAGCGTGAAGTGGAAAGCCCTCGGCTCGCAACCCCCAGGAGGTGATACAGAGGGGAGGGGAGGCCGACGCAGCACGCATCCGGAAACCGAGAGGTCGTAGTCTGATGGAGTCGCGCGCGCTGGCGTCGTGGAAGTCAAGGGCGCTCTCTCTCTCTCTCTCTCTCTCTCTCTCTCTCTCGTCTCTCTCTCCCCCCCCCCCTCTCTCTCAAATCTCACTCTCATCTCTCTCTCTCCCCCCCTCTCTCTCAATCTCTCTCTCTCTCTTCCCCCTCTCTCTGTCTCTCACTCCCCTCTCTCTGTCTCTCACTCCCTGCTTCTCGTCTCTCAATCTCCTCTCCCTGCTCCTCTGTCCCTCCTCCCCTAGCTCTGTCTCCCCCCCATCGCTCTGTCTCTCTCTCCACCTCTCTCTGTCCCTCACTCCCCCTAGTCTCTGTCTCCCCCCCATCTCTCTGTCTCTCTCTCCCACCTCTCTCTGTCCTCCTCCCCCATCTCTCTCTCTCTCTCTCTCTCTCTCTCTCTCTGTCTCTCTCCCCGGCTTTCTCCATTCATCTCTCTCTCCATCTCTCGGTGTGTATCTCTCTCTCTGTCTCACTCAATCTGTCTCTCTCCCTCTCTATGTCTCTCTCTCTCTCTTCTCTCTCTCTCTCTCTCTCTCTCTCTCTCTCTCTCTCTGTCTTTCTATGTCTCTCCATCTTTCTCTCTCTTTAGATTGCACAGAAAACTATTACCAAGAATGTTGCGCTGGTTTCAACTGAAACCTTGTCAGATGTTTCTACCGAAAGACACACTTCACACTTAACTGAGAAGAATAAAGTGTTCAAAGTTATTTGAATTCTGAAGGTTTAGAAGCTGCCGAGTTTTGTCTGGCTCGTAGAAGTTGAAACCTTCGCGATAAATACTTCATTGTACTGTTATGTGACACTCCTGCCTTTTTATCCATTTATATGAATTATTCTATTATGAATACAAAGTTTGATTGGGGGCAAAAAATATAAATACGTTGAAACAAACTTTTGATGAGAGATGTGAAGAAGCTCTGTGAAGCCAACATATTATTTTAGTTTTGTTTTCAAGTGTTAATATGACCGATACAACGCCGCACATTATGTCACAAATTCCTTCCTATCGTCGTCCTAAAAATGGACTGAAGGTGCGCGCCTCGCCGCAGTCAGGCCTCGCGTCGGATCACCGCCGAAGCCAGACTCGCACCTTCTGAACACAACATGTGGCGAGCAGAGGTGCTGAAGCCACGGGGTGCGTTTGTTCTCGTAACTCATAAATAGTCCTTATTATGCACCACGCTCTCTCTCTCTCTCTCTCTCTCTCTCTCTCTCTCTCTCCTCTCTCACTCCTCGCCAGCCTAATACAGACGTCATGTTCAACCCGATCGCCCTAAAAATAACATACAGGAGTTGGCATACGATTATCGTTCAATTAGGCAGGAACGGCAAGAGGGTTCGCTATGCGGTGATAATTGCGTTGATCGCACCAGGGGCGCTGGATGTTAAAGCCGGCATGTGTTAGCATTTTGCGCCGATAACGCGGAGAACTCTTTGTTGTGAGACAGAAGGTGAGGAAGAGGAGGAGAGGAAGGCAGAGAGAAGAAGGTGGAGGGGAGAGGAAGACGCGCCGACGCTGAAGGGCTCCGTCGTGGAAAGCTCTGCAAAGACCGGGTTTGTTGTATTTATTAAACCAAATATATTCTGTGCAACAGTGGAAATAGTTTGGCTGCACAGTATCTATTGACGACTATAGTTTAGCTCTATTGATTAATATAGTTTAGTTTTATTGATCCAGCTCCCTCTAGAGCTATCTCTATCTCTATCTCTATCTCTATCTGCCGTCTCAACCGCCGGCTGACTGCCAGCATGTCTGCCTGACAGTCAGCCGGTTGGTTCAGCAATCCTACAGAACAACAGACAGGTGGCGACGGCTGGAAGTCATATTTATAATCCTGATGACAAGGATCTAAGGTTTGTAACGGGTGTGTGTGTGTGTGTGTGTGTGTGTGTGTGTGTGCGTGCGTGTGTGTGTGTGTGTGTGTGTGTGTGTGTGTGTGTGTGTGTGTGTGTGTGTGCGTGCTTGGCAAAAAAACCCCAAACATTTAGATTTCCAGTCAAATATGTCGATGAATACAAATAGGTACAAGTGTACTTTCGATATAAATACGAAATATCAAATTACTCTCCTCCCTGTCCCCCAGTGTGTGTATTTCTTACCCAGAAGGAACATTTTGACAGCCGAGAACATCTCAAAGTACATCACTAATACGTCTTGGAACCGCATTTAATATTGTATATGAGACTGTTTCTGTTTTTCATCAGAAAGTTTCTTGAAGAATTGATTATGCGAGGCCAGCAGACAAGCCTGACTAAATCAATCAGTTTGACCAGAAGTCCCCTTGCTCTGAGAGAAAAAGTACGAAACTATTCTGCTATAGATATAGAAGATTACAAATATTGTCGAGTTGCCCGCTCCACCAACCAATGAAACGGTTGAAGTGAAAATCGTAAGTTGAAGGGAAAATTTAAGATTAGCTGAAAAACAAATTTCACGAATACACAGCCGAGGTTAACGTCTCGGTAAACAAACGTAGAAAAAGGTTCATGAAACAGATTCAATCAGTCGACTGTGAGATGTTTCCAACCTGTTTGACGTCTCGGGTTTCTGAAGACAAACTGTCCTCGCTTGAGCTTTTTAATGGACGACTGTTGAACGTGAACTGTTGTTCCAACGGCTCCGTTCACGTTTAAAATGAAGAACATAATCGTGGAGCAATGGTACTGGTTGCACGCCACCAAGGTGTCTCCTCTGCTGGCCTCCTCCAACACCAGGACAACGGAAGGCGTTGAATAATAAAGAATTGTAGTTGTGTAGTTGTTGTAGTTGTTGTAGTTGTTGTAGTAGTTGTAGTAGTTGTTGTAGTTGTTGTAGTTGTTGTAGTTGTTGTAGTTGTGTAGTTGTAGTAGTTGTTGTAGTTGTTGTAGTTGTTGTAGTTGTTGTTGTAGTTGTTGTGTAGTTGTTGTGTAGTTGTAGTAGTTGTTGTAGTTGTGTAGTTGTGTAGTTGTGTAGTTGTTGTAGTTGTTGTAGTTGTTGTAGTAGTTGTTGTAGTTGTTGTAGTTGTTGTAGTTGTAGTAGTTGTAGTAGTTGTAGTAGTTGTTGTAGTTGTTGTAGTAGTTGTTGTTGTAGTTGTTGTAGTTGTGTAGTTGTTGTAGTTGTGTAGTTGTTGTAGTTGTTGTAGTTGTTGTAGTTGTGTAGTTGTTGTAGTTGTTGTAGTAGTTGTAGTTGTTGTAGTAGTTGTTGTAGTTGTAGTAGTTGTTGTAGTTGTGTAGTTGTTGTAGTAGTTGTTGTAGTAGTTGTTGTAGTAGTTGTTGTAGTTGTGTAGTTGTTGTAGTTGTTGTAGTTGTTGTAGTTGTTGTAGTTGTGTAGTTGTTGTAGTTGTTGTAGTTGTTGTAGTTGGGGTTGTGTAGTTGTTGTAGTTGTGTAGTTGTGTAGTTGTTGTAGTTGTGTAGTTGTTGTAGTTGTGTAGTTGGGGTTGTGTAGTTGTGTAGTTGTGTAGTTGTTGTAGTTGTTGTAGTTGTGTAGTTGTTGTAGTTGTTGTAGTTGTAGTTGTTGTAGTTGTGTAGTTGTTGTAGTTGTGTAGTTGTTGTAGTTGTTGTAGTTGTGTAGTTGTTGTAGTTGTTGTAGTTGTGTAGTTGTGTAGTTGTTGTAGTTGTTGTAGTTGTGTAGTTGTGGTTGTGTAGTTGTTGTAGTTGTGTAGTTGTTGTAGTTGTGTAGTTGTTGTAGTTGTTGTAGTTGTGTAGTTGTTGTAGTTGTAGTTGTTGTAGTTGTGTAGTTGTTGTAGTTGTGTAGTTGTTGTAGTTGTGTAGTTGTTGTAGTTGTTGTAGTTTGTTTGTAGTTGTTGTAGTTGGGGTGAGTGTGTAGCCTCGCCGAACCCAAGCCCTCTATCATGGGGCCGGGTGGGCTACTTACTCCAAGCCACCAACGCGCACAACACTCCACACCCTTGCTGTGAGCGAGTGGTCACAACAGAGAGATGGATTCGTCTTTTTGTACTCGTAGAAATTAATGTTCACAGCGTGTTGCATACATAGAACCAACAGACAGCCGTAAAGCACAGGAAACATGCCATCCTCATACCCCGTAATGCTGTTATTGACACGCATACACATATTACTAGTTTGTCGTGCCATATAATGTTCATTTAAGGTTAGGTCTCAAACCTGTCTGTAAGGTTTTTTTAACATTCAGATTTACATTGCTACTTCTCATATTGGACGAATGTGTTTTTTTTTTTCGTATTTTTCTCATAGAAGTATACGTTTGTACATAATTCGACTTCTGTCCTGTAGGTTCTGCTGTGACAGCATAATTTCCTGTCTGGGATTAATAAGGTGCATCTTATCTTATGTTATCTTATCTTATGTTATCTTATCTTATCTTATCTTATCTTATCTTATCTTAACGCTATCTAAAGGAGCCCGATACCGTGTAAAGTTTCCACATCGGCACTTAGTTTGTACTTTCTAAACTCCAAACTTCTGAATTATTGTTTCCCGTGAACGCTCGCCTCGAACACGTTCATCAAACCCTCCAAGGTTGAGTTCTATATCGATGCATACGTCCGTAACGCCGCGAACAGCGAGAAACGTGACCAAGGTTTGATGCATACGAGTCTCCCGCACTCAAGGTTTGCGTCTATCGGCCGATCGTCGCCGACATGAAAGTTACGGGAACGTCGGGGAGCGTCGCTCTCTCCGTCGGGACGGTGGAGGAAGAAAAATATAACGTCACCCTTGGAAAAATTGACACGAGTACTCGGTACGTGTGTATCTTTGTGTATTTATTATAATCGTCTGGCATTATCTAGACCGACAATCGTTCCCTGCCGCCAGCGTTCCCAGCGGGCCGGGAGGACGGGGGAAGCGGTGGTTTCCGTGCGGCGGCGTCACACGGGACCGAGGAGGAGGACACTAAGCGGCTTAATGTGCAGAGTTAACGAGGGATTGAGAACGAGTCTGGAGAGAACACACTCTGCCCTTAATAGAAGATATTACAAAAAAAAGGAGAGCGAGTGCATATTTTGGGTACAGAATTCATCTCCCAACAGCCCGAATGAAAGCGACGCAGATCGGTGTTGTTGGCGTTGGGAAATACATCAAAGTGGATCACGTGTTATATTTATATTAGTTATATTTAAATATGTCTTAATGTTGTTCTTCGTGAGCAGATACAATCTCAGTGAAGACTCCGTCCTCAATGTCGTGACAACGAATATACCTCCAGTTAAACAATAGCTTCAGTTATAGAAGTAGTTTTAATTATGTCCATAACCAATACTTTTAATTGAAGAAATTGCTTTAGTTATAGTCCTGAGATATCTAGTTATAGAAATAACTTTAGTTATCGTCTGAATATATACCTTTAGTAGGGGTAGGTAGCTTTAGTCACAGTTACAGAATATATACATTCAAGAAGGCTGCCAAACAGAAGGGCAGTGACAGAAAACGAAAGAAAGAAAGAAAGAAAGAAAGAAACAAACAAACAAACAAAGAACAAGGAGTCTTTGTGAAACTCTTAAATGGTGGCAACTCTGAAAGTGTGGCCGTCGGCGATAACTTCCACACATTCTGTTCCTCTTTGGTGTGAAAGTCTCACATGGTCTGAGTGGTGAACTATGAGAATATACTGTATGTGACACACACACACAGACACACACAGACACACACACACACACACACACACACACACACACACACACACACACACACACACACACACACACACACACACACACACACACACACACAGACACACACACACACACACACACACACACACACACACACACACACACACACACACACACACACACACACACACACACACACACACACACACACACACACACACACACACACAGACACACACACACACACACACACACACACACACACACACAGACACACACACACACACACACACACACACACAGACACACACACACACACACACACACAGACACACACACACACACACACACACACACACACACACACACACACACACACACACAGACACACAGACACACACACACACACACACACACACACACACACACACACACACACACACACACACACACACACAGACACACACAGACGTGGAGCGTGATATGTACTGTGTGTGTGTGTGTGTGTGTAGATCGCGACAAACGGTCAGGCTGAAAGTAAGACACTCAACGACAACACATGTCCCTCGAAGGGGAGATATTTCTGTCATTTGTGCAAATCCATGCTAACCAACGGCCAAACTGGTTGATAGTGGGAGACAGACAGACAGACAGACAGACAGACAGTGAGACAGTGAGAAGACCTCATGGCAACAAACAATTCGTTATGTACAAGCCTGTAACAAGCCTCAAACACACCCGATGTCTTCCAGTTGCTGAGGTGGTAATATCTATGATTTACTGGTTAGCCATCTTGATCAGGAGCGTTCAACCGGTGGTACGCATACCCCTGGTGGCACCCAGCCGTACTGCAGGTGGTAACTGGGACTGGGACAGATAAATAGACACTAATAGACAAATGTACAATGATAGATGTGTTTCCATTGTCATGTTTTAGTGTTCATTTGTTTTAAGCAGCGGAGACAGAGAGACAGACAGACAGGCAGACAGGCAGACAGAGGTAGTGGACCAAGACACACACACACACACACACACACACACAAACATCGACAAGTTGTCCTGACCTCCAGTGTCACGGGTGTCCAAGTGTGGATCTCGCAACCTGGAACGAGGCGGCGGGTCCCACGCACAGCAAGGCCGGAGGGGGGGGGGGGGGGGGACTTTCGTAAGCTGCGGAAACAGTGCAATCGCTGGAAACTGGTAATACATGGACACTAGGACAGTCATTGTAATGGGCCTCGGGATGAGCGATATCTTCAGCTTAATAGCTTAGAACCAAATCGACCCATCACATGGAAGTTAAAAGAAGCTAACGGGTGTCATCTTTCTCTGTGGAAGAACAAGCAAGGTTAATGAGCTAAACTATACTACTCATGCTAGGATGTCTCTGTCTCGCCGCGACACACACACACACACACACACACACACACACACACACACACACACACACACACACACACTCTCTCTCTTGCTCTCTCTCTTCATAAACTGCGCGGTGTCAAGGCCCTTTGTGTAGGAGGCTGAAGGGTTTATTGGCTCCATCATCGCCGTCCGATCGATACTCTAAAGGGACAGATGTGTCTCCTCAGGCCCCGACACCGACGTTCCCCTTCGCGAGGTCCTCCGCACGCAGGAGGCGAGTCTGAAAAAGACGACACGGCTCAGGTTTCATATCAGCCACAGCTCTAGATACAGTATGAGCACGAGAGGACGGCGGAGTGAAGAGACAATAGACGATTAATAAGGTAATTAAGGGATGAAAACATCGACTCCATTGAGACGTGAACGGCGAGGTGCTGACTGAAGGGGGAGGGGCCTGCCGGCAGACGACGACGGACGGAGGACGGAGCAGCGGAGAGTCTCGTCGTCGTCGTCGTCGTCGTGGTCGTCGAGGGCAACGCGTCGCGGAAGCCGCTCAAGATGTGAAAGGATGACGAGCTGTGTTGTTTCATTCGATGTCCTCTCGTCACGCGAAGCTTTCTCCGGGTGACATTGAGTTTGATTTGGTTCGATGGGAGCCGGTCCCGGTCAGACCGGGGTCTGGACCTTCGTACTTTGTTGATTTCCCACATGATTACGAAATTATACAGGTTTGTCCTCGGAGTCCAGGAAGGCATTTGAGGTCTTAAACTTAAAGGTCTTACACTTAAACTTTAAAACTTTCTGAAGGTCCAGAAGGACAGAGTTGGCAGGAGATCTGAATGTAGTTTAATTTGCTGCCTAAATTGAACTTGTCAAGTCTTGGGCAAACAACGTACATCTTTATCTCTGAAAATCAATAAAACCAATCTTCCTCGACTTCTTACTCTAGTATGATAAAATATTGTCATTGACCTTGTCATCATTTGGGTGAGATACTCATGTGTCTTTTCCCTTCACGTAAATATGTACTACACACACACATATGTAATTCCGTGTCTAACTTTAGCTCCGCCCTCGCGCTCGGCGAACGCCATCCTCTCGGCACGCGTGTCGGGAAGTATCCGCGGTGACGGTCGGCTACCCCTCGTTCTGAATCACCTCGTTTGTCACCCGGCGCCGCCTCCGGGGTTGTGTTGCTGCGAGGGAGGTGTGTGTGTGTGTGTGTGTGTGTCTGTGCGGCCCGGGTTGTGTTGTTGTTGTTGTTGTGCGTGTGTTGTATGTGTGTTGTATGTGTGTTGTATGTGTGTGTGTGTGTGTGTGTGTGCCGTGACTGTGAGAGAGGTGTGTTGTGCGCAGACCCAGACCCAGATACAGTACACACTCCGATAATGAGTGTGTTTGTCTGAATGAGACGCCTCCCGCTTGCTGCGCCCCACTCTCTCGCTCTCTCCCCCCCTCTCTCGCTCTCTCCCCCCCTCTCTCGCTCTCTCTCCCCCCCTTGTTGTTCTGACTCATCTAATCCACAACTATCCAGGAGAAGGGCCACGAATATCTGACCTATATATACGACGTACGCCGAGCGCGCGCGCCGGTGTTCTCCCCGCTGGGCTTGTGTTCGTTGTGTGAGTGACGACAATTTGCCCGATTGCCGTCAAATTCTATTCAGACGGAACACAGCGACGCCGCGGCGTGCGTAGCATCCCGTCCGCTGGGGGGCATCGCGGCGTCGACGGCGGGCGCATTGATTTTTTTTTTCCGTCACCCAGATGAGTCGGTGCAACGTTGGAAACCCGGCGGATCCGCGCCAATACACCGCGGTGACGCACGGCGGCGCGAGTCACGGATCAATCGATCGTTCAGCTCGCCGTCCTCCCCGTTGACAACGCTAACGACGCTCCAATCCGTTTGCTCTCCTTGTCAGTAGTCTGACGGGGGTCTGTATGTATGTGCAGTGATGTGTTGGTGATGACCTTGTGTGCCGTTGGTGACCTTGTGCAGCGGCATTGGTGACCTTGTGCAGTGTTGGTGACCTTGTGCGGCGTTGGTGACCTTGTGCGGCGGCGTTGGCGACTTTGTGCGGCGTTGGTGACGTTGTGCGGCGTTGGTGACCTTGTGTGGCGTTGGTGACCTTGTGTGGCGACCTTGTGTGGTGACCTTGTGTGGTGACCTTGTGTGGTCGCGGTGGTGGCTGTGGGTGCCTCCACATTGTCTGAAGAGCAGCTGCGTGTGGAACTCCACATTTCAATTAAAGTGTTTTATTGGAGCTGATGTGAGACAACCGCGGCCACTTAAAATCCTCTCTCAACATATGAGGTCATACCAGCTGTGTGTGTGTGTATGTGCACGTGTGTGTGTGTCAGAAAGTGTATGAGAGAGAGTGTGTATATGTGTGAGTGTGTGTGTGTGTGTGTGTGTGTATATGTGTGAGTGTGTGTGTGTGTGTGCCCCCTTTTTTTCAACACACCACTGCATCTCAGCTATGCAGGTGTGTATCTGTGTGTGCGTGTGTGTGTGTGCATGTGTGTGTGCGTGTGTGTGTGCGTGTGTGTGTGTGTGTGTGCGTGTGTGTAAATGTGAGATGACAGGCGGCGGGCGCAGAAGGAGTGACCCTCCAGGTGTCTCCCTGTCAGCGCGTCGCCCCCCGCGGATTAATTTGTCGCCAACATTAGACCGATCATTCTTCCAGTCAGCCAATCAGAGCCCTGGGATTGGCAGATAAAGTGGGCGGGAGGGTGGGGTGCGGGTGGTGTGTGTGTGTATATATTATCTACTGATGTAAAAACCTGGAGCTATGCTGGTGGTGGAGGAGGTGGTGGTGGTCGGGGGGGGGTAAGGGTGATGGTGGTGGTGATGGTGGTGGTGGTGGTGGTGAGGGTGGTGGTGAGGGTGGAGGAGGGGGTGATGGTTGTCATGGCCTGACTGCACCAGAGGGACCACGATTATGTATATACAGTCCATATACATATCCATACACACACACACACACACACACACACACACACACACACACACACACACACACTCTCTCTTGCTCTCTCTCTTCATAAACTGCGCGGTGTCAAGGCCCTTTGTGTAGGAGGCTGAAGGGTTTATTGGCTCCATCATCGCCGCCCGATCGATACTCTAAAGGGACAGATGTGTCTCCTCAGGCCCCGACACCGACGTTCCCCTTCGCGAGGTCCTCCGCACGCAGGAGGCGAGTCTGAAGACGACACGGCTCAGGTTTCATATCAGCCACAGCTCTATATACAGTATGAGCACGAGAGGGCGGCGGAGTGAAGAGACGATAGACGATTAATAAGGTAATTAAGGGATGAAAACATCGACTCCATTGAGACGTGAGCGGCGAGGTGCTGACTGAAGGGGGAGGGGCCTGCCGGCGGACGGCGACGGACGGAGGACGGAGCAGCGGAGAGTCTCGTTGTCGTCGTCGTCGTCGTGGTGGTCGTCGAGGGCAACGCGTCAAGATGTGAAAGGATGATGAGCTGTGTTGTTTCATTCGATGTCCTCTCGTCAGCATGAAGTCACGCAAAGCTTTCTCCGGGCGACATTGAGTTTGATTTGGTTCGATGGGAGCCGGTCCCGGTCCGACCGGGGTCTGGACCTTGGTGCTTTGTTGATTTCCCACATGATTACGAAATTATACAGGTTTGTCCTCGGAGTCCAGGAAGGCATTTGAGGTCTTAAACTTAAAGGTCTTACACTTAAACTTTAAAACTTTCTGAAGGTCCAGAAGGACAGAGTTGGCAGGAGATCTGAATGTAGTTTAATTTGCTGCCTAAATTGAACTTGTCAAGTCTTGGGCAACACAAGTAAATTTTGGTAAAAACAACGTACATCTTTATCTCTGAAAATCAATAAAACCAATCTTCCTCGACTTCTTACTCTAGTATGATAAAATATTGTCATTGACCTTGTCATCATTTGGGTGAGATACTCATGTGTCTTTTCCCTTCACGTAAATATGTACTACACACACACATATGTAATTCCGTGTCTAACTTTAGCTCCGCCCTCGCGCTCGGCGAACGCCATCCTCTCGGCACGCGTGTCGGGAAGTATCCGCGGTGACGGTCGGCTACCCCTCGTTCTGAATCACCTCGTTTGTCACCCGGCGCCGCCTCCGGGGTTGTGTTGCTGCGAGGGAGGTGTGTGTGTGTGTGTGTGTGTGTCGGCCCACAGAAAAAAAGAGAGAGATCTCCGCAGCTTGTTTCGTGACAGTCGCTTTCAGTACGTTACCGTTTTGTTTAAAGACTGTTACTAGTCGAAAAAATCAAATCAGTTGGACGTAAGATTTATGTTTAACGTTTAGCCTGTCTCCATTGTGTTATAATTATTTTGTGAAACAATAAATGATCTTGATGTCACATGGTTTGAACACATGTTTATGATTGTATAGTACAGATGAGCTAAATGGTATAATACTTTTCCCAAGCGTTGATGTACATGCTTAATTAACTATTTATGGATATATATCAGTGATTTTCACAGCACAGCCATACATTAATCAGGAACATGTCTTTTGATGTTCACGTCTGACTGTGAAGCTATATTCAACGACATATTACTGTTGTATGCGAGGTAACGGATCTGTTAGAATACTTTATAGAAATCTTTAGCTTCTTCTTTTCTAACGCGTAAAGAGGAACGGCGACAGGTTGAGGCCGGCTTGTCTGTTTTGTTCCCGTCCGTGTCAGGTGTGATTCGTGTGCGGTACATTCCGGCGGTCATCCAGTTTTTCAGGGCGCAGCCGTGTATGCCGGGCGGGCCTGGCTCGGGTTCAGGCTGCTGCCGTTTCTGGTTTAGCAGCGGCGTAAATCACTCGTGCTTTATCTACACCCCCCCCCCCCCCCCCCCCGCACGCTACA
>PIJE02000599.1:169214-171714 GCA_002895965.2 Coryphaenoides rupestris
TCATCCGGAGAGCGGGAGCTAAACGGGCCGAGACTCCCCCCCCCCCCCCCCGTGGGATTCCGCCGCGCGAACTCTCACTGGGAAAGCGCCGGGTTTTGGAAGGAGTTACAAACAAAAGGCTAACAACACACAGCGGCGTGTTAATGGTAAACATTACGCGGCGGGGGAGCGATCGTGTTCACGGTACGAAGAACCAGCGCGTTCGGCAAACATCCCTCTCAGCGGTTTTTTTGTTTCGACGTTTTCTGCTGGAACGGACCCCGCCGCTCAATGCACTGATTTGTGTATTTTCTCTGTCGGTTGTAAACACACCTTTGGTTTGATTTGACGCTCGAGTGATTTAAGAAAAGTGTCTTTTTGAAAACGGCAATTTGATCCGCTCCCCATCAGCGTCTCTCTTGGCCTGCAATTTGTTATTTCGTTTATGGACCGGTGCGTCCACGCCGCCGCCGCCGCCGCCGCCACCGGAGTGTTTACATGCAGGAGAGGCATAATGGATCTCCGCTGGCGGCGCTCCGAGGGCCAAACGCTCCGCAGGCGGCAAACAAACCGGAGTTATAAACGTAAAGTATGAAAACTAACTGGAATTATGAACTAAAATATGAACGGTATCTGGGATCATAAAATACGAAATACACACAGTCGATGGGAGCTAACTGGGGATTATACAATAAAGCGAGGAAATATGAGAAGGAGCTGGAGTATTAAAATAAAATATGCACCTCTCTGATGGTAACCACTAGGACTATTGTATTAAAGATAACGGATTTATACATGAGGGCGTAAATGAGAATAATATCATTAAAATGCGTATTATTGGTTTATCATAATAAGCAGAGATTCACAGGCGTGTGGATTTGACTGCCGGTACTGATGATGAAATAGAACCATCTAGCTAACCCTGGGAGACGGTCGACGACTGGCCATCGCTCCCGTTGAATAAATAAATTCATTATTCAACTCAAGGTATTCATCGTTTTTTTCAAGGCGTCGCCGGTGCCGACGTTAAAGGGCCGTCTGGGAACTAAACGGTGGAAAATGTGAAATCCATCTTTCCATGTTGGGGGGTTTTGTTTTTGCACTTTTTCAATCCTGAACTCCAAAACTGGCTTAAAGTCGAACTCGGGGAACAACAAGCTTTTCTTTCTGGTCGGAATGAAGCGCCGGGTATCTGCTACGCTCGGCTGTTTTTTTTCGGTCAACACTTATGGCGATCTCGCTGTCAGACACGACCCATCTCTCTCTCTCTCTCCTCTCTCTCTCTCTCTCTCTCTCTCTCTCTCTCTCTCTCTCTCTCTCTCTCTCTCTCTCTCTCTCTGGCTCGACTCCGGGCTGCTGAGAGATTCAGTGGAATTGTATTTGTCTCTCTCCTCCTCCTCCCTCTCTTCAGCCGAGATTTTCTGCTAGTTAGGGAAGGATTGATAATCCACTTGAACATATCCACCATAAGCCGTCCTCGTATCTCGGAGCTATAAGCAGCTACATTATAAAGCTATCTACTGTCGGGCTAATGACTGTATCACTAAGCAAGTAAGGGATACTAAGTGGATATCTGACAGAGATTGAGTGTCTTGGTGTGGATTCACACACATACAAGTATAGTGGGCGGTGTACACAGTACAGTGTGGGGCGATGGGGAATGTGTGTTTCTGTGTTTTCCCGTCTTGTATGTTCATCTCCTAATGTCCTTACTTACATGCAGAGGACCAAATAAAGATCTATTCTCTTCTCTACGACGACTGCTATCCCGTGGAGCGCCGAGGACGACCGCACTTTCACTGTCCTCCACTAACTAGAAGGATGTCGGCATAATATCGCTGCAGTTACTCAGCATTGTGGTGTGTAAAGTAATACTATCAGAAGATAGATGGAGAGACAACCTGACCTATATAACTTGTAGGTTGTTTTTTTCGGGGATGTTGTCGTAATTGCTAGCAAAGAAGAAGAGCAAGATAAGGCAAAGCAGCAACGTGTCTTCAGTGAATTATGTATTTTCGTGTCGTTCTTTTTGTAAGATTCATCATTTATTCATGTGTTTTATTCTTTTTTTTCCCATAACGGGAGATAGCTATAGCGAGATTAATGGTGAAAACAAACGCCTCAACACATCAAATGTCTTTTTATTGTACGTTCGCTTCGTCTCAGTCCGGCTCTTTTCGTTCCCTCTGCGATATTTGGGAGCTCGACTGGATGTCTCTCATTACAATGTAAGAGTTTGTCTTCCGGTCGGGGGTCCGCGGTGTTGCGGCGCGTCTGTCTACCGGACCATCCGTTCTGCCTGAGGTCCGCCCGCCGGGGAAGTCTGATGGATCTTGGAGATCAGACATTATGTGCAGCGCAGGTGCGTCTGAATGAACAGATCCTCGCACGGCTCTGGGACTCTCATGAACTACCCTGGTAGGTTATAGTCTATAGTTTGGATCGTCTATAGTTATAGAGGCACCAGGACACAGGTCACTCTGTCTAATCTTACTCATCTTTGAAAAGACCTATTCTTTGG
>PIJE02000599.1:176714-189214 GCA_002895965.2 Coryphaenoides rupestris
CCTACCTGCTCCTCCTAGCTAAGTGTGGAGGTGTCCCTGAGCAAGACACCACCTAACCCTACCTGCTCCTCCTAGCTAAGTGTGGAGGTGTCCCTGAGCAAGACACCACCTAACCCTACCTGCTCCTCCTCCTAGCTAAGTGTGGAGGTGTCCCTGAGCAAGACACCACCTAACCCTACCTGCTCCTCCTAGCTAAGTGTGGAGGTGTCCCTGAGCAAGACACCACCTAACCCTACCTGCTCCTCCTAGCTAAGTGTGGAGGTGTCCCTGAGCAAGACACCACCTAACCCTACCTGCTCCTCCTAGCTAAGTGTGGAGGTGTCCCTGAGCAAGACACCACCTAACCCTACCTGCTCCTCCTCCTAAGCTAAGTGTGGAGGTGTCCCTGAGCAAGACACCACCTAACCCTACCTGCTCCTCCTAGCTAAGTGTGGAGGTGTCCCTGAGCAAGACACCACCTAACCCTACCTGCTCCTCCTAGCTAAGTGTGGAGGTGTCCCTGAGCAAGACACCACCTAACCCTACCTGCTCCTCCTAGCTAAGTGTGGAGGTGTCCCTGAGCAAGACACCACCTAACCCTACCTGCTCCTCCTAGCTAAGTGTGGAGGTGTCCCTGAGCAAGACACCACCTAACCCTACCTGCTCCTGACGTGTTGGTTGTTACCTTGCATGGTTGGCACCGCCGTCGGTGTATGAACGGGTGAATGTGAGGCAATACTGTAAAGCGATTTGGATAAAAGGCTGTATATAACAATGCAATCCACACACAACACAACACACACACACACACACACACACACACTTGTAATCTATGTATCTGGGATCTCGCACGTCTGTGGAACGTATTGGGCGGTGCAGCCCTCAGCACAGGGACTACAGAGAGCGGCCATCCAAGGGCAGACGACCCGCATCTGCTGCTGCTGCTGCTGCTGCTGCTGCTGCAGGGTCCTTTAGCAAGGCACTAAATCCTGCGAGCAGCTTGTCTGGCAGACGGAAGGGGAGACGTGAGGGTCGCGCCCGCCTCACAATCAGGAATACGCCGGGGGATCAATAAATCACTAAATCAATATATTCACTCAGTGTTACAGTCCAATGTCAAAGGAGGGGCTTTTACTCCCGTGCTCAACTGTTTGGGTCTTCCATCAAAATCAATGGAGTCTGTAACCCGGGATGACACCAGAGGGGAGTCTTTCTGCCCCAGCCTGCCCTCCCCCTGCCACTGCTCCTCTCTCCTCTCACCTCTCCTCCACACTCTCCTCGTCCTCCTCCTCCTCCTCCTCTCATCCATTCCTCCCCCTCCTCCCCTCGTCCTCTCATCGTCCACCCCTCTCCTCCCTCTCCCTCCCTCTCCTATTCCCACCCTGCTCGCTCTCCTCTCCTCTCCTCTCCTCTCCTCCCTCCACCCCCTCCTCCTCCCCCCTCCCCCCTCCTCTTCTCCACCCCCTCCCTCCCTCTCTCCCTCTCTCTCTCCCCCTCCTCCCTCTCGTCTCCCCCTTTCTTCCCTCGCCACCCTCTCCTCTCATCCATTCCTCCCCCTCCTCCTCCCCCCGTCGTCCTCTTCATCCACCTCCTCCACCTCCTCCCCTCCGCCACCACCTCCTCCTCTTCCTCTTCCTCTTCCTCCTCCTCGCAGGTCCCACACCAGCTGTATTCGCTGCTTTGCCTCTGGCTTGACCAGCGTTTGTAATCTGCTTTCCCTGAACTCTAAGGACCTGAGTGTCTTGTTAGCCACGGCACACACAGAACAAGTCCATTCATTATGTGCCGGCTGATGAACGACTTGGTCAGACGGTAAGGGAAAGCCGGGGTGTAAATGTTCAATCCTCGATTACAACAACGTCAACGACAACGACAACATTCTCCAGACAAACCACTTCATTTACGAAGAAAAACGGCATCGGCTCCGCGGCGATGCTTCAGAATTAGGGCCTGACAGGCTAGGAGGCTAATCTTCATCGGAGAGGGAGAGACGCTCTCTCCCTCTCCCTCCTCCTCCTCCTCCTCTCTCTCTCTCTGAAGGTGACCCCCCTCCCCCCCCGCCCGCGCGCAGCGGATCAACTGCCAAAGTTATACGGCGTCAGGATTAGCGCATCGCTTGACAGCTCATAACTCTGAACAGCCCATTAAGTCCACTTTAACGGCGCGATCTCCTCCCATCCGGGAACGACGTGGGCGCCGGCACATATTTCACATTTCAGATCTATTTTTTTTAACCAAAAATAATAACACAACCAAAACGATATATAGACAGATATTATTCCTTGTCGTTCTCATTGATCACGTCTCAGTGTTGTTTATGACGAGCCCCCTCGTAAAAACGCCGACGGCTAATTTGCTTCTCGCTTGAATCCTCCCGTCGAAGCGCACGTCCTGCACGGCGCGCTCCCCGACGTGTAAACCGAGACACAACGGGGAGCGTGCCGAGCGTACGGCGGACACACAGATCATAGCCATGACCGTAACACGTCATCCCCTGGGCCGTACATCACAGCCCCGCCCGTCAGACCCGCCCGGCTCCACCGGCGCATCGCTCAGGTCAGCTGCTCAGGGTTTCACGTTGCACGGCCATCTGCTGGAGGAGAGCTCAGTCTTAAGTGGCTCTATCGCACGCTCAGGTAAACCCTGGCGTCTCCTCCCGGATGAACGGCTCGTGGCTGGTTCTCCCCTCCCCTCCCCTCCCCTCCCCTCCTCCTCCTCGCAGGTCCCACACCAGCTGTATTCGCTGCTTTGCCTCTGGCTTGACCAGCGTTTGTAATCTGCTTTCCCTGAACTCTAAGGACCTGAGTGTCTTGTTAGCCACGGCACACACAGAACAAGTCCATTCATTATGTGCCGGCTGATGAACGACTTGGTCAGACGGTAAGGGAAAGCCGGGGTGTAAATGTTCAACCTCTCATAAATCACACCGACGGCTGAGTCTAGACCTTAACCTACATGTACCCAAGAGTGATGGTACCTTTGTATATTTCTCCCCCCCCCCCCCTCCCTGTATCTCAGCGCTAGATGGGCTGCGAAGGAATATTTTTGGAGCGCTCCTCCCTCTCTCTCTGTGCTGCCTATCTCCCGGGGCTCAAAGCTGTTGGCTATCTAAGGGCTACAGAGACCCCCGGAAAAAACGCTGACGTGACCGAAAGAATAAGCGACGACATTATGGCTTTTTTTTTTTTTTTTCGTAGCACGCATGCAAAACTCTCTCTCTGTTTGCGACACACACACACACACACACACACACACACACACACACACACACACACACACACACACACACGACGGCGGCGGCGGCACTCTCGCTAATGGTTGTTAGTATTAGCATCGCATCACAATAACACACAAGTATTATTTTTTTGTTCCGTCTTTTTAAATCGTATCCCCCCGTATGTGTCCCTTAATATTGCACAGTATGTGTGTGTATGTATGTATGTATGTATGTATGTATGTATGTATGTATGTATGTATGTATGTATGTATATATGTATGTATGTATGTATGTATGTGTGTATGTATGTATGTATGTATGTATGTATGTGTGTATGTATGTATGTATGTATGTATGTATGTATGTATGTATGTATGTATGTATGTATGTATGTGTGTATGTATGTATGTATGTGTCAGACTATTACCGTGACACCTTTGTGTAACAGTAACAGTTCACGTGAGACACTTGTAAAACAGCCCATATATTATTCTCTGGGAAATATGACGACATGGAGTTGTCCCACTTCAGGGAAGAGCCCAGGACGTGTCCCAGTTAGTGAGGAAGTGTGAAGATATCCAGGCTTTCGTACCGGGGGGGGCGATGTCTCCTCCCGGTTGCTGAATATGCTGAAGGCAGGATTTAAATCGTTAATGCTCACGGTAGCGGGTGAGGCGTAGCACCGGTGGATAACGACACTTGTACACTTTATTAATTCATATGTCGTATTAAAAAGTGATACGACACACATACTCTCACACCTGCGATCCCCGTCGGAGAACAACCACACCGCCGCCGATGTCCGCCGGTGCTGTTCGCGGTGAGTTCCTGATTGGAAAATAAACTCTCGGCCAAGCTCCTCCTCCTCCTCCTCCTCCTCCTCCTCCCCGAGATCGGGCAAGTGTTCGTGTCAACGCCTTGATTAGGACTCACGCTGCAGGTCAAAGGTCGCTGTTAGCCTGTCGTGTCCATCAACGAATCAGCCGACCAGCGTTAACGTTCCTTACGAACGCGTAATAGACGCCAAGGTGGTCTGCAGATCTACAATGCGCTGAACTCATCTCCAACTCGTGTCAAACGAGGTATTTGTTGTCACCCGAACAGTTGGTGTCGTTGTTGTTGTTGTTGTTGTTGTTGACAAGGCGTGACCGTCGCAAGACTGTGCTTCTAGTTGTGGACAAGCTCGGTTGCTTGTGTCTCGACAAAATAGTTCCAGTAGATGGTGTGTACATACTGGGAGACACCACTTCTCGACAATTATGTCAAATCGCAGCCACATGAGCTGCATTCACACCTGCATCTTATGACCAAGAGACAATAAAGTTGCTTTATTACAAACCCCTGACTGGAAATATGAGGTTTTTTCTTAAAACAACCCAAAAATACAGAAAGAAGTTCAGATGTATTTTTCTGTACTTTTTGATCTTTTTTAAAAAGCAGAGTTTCTGGGATGTGCTTTTTTGATGTGCTGGACAAACCACAGCACAGCAGAGATACACAGCGAGAGATCTCTCAAGGTCTCAATGCCCACGGGATGAGGAGACCCACTGATAGGACGACTTCAGGAGGAGAGGAGAGGAGAGAGGAGAGGAGAGGAGAGGAGAGGGGAGGAGAGGAGATGAGAGGAGATGAGAGGAGAGGAGAGGAGAGGAGAGGAGAGGAGAGGAGAGGAGAGGGGAGGAGAGGAGAGGAGAGGAGGGTAAAGAAGGGGAGGAGAGGGTTTAGAGGGAGGGAGAGCCGAAGGAGCAGTAGCCGAGAGGAGGAGAGGAGATGGTGGCGAGGGAGGGAGGGGGGGAGGAAGAGGGAAAAGGAGTGGGTGAGGAGAGTGTTGGGTGAGGAAATAGCAGAGAAGGAGGCCGGGGAGGAGAGGAGCAGAGGAGGGACAGAAGGAGCGGGAGGAGAGAGGAGGGGAGGGAGGGAGGGAGGGAGAGAGGGAGGGAGGGAGGGGGGTGAAGAGGTTGGATGAGGAGGTAGCAGAGGAGGCGAGGGGAGGTGGAGCAGAACACCCATCAGGGGGCTGAAGTGTTAAATGAGGGGAAAGTCAAGCCAGCGGCTTTGTTTCGGAACATTATTGCCTCTTCCGTGGGCACATTGAAATGTTTAAACCTAATTAGACTTGATGAATGGCTTGACAAGGTAAACAGGAGCTTCCAACAGCACAAACAAAAATACCCATTTTCAATTTCTTCCCACTGAACGTGTCGTCGCAAAGCGTTTAGATCAACAGCGGCGGCGCTCTTCTGCAAGACGATGCAAAACGATGAAATTAGCGGATAAAATCACTGAGGTTCCGACGTGTTTGTTTTGTGCAAAGCGACGTTTTCATTTGACCCGTTCAATAACATTCACTCCCATGGGTGCCCGTGACAGGAGTATATTTAGAGGGTATGAAGTTATGATAAAAGTTAATATATTCCGTTCACATTTCGTCGTGAATCCAATTCCAAAATAAATCCAACATTTCTAGTCCAAGGAAACCTGCAATTGTTGTGGTAGCCACAGGAAAGACCTCTATACACTGTATTTGAGTCAGGATAATATACAGTGTGTGTGTGTGTGTGTATATATATATATATATATATATATATATATGGTATAACAAGACAGGAGCTGAGCTGTGAACAGACAGGTCACCTCTGTCAGCAGCTCTCAGAGCGGAGAGCGCTACAAGACAGACAGCTCTCCTCCTCCTCCTCCTCCTCCTCCTCCTCCTCCTCCTCTCCTCTTCCTCCTCCTCCTCCTCCTCCTCCTAGACACACATCCCGTACCCGCGTGGACCTCCACCAGACACATCCTTCAGAGGGCCTCCGACTGGGAGACATGACCAGCCGGTGGTAGCAAACTCAGGGAGACAGGCGCCCGAGAACAGAGTGAATGTAAGATGCAATGATGCACTGAACTACAGTGTGTGTGTGTGTGTGTGTGTGTGTGTGTGTGTGTGTGGACTACAAACATGGACGACCATCTACTTCCCTGTAAGCTGGAGAGGAAAGTGTTTGCGTGCAGGGTTGTCTAAAAAATGTCTATGTTTATAAAATATAGATTATGTAATCAACGTAAAATAAAGAAATATGCACTTATGCAGCTTAATGAATAAAGCAAAGGATATACATCAGGGGAGAGATTTGGAATAGCTGTTTGTGCGTGTGTGTGTGTGTGTGTGTGGCATGTGTGTGTGTGTGTGTGTGTGTGTGTGTGTGTGTGTCCATGTGTGTGCTTGTGTGCATGTGTGTGTCTGCAAGGAATAAATTAATCTAATTAATTGAGTTGGTATAGGATAACATAATTTATGTTAATACGATTCTGATTGCCACCGTATTAAGATTACATTTAGCTTCATTTCAATTTCATGAAGCAATTCTTCATGTAAAACCAGTGTTCCATACAAAACAGTTCCATTATGAAAGAAGCCAGGCTTCTTAAAACAATAAAAGTGAACAGAAGATACAGAGCCGAAACTACAGTTTGAAATGTCCATAAAGAATATGGAAAGAGAATAGGAGAATAGTGAGAGAGAGAGAGAGAGAGAGATAGGGAGAGAGGGAGAGATAGAAAGATAGAGAGAGAGAGAGAGGAGAGAGAGAGATGAGAGAGAGAGAGAGACAGGCAGGGAGAGCATACAGTAAAACAGGAAGCGAGGGAGGGACGGCGACTGGAGAGAGTGACGAAACGAGAGAGTGAGTGAGAGAGGAGACAGAGAAAAAAGTGAGAGAGTTGTGGGTGGGTGAGAGGAAGAGCAGGAGGAAGAGGAAGAGAAGGGAGGAGGAGGAGGAGGAGGAGGGGGGGAGGAGGAGGAGGAGGGGGAGACAGGATGGACAGGATGTCTTTTTTAATAAGATCGCCTTCAGCCAATCACTTACATCAGAGGCCAGGCGGAGGGGTGTGGGCGCATGCATGTGTGTGTGTGTGTGTGTGTGTCTGAGAATGCTTGTGTGTGTGTGTGCGTGTGTGTGTGTGTGTGTGTGTGTGGGGTGGACAGTTGTTCTGTAATAAATTGCATTGTGACAGACCTTCCTCCATATCCACCTGAAATTATTTAAAAAGCCCCTAACTCCCTCATTTGACTGTAGATTAGGACGGGAGGACGACTCGCGTGTGAATATGAATCGTCGTCATGTGGATCAGCACAGCGGCGGGAACCGAGTCTGAGTCCTCGGGTGAATCGAGCGGAACAGCAGAGTATCGAGCGCCGACGGAGCGCGGGGAGATGGATGCACTTTACGAGCCACGCTCAGGCTACTGAGGAGCCGTCGTCGTGACTCCTGTCGCGGTGCGTGGCAACAGGTTGTCATGACGATGGTGTGAAATGACGAACGAACTGACGCCACTGAAGGGGCCGCAGCGTAAAGAAACGCGGTAGCTGTTCAAATGTAAGAACGACGCCTCCGTGTTTATCTGGGCGGCGGTCGCTCAGGAGGTAATAAGAGTGGTTGTCTGGCAACTGGGAGGTTGCTGGTTCGATCCCCAGGCTCCTCCCCCTCCTAGCTAAGTGTGGAGGTGTCCTGAGCAAGACACCACTAACCCACCTGCTGCCTCCTAGCATAAGTGTGGAGGTGTCCCATGAGCAAGACACCACTAACCCTACCTGCTCCTCCAGCTAATGTGGAGGTGTCCTGAGCAAGACAACCTAACCCTACTGTCCTGACTGTTGGTTTACCTTGCATGGTACACACCTAACCCTACTGCTCCTCCTAGCTAAGTGTGGAGGTGTCCCTGAGCAAGACACCACCTAACCCTACCTGCTCCTCCTAGCTAAGTGTGGAGGTGTCCCTGAGCAAGACACCACCTAACCCTACCTGCTCCTCCTAGCTAAGTGTGGAGGTGTCCCTGAGCAAGAACCACCTAACCCTACCTGGCTCTCCTCTAGCTTAAGTGCTAGAGGAGGTGTCCCTGAGCAAGACACAACACCTAACCCTACCTGCTCCTCCTAGCTAAGTGTGGAGGTGTCCCTGAGCAAGACACCACCTAACCCTACCTGCTCCTCCTAGCTAAGTGTGGAGGTGTCCCTGAGCAAGACACCACCTAACCCTACCTGCTCCTCCTAGCTAAGTGTGGAGGTGTCCCTGAGCAAGACACCACCTAACCCTACCTGCTCTCCTCCTAGCTAAGTGTGGAGGTGTCCCTGAGCAAGACACCACCTAACCCTACCTGCTCCTCCTAGCTAAGTGTGGAGGTGTCCCTGAGCAAGACACCACCTAACCCTACCTGCTCCTCCTCCTAGCTAAGTGTGGAGGTGTCCCTGAGCAAGACACCACCTAACCCTACCTGCTCCTCCTCCTAGCTAAGTGTGGAGGTGTTCCCTGAGCAAGACACCACCTAACCCTACCTGCTCCTCCTAGCTAAGTGTGGAGGTGTCCCTGAGCAAGACACCACCTAACCCTACCTGCTCCTCCTAGCTAAGTGTGGAGGTGTCCCTGAGCAAGACACCACCTAACCCTACCTGCTCCTGACGTGTTGGTTGTTACCTTGCATGGTTGGCACCACCGTCGGTGTATGAATGGGTGAATGTGAGGCAACACTGTAAAGCACTTTGGATAAAAGTGATATATAAATGCAATCCATTTACCATTTACCATCTAAAACATCCTAAAGATGGTGCTTCTTATTATTTGTATTATTATATCTTATTATTATGGAACATGAAAGACTAATATTTGAATGCCTACTATGATCAGATGTTTTATATTATTCCAAGCTATAGAAAATAAAAACCCAAATTACGATGTGACCAGACTTCATATATACGGCGATTTAGTTTTGAAATGTGGAAATAAAATGATGAAGTCGCTGTTTGGAGGCGTGGAGGTCTGAACACTGTCATGGGCGTTCAAGGTCGAATTTGAACACCCGAGTCGAACGACAGGCTGTGGTTACGTATCATAGTTGTGTGTGTGTACAGTACAGGAGCGTTTATGCTATTATAAAAAATATTCCTGTACTGCATGTGGACACTTTACTACACCCGCCATCGTATTGCTACTCATACTCGTCACGTTTTACTGTGGTTATTAGGTACTCTCTAATTGTTTAGAGTTGTTTTAGAATTTTCGTCAAGAAGAATACTGCAGGAGTGAATGGGGAGTAAGCATTACCATTGTACCATTGTACTGGGAATAAAGGAATCTTGAACCGCTGATACCAAGGTCATTAGCCAACGGAATAAAATAAAACCATTTGCAAATTCTTGGTGAAAGTCGTGCACTCAAAATTGAAAGGTTACGCAGCAAGAGCTTCCCGTTACCATGACAAGGAATAACTCTCGTCCCTTTTTACAGCCAAGCCAGTCCGTCACAGTATAAATCACAAAGCGGTGAGGTCATCGCAGAGGTTATGGCTCCGCCGTAACGAATATTAACAAAGTAATAAATACATTTCTTCCTCCGCTGCGCCCCCATTCTTCAAAATTGTTATATTTGTCCAGAGATGAAGAGGAAGGATGGAAGCGTTCGCCGCAGTTGATAACAAGTGAGCTTTGACGGCGGCGTTCTCCTGTTGCTTTGGTTACAAGTTGGGCAGCGGATGAATTCACAAGTTGTTCAACTTGAGCCGAACTTTTGCGCGCAACACAAGTTATCGTTACCTTGTTCTCGTTTTTAATTCGGATCAATGGGGATCGACAGTATTTATTTAGCCCATTCATTTAATAATCCAATCTATGTCTATGTTTATGTCTGAATCTTTTCTTTATAATTCCTAAAATTGTAAAGGTATGTATCTTTGAGTTGGACAAAGAACTTTTTTTTTCAGAGTGCTCACAACAACTCGTAAAAATGTCTCTTACCCGAGAGAACATTGTTGAATCTACGAAATCAATGACAAACAAAGGTAAGAACAAACAAACGAAAAAATATTAGAAATTGGGTTTGCATATCGCTTCTTGCATGAGGAACGTTTGGGACGGATGTTGACAACACACACACATCACAAGACAATGAAGTCCCTGTGAGCATCCAAGGTTACAGTCGCTGGATATTTAACCGAGACTCCGAACCCGACAGAATAAACCGACTCAAATGGAAACGGGAACATTCTGCCGGAACATCTCTAACCAGACTACATGACTTACGTGACCTGTTACTACAAACGAGCTCGAAAGTGATCGTTGGGAGTTGTGGATGTGTTAACCTCGTGGGCCCTCGGCCGCTAACTTTCCACTCTGCTGTGTGTTCGGCCTCCGTGGCTCTTCCGCTTGACTGTTTCTTATCTGTTAGCCCTGAGAGGCCTTTAAGATGCGCTCGCTGTTCTTCGGCCGTGGAAAACAACTGTCCTCGCGTTCACAGACTTGCCCCAGTCTGGCGGGCTCTGTTACATCTCCATGCAAGACCATAATGATAATAACCACTGCATTCTTTTCTCCCATTCCGTTCCAGTTTCATCTGCCGAGTGTGTTCAGAAGACAAACCATACCGGCACACCGACGACATCCGAGGACAGACATTGGATGCCAGACAAGCTTTATATAAATATATATATATAAATATATATATATATATATACTGTATACATACAGTATATATAGTGTACATCACACTGTGAGACACAGACACAGTGGGGTAAGTGAATGTGCAAGTGAACAATCTACAAGCCTGACTCAATAACTGTAAGGCGACAGTCGCACAACACAAAGATATCTCTTTATATTGTATGTTGTCTCTTTTGTGGAGATGTTGGACAAGATTGAGAGAGAGGCAGAGAAAGAGAGAAAGAGTGAGAGAGAGAGAGAGAGAGAGAGAGAGAGAGAGACAGGGAATTTCCCCGGCGCTCGACATAACCGCCAAACATCGGAACGCATTTGCAGTGAGGGAGCGATGCATGATGGGTAGCGGCGGTGGCCCAGGGAACGGGGAGAATAGGCGAGCGTGATTGTGTGACAGCATGAAAGCCGTGGCCAGAGGTTGGCGAGGTAATGCTGAGTCAGCGGTAATGCGGCACCTCGACGGGGGGAACCTCGACTCTGTGACCAGGAAAGATTGACTCAGATTTGTTAGTGGATCTCTGCCAGTTACAGCCGGGCTCCTCCATCGTCTGCTGAAAGCTATTTCGGTTGATAGCCGAGGCGGGAGAGAAACACTAACACTAAGTACAGGAAGCCATCACACTTATTTCAACTGAAACCAGTGGGCCTGTATTCGACAAGCTTGCTATATAACTATGACAAGATAAGATAAGATAGAACTTTATTAATCCCGAAGGAAATTCTTGTGCCATGTTGCATAGCAATACAATAAGACAATAGAGAAATAAACTGTAGAATAATAAAAAATAAAATAACAGATTTACAAATTTACAGTAAATCTAAGTCCTAGTAGAAGTATAAGAATATAGGTAAGATAAGATATTCAGTCCACGAAAACAATTTGCCAATAATTGAAGTGTAATAAAAGGGTAATAATAATAATGGTAAGAGGAAGTATTGCACATGATCCAAAGAATATTAAGAATGTTGCACATAATGATGAAAGGTAATGTTGCAAGGATAATATTGAGAAGAAGTATTGCACAGGACATTAAGATTATTGCACAAGATGATGGGAGGAGATGAGAGGTAATATTGCAAGGTAGTATGTCGAGGTAACACGATATAATAATAATAATATAAATAATATAGCACATGATATTGAGAGTATTGCACATGATGTTGGGTCCTAATATTAATATTGCACAAGTTAGTTAGTTAGTAAGTGAATGGGTTATTAAGAAATTTAGCAAATTGTTTTTGTTTGTGAGTTAATTAGTTAGATAGTCAGCTTGCTAGTTATATTGGGGTTTGATAATTAGTTATGTTGCCAGTGAGTTAGTGAAATCTCAGCTTGGCTGGAGAAAACACTAATAATAATAATAATTAATACACTCAGAATCCGGCTCAGAATAGGTGAGTATGTTGTAGTAATACACACACAGCCAGCGGTACACCGTCATAGACACCTCTTCAACGATGTTAGGATGCTGCTAATTGTGATGCTAATTGTTTTTTTTCTGCTAATGCTAATGCTTGCCTCTTCACGCCCTCGGTGGAGGAGCTCCTCCTGCACTACTTCTGGTGCGTTCAGAGGATGCACCCGCTGGCGTTGGTTTGAGATGTTCATCGCGGCGCCACAATAGGTAAATAGTCAATATCCAATCTCCATTATCCCGGAACCCGCCCTGAGTTCCCTGTTTTGCATCTTTATAGATCGCAAACTCCTTTTTGTGCACGGCCAAGGAAGGAAGAATTGAATGAATTGTTTGAATTTGTCTTTTCTTTTTTTTCTTTTTTCTACGGCGCGGGGGGGGGGGGGGGGGGGGCCGTAAAAAAACAACTCTT
>PIJE02000599.1:191714-224214 GCA_002895965.2 Coryphaenoides rupestris
AACCACGGGCACACACGCTGACACACACACACACACACACACACACAGGCACACACGCTGACACACACACACACACACACAACCACAGGCGCACACACACACACACACACACACACACACACGGGCACACACACACACAGGCGCACACGCACACACACACGGTCACACACACACGCACCGGCACACACACACACACACACACAGGCGCACACACACACACAACCAGGGGGACACACGGCTACACACGCTGACACACACACACACACACACACACAGGCACACACGCTGACACACACACACACACAACCACAGGCGCACACACACACACACACGGTCACACACACACGTTGTGTTATTTGCTCTCTCAATGATTTCATTGTGTTTTTATTATTATTCCGCCGCCCAGCTGACAGCCGGGTGTCAGCGCTGTGTTTGATTAGGACAACATTGTCCCCGTTGTGAATTGTGATCCGTCTGAATGAATGGACTCACTCACACAGAGTATTATGGGATATGTTATGACATCATAAAGTAGGCGAGCATCTGAACAACATATTCTCCAGTTAGTTATGAAAAGGAAAAGAGCGGAAGAATTATTCATGTTCTGTCACATCTATTGTTTAATCGTTTACAGAAGTGTGAATTCTAATTGTCTAATTTGATATTCTTGTCAAACTTCTCGTGGATGTCAATTATTTTTGTTCCGATAATTAGACACACATGTCATTTAATAATCAGTGCATTCGACTTGAGTCATTGAGGTGTCAATTAAGTACAGATAGTAAACTAAAGTAAACTAAAGTAAAGCGTGAAGGTCAAAAAGTAAAAATATAAATACTCAATATTTATAAAAAAAAAAATACAATATAATCGACTGTGTTTCAGTGCTTAATGTTTATGCTGTGTTATTTAGACATCTTACATTTACATTTACATTTACATTAACATTTACATTGAGGGCATTTATCAGACGCTTTTATCCAAAGAGTACATTTGTTGAAGGAGAGACATCAATACATCACCATGGTACCTGAAGATAAGAATAGAGATGTTTTTACGTTCCAGATAACATAATTACAACATAATTACAAGTATAAAATAATCAGAGTGCATGGCAGCAAGAGACAATTTTGATTAGGATTGATTTGTGTGTTTTTATTTAATTAATTTGCACACATTAATTCATCAAAATAATACTTATTGGCAAACGTCTCAGGAGAAAACCGCCACCCTTTGTTTTTCTGTATTTTATACGAACGCGCAATCTTTCTAAGTGGAGCCAACATGTATTCTTATGGAAGCCTCAGTTTGGTTCAGTGGGTGATTTGATGATTTGATGATTAGCTCTTCTATTGATTTATTATTGTTCAAATAAAACACGAGCGCACAACACAACAACTCTCCTTGATTCTGTTGCAGTTGTTTTCCTTCAACAGGCAAAAACCAAACGTGTTTTAGCTGTCTGGTGTGTGTGTGTGTGTGTGTGTGTGTGTGTGTGTGTGTTTACCTTCAACAAGATTTCTGTCAATTTAGCGCGAACCTCAACACGAGAAGAAGTTAACTTGTTCCTGTGCAGCATTCTTACGATTAAATATGGAGAGCTGTTGTATTTAAGGTGGACTGTTTACCCACACGTTGTATTTAAGGTGGACTGTTTACCCACACGTTGTATTTAAGGTAGACTATCTGTCAAAACAGGTTGTAGTGAAACGTACTGTAAAGTAAGAATCAGAAGTGCATTCTGAGCTCCGTGGGTTGAGACAATCACAATTAGAAACTTAAAAAAGCTTTGAAATATATATATATAGTTTTAATTATCCACGCTTACATGATTACATATTTCTGTGAAATCCGACCCGACTCAAATAGAAGAGAAATCAGCACAAAAGCTGTTCTAAGCGACAGAGAGAGAGTCGGGGAAGTTCTCGTGTTTTAACTTCAACCACAACCTGCTGGAACTAACAGTAGTTTCTGATTGTGATTGTCTCAACCCACGGAGCTCAGAGTCTTACTTACAGAACCTTTAAGGTGGACTATCTATCTAGAGATGTATTTGAGGTGGACTATCTATCAAGAGACGTCGTATTAAAGGGGGACTGTATATCCAGCGATGTTGTGTTAAAGGTGGACTAACAGGTCCGGGTTTGTCTCTCGACGTAAACAAAGCTTAAACATGACAGGTCCATTAATTACGTTCAAATTACATCCCCTACTTGCCTGCTCCTTGCTTATATGACACAGGGCTATGTTACTATTATTATTATGAACATCTACGTTCCACACATACCTCCTCCATGTTCACGAAGTCATTATTGTTGTGCAGGGGACCAGTATGGAAACTAATTGGCCTCGCAACCTCCTCGTAACATTTGAAAACAATGATCTGTGACATTTTTTTTTTACCTTGAACCTCGCGGAGACAACATTCAATTATAAAACTCGACAACAGCATCAACAACATCAACAACAACAACAGCGACGGCAGCAACCTGTAAACTCACTGAGCGACCCCCTTTCCCGCCCTTTGTGATCCCGCCGTTGTAAGCGGTGTTGATATCCGCGAAGAAGCCGTCTCCACACACACACACACACACAGACACACACACACACACACACACACACACACACACACACACACACACACACACACACACACACACACACTCATTAGTTTGACAGACAGCGCGTGGCTGCTTGTTTTGACGTGAAGAGATCATTGTGCGCCCAAACAAGCACAAAAGTACACCTGGGGAAGAGGCGCTTGAGCTAATAATTCCCAAAACGTGGCTGTGGGGAATTGTTGACCGCCGGTGTGTAATGTGTTGAAACGTAAGAGTGTGTGTGTGTGTGTGTGTGTGTGTGTGTGTGTGTGTGTGTGTGTGTGTGTGTGTGTGTGTGTGTGTGTGTGTGTGTTGTAACCGCCTGCCGTTCTAAATATAGACACGCCGTCGTTGTGTGTTTAGCCGCGAGTGTGCGACACACCAACTTTGATATAAACACAGGAACACTTTGTGTACACTGTTGGTGAGATGACAACCGACACTCACGGAGACGTTTGACTGACAGAAGAAAACACACGTGTTGGAAATGGGTAAATGGATCGCATTTATATTCAGCACTTTTATCCAAAGTGCTTTACAGTTGCCGGACAGGTTACACCCATTCATACACCGACGGGCGCGCCCAACCATGGCCAAGCTAACAACCCAAACCCAACGTCAGGAGCAGGTAGGGTTTAAGTGGTGTCGTTGCCCTCAGGGACCACCTCACACACTTAGCTAGGAGGAGCAGGTTAGGGTTTAGGTCGGTGTCGTTTGCTCAAGGGACAACCTCCCAACACTTAGCTAGGAGAGCAGGTAGGGTTTGGTTGGTGGTTTGCTCAGGGACACCTCCACACTTTAAGCTAGGAGGAGGCAGGTAGGGGTTAGGTGGTGTCTTGCTCAGGGAAACCTCGCGACACTTAGCTAGGAGGGAGCAGGTTAGGGTTAAGGTGGTGTGGCTTGCTTCGAGGGACACCTCCACACTTAGCTAGGGAGGGCAGCCCGGTAAGGGTTATAAAGGTCGGTGTCTTGCTCAGGGACACCTCCACACTTAGCTAGGAGGAGCAGGTAGGGTTAGGTGGTGTCTTGCTCAGGGACACCTCCACACTTAGCTAGGAGGAGCAGGTAGGGTTAGGTGGTGTCTTGCTCAGGGACACCTCCACACTTGGTGGAGCCCCGGGGATCGAACCAGCGACCTTCCTGTTGCCAGACAACCGCCCTTATACCTCCTGAGCTACTGCCGCCCCCTGTTGTGTTGGGTTAACACGTTAACACGTAATCTTTACGCTTGATGCTACGCGACGCGAGTATTGAAGAGACGACTCATCACGTAATTCACTGTGGATCCTGTGAGGGACGTTCAGGTGTTACAGCGGCAAATAAGGCACGATGAAACTTTATGACCAAGATAGAAATGAATTACAGAAATATAGACAGAAAAACAATACAATAAGGCAAAAAAAAAACGATCAAATAAGAGGCACTGTGTTATATTCATATACAGGCTGGCACTTGTGGTTGGGAGAGTTAAACCATGAAGAATAGAATAAAAATAAACTAGATTACATCTCTATGAATGAGCTGTTGCCTCGTTGCCCCGGGTACCACGGCAGCCATACCTTTACCCAAGATACGATGTGATGGAAATAGCGAGCGGATCACAGAATCTTCCTTCGACTTGTCACACTGCTCGTCTTTTTTTTCCTCTCCCCTTCTCGGCCATATTTCCAGCGCGAGGTGTGGGAACGTGAAGAGAGCAGTTGTCGTGAGAAATCACAATAGAGAGAGATTGACTGAAAGCTTGTCGGTTCTGTCTCCCGGCCGCAGCCCACCATGGCAACGCCCCGCCGATTGGCCGAGGTTTTTCCGGTCCGTGAAAAAAAAACCCAGAAGAAGAAGAAGAAGAAGAAGAAGAAGAAGAGGAGGAACGTCAGCCAGACAGGACCGGCCCCGCGGTGAGAAATGCGCGCCGCTCGACGGTGACGTTTCCCCCGCTCCCCTGATTTTCCACTCCGGCGCTCCGGTGATGACACTTTACGGGCCGCGCCTCGGAACCCGGTTGTGAAAATCAATAGGTGTCCGCCACAGTCAAGCGCCATAGCGCCGCCACGTAAAAAGAGAGAGATGTTTAATGCTATCATTATTTGTCTGCTCCCATTCGGTACCCATTCCTCTGCTAACTGTCCCTGGAAGGAGGGATTCCTCTCATGGGTTCCTTCTCGAGGTTTCTCCCCTGTGGGTTTAGGGTCTTTCTCTTCTTTAAGTCCTCCAGAGGGTTTAGTATTAGGGGGGTGTCGTATATTGTGGGCCTGTGAAGCCCTGAAAGTCTGGGACTTTGATGAAGGGCCTCATAAACCTCTGAAACTTCACTCGACTAGATTCAATACCAGATTGCCTTCTAGTTGTACACCGTGTTTGCCAACCTATGTTTATCGGTTGCCATACCGTTCTACTAGCTTGATCAGTTGTAGTTCTGGCATTGCCATAGCAACACTTGTCTGTGGCTGTACCACCGCTCGTCTCCATCATCAACAAGCGTGTCCACACTTCAATGTTATTTTTATTCCCTCGTGGAATCGATATGAGCGGTTTGTTATGCCCTCGGGTTTATGGGGTGGTGGTGGTGGTGGTGGTGGTGGTGGTGCTCTATGAGAGAGGTGTAGCTGGATGGCGCCTGGAAGATAGACATCCCAATGAAGAACGCTCTATGGCTTTGGGTGGTCATCGCCATGGTGAAGATGAGAGCGATGGACGCCGTTGGAGGTCTTCTCTGTTTTTAGTTGTGTCACCGGGGAGAGAGGGACCATGCGTCCCGTCAGCCCTCAGCTGGGTTTGGTGTCTCCTTGACCAACAAGCGGCCGTTTTACCAGCACAGACGTGGACATCGCTCTCGGACCTTTGTGAGAATTGTACAGGGAATTTTTTTTTTTACTCCTGACCTGTACTTACACACACGTCTGACAGACATTTCCTCCTCGACACAGACCGAATGATCCCGGGTTCTCTGGAGCAGGTTCGGGACTCGGAGTTTGCACCTCAGCCTGGATCGCTTCTGCCGTTCTCGGCTATAACTCAGAAAGCCACTGGGTTGCGGTGACCTTGAGGAGCAATGTGAATATCAGCAGCAGCGGTAGCTGATCAACGTACTGTCATTCTGGTTTTAACGATCACATTAATTCATCCTGATGGATTTCATCGACTGGATACGCTGCAGTCCAACACATCCCCATTGGAAACAACATGCGGTTGCTTCATGTATTTTCTTTGTTGACGAATGGCTTTTATTTGTGCACCAATCGGAAACAAATCACTTCCCTTGTATGTGCCGCAATATCCTTGGCAGCACAAAATAATTCAGATTCTTGGTAAAAAAAAGAATCGCCGAGGTTTCCCACCTCCAACAGGGTGGTCCAGAAATACACAGCAAAAAAACACACGCTGCACGCCGTGTACTCGGTGATGGTAACCTAGGAAACCGCCTCTTGGGGTGGAGCAGGCGCGCTGAGTGATGAGTGTGATGTGTTTGTGCGCTGCTCCCGTGAAGCATTTCCTGATCGCCGTGACGACCGGTAATAGCCGTGCTGTTTGAATAGCGCCAGCCACGCCGTGCTATAATAAAACCCCAGGGCCATATCCAACAGTGGGGCACCGCACTGGGGGTGTTGGGGGGGGGGTGGGGGGGGGGGGGCGGGCCCGGTGGTCAGTAATGTAATTAATGTGTGTGTGTGTGTGTGTGTCGTGTGTGTGTGTGTGTGTGTGTGTGTGTGTGTGTGTGTGTGTGTCATGTGTGTGTGTGTGTGTGTGTGTGTGTGTGTGTGTGTGTGTGTGTGTGTGTGTGTGTGTGTGTGTGTGTGTGTGTGTGTGTGTGTGTGTGTGTGTAAACATGCACGTAAACAGCACAGCATTTCCGTGTGACAGAACAACAGCACGGGCGTGAGTGAGAATTTCTTCCTACTACACAATAAAAGCCCTCAAACCGTCTGCTACCTGCCCACCTGCCCAGATTCCACCACCTCCACCTCCCTCCCTCACCCACCAGTAAGCAGCCGCTAAAACAACAAAAGCTCAACAAACTAACTGAAACTAAACTAATTAAAAGCAAACTTACTAACTACTCCGGTGTTAACTGTGCTTCCTCTTCCGTCCTCAGATCTGACGGATAAAAGAACGGACGCGAGCCATCTGGCCAACATCTTCCAGTGTCTCACAAATACACAATTGTAAACGTGTTTGTAAAATGACTACTTATTAATAAAGTATGTACCACTGCTAAGTATACGTAAGACTACTAGTAGATATACAAAGTATATATAATATGAGCATACTTCACTGAGAGTAGTACGCATATTCTGTATCGCATTATACCTACTTCCTATTAAATAAAACTATACAAGGCATTAATGAATGGATAAACCGATCAAAGTGGACACACACACACACACGCACATGCGCACACACGCACACACACAACACGACAGCACACACACACACACAACACACACACACACACACCAGCACACACACACACACACTCAGCAAGCACCACACACACACACAGAACAACACACACACACACACACACAGCACGCACACACACACAAGCACAGCACACACACAACACACACAGCACACACAACGCACACGCACACACACACACACACACACACACACACACACACACACACACACACACACACACACACACACACACACACACACACACACACACACATGGGCACACACACACACACACACACACACACACACACACACACACACACACACACACACACACACACACGCACACACACACACACACACACACACACACACACGCACAGACACACACACACACACACACACACACACACACACGCACACACACACACACACACACACACACACACACGTTGTGTTATTTGCTCTCTCAATGATTTCATTGTGTTTTTATTATTATTCCGCCGCCCAGCTGACAGCCGGGTGTCAGCGCTGTGTTTGATTAGGACAACATTGTCCCCGTTGTGAATTGTGATCCGTCTGAATGAATGGACTCACTCACACAGAGTATTATGGGATATGTTATGACATCATAAAGTAGGCGAGCATCTGAACAACATATTCTCCAGTTAGTTATGAAAAGGAAAAGAGCGGAAGAATTATTCATGTTCTGTCACATCTTTTATCCCTATTGTTTAATCGTTTACAGAAGTGTGAATTCTAATTGTCTAATTTGATATTCTTGTCAAACATCTCGTGGATGTCAATTATTTTTGTTCCGATAATTAGACACACATTGTCATTTAATAATCAGTGCATTCGACTTGAGTCATTGAGGTGTCAATTAAGTACAGATAGTAAACTAAAGTAAACTAAAGTAAAGCGTGAAGGTCAAAAAGAAAAATATAAATACTCAATATTTATCTAAAAAAAATACAATATAATCGACTGTGTTTCAGTGCTTAATGTTTATGCTGTGTTATTTAGACATCTTACATTTACATTTACATTAACATTTACATTGAGGGCACCCCCCCCCCAACACCCCCAGTGCGGTGCCCCACTGTTGGATATGGCCCTGGGGTTTTATTATAGCACGGCGTGGCTGGCGCTATTCAAACAGCACGGCTATTACCGGTCGTCACGGCGATCAGGAAATGCTTCACGGGAGCAGCGCACAAACACATCACACTCATCACTCAGCGCGCCTGCTCCACCCCGAAGAGGCGGTTTCCTAGGTTACCATCACCGAGTACACGGCGTGCAGCGCGTGTTTTTTTTGCTGTGTTTTTCTGGACCACCCTGTTGGAGGTGGGAAACCTCGGCGATTCTTTTTTTTTACCAAGAATCTGAATTATTTTGTGCTGCCAAGGATATTGCGGCACATACAAGGGACGTGATTTGTTTCCGATTGGTGCACAAATAAAAGCCATTCGTCAACAAAGAAAATACATGAAGCAACCGCATGTTGTTTCCAATGGGATGTGTTGGACTGCAGCGTATCCAGTCGATGAAATCCATTAGGATGAATTAATGTGATCGTTAAAACCAGAATGGCAGTAGTTGATCAGTACCGCTGCTTGCTGATATTCACATTGCTCCTCAAGGTCACCGCAACCCAGTGGCTTTCTGAGTTATTAGCCGAGAACGGGAGAAGCAATCCAGGCTGAGGTGCAAACTCCGAGTCCCGAACCTGCTCCGGAGAACCCGGGATCATTCGCTCTGTGTCCGGAGGAAATGTCTGTCAGACGTGTGTGTAAGTACAGGTCAGGGGTAAAAAAAAAATTCCCTGTACATTTCTCACAAAAAGTCCGAGAGCGATGTCCACGTCCTGTGCTGGTAAAACGGCCGTTTGTTGGTCAAGGAGAACACCAAACCCAGCTGAGGGCTGACGGGACGCATGGTCCCTCTCTCCTCGGTGACACAACTAAAAACAGAGAAGACCTCCAACGGCGTCCAGCGCTCTCATCTTCACCATGGCCGATGACCACCCAAAGCCATAGAGCGCTTCTTTCATTGGGATGTCTATCTTCCAGGCGCCATCCAGCTACACCTCTTCTCATAGAGCACCACCACCACCACCACCACCCCACCACCCCCCATAAACCCGAGGGCATAACAAACCGCTCATATCGATTCCACGAGGGAATAAAAATAACATTGAAGTGTGGACACGCTTGTTGATGATGGAGACGAGCGGTGGTACAGCCACAGACAAGTGTTGCTATGGCAATGCCAGAACTACAACTGATCAAGCTAGTAGAACGGTATGGCAACCGATAAACATAGGTTGGCAAACACGGTGTACAACTAGAAGGCAATCTGGTATTGAATCTAGTCGAGTGAAGTTTCAGAGGTTTATGAGGCCCTTCATCAAAGTCCCAGACTTTCAGGGCTTCACAGGCCCACAATATACGACACCCCCCTAATACTAAACCCTCTGGAGGACTTAAAGAAGAGAAAGACCCTAAACCCACAGGGGAGAAACCTCGAGAAGGAACCCATGAGAGGAATCCCTCCTTCCAGGGACAGTTAGCAGAGGAATGGGTACCGAATGGGAGCAGACAAATAATGATAGCATTAAACAAGCAGACAAAGGTTAAGTAAGATGAAGTTCGTAGAAAAATAGCAGATCAGTAATGTGCTCAGAGTCAACCGTGAATGTTGGCCCGTCTGTGGTCTATATAGAGCGGATAGAGTGCTCTGGCTAAAGGCAATCATAAAAAAACATGTTTCCTCCTCTTGAGATGAGCTTTACTATGAATGAGAGACTGCGCATCATTAGCCCCGGATCAGATGAAGAGTGGAGGATCGTACAAGGACGACCCGTCTGTCTGGGGGACTGAACGCAGAACACAAGGCCGTTTGGTTCGAATCCCAACGTGGGGACGGCCAGAGGACCTGGAAGAGGACGCGCCGGTGAAGGATTACCTGCTAGCGGTCGGTAATGAGGGCGTAGGTGAGATCTCGGGTGTGTTTCATACCTTTTGTGTACCTTGAGTGTTTATGACCTTCTGTTGGGACCCCTGGCTGAACCGTCTCATCCAATGTGGGACATTGTGTACTGGAGACGGTGTGTGTGTGTGTTGTTGGTTTACTTTACTGTCACACTTTATTTTTTTTACTCTGTTTACTGCTATTCATGTTGTTAAGTATTACTACAAACTAGTGGACCCACAAGTCTTCAAGGAGCAAGACGATGAGCGGTGAGACACAGGAAGTACAAACTACAGTGAAAAATGACACGGATGTTTCCAGCATCATCAAGGTTAAGTCGTGCCGTGAAAACACTCAATCACAAAGGACTCAGTACAGGTTCAGCTCAGGTCGATGAGGCCTTCACCTTAATTACCTGAGCTCTCAGTATATATAACTGATATGTGCTGAATAACTGATTTGTCGGAGGCTAACTCAGGGCTAATATGTGCACCTATATAGAACAATTATCATCAATTCCAAACAATCTTCATTTCTGACAAACGATTAGATCTCCCGTGAACGTGAATTGCTGCTTCAATTTTGTAAGCGAGGAGGGGTTATGACTTAAGAATTATGATCATTAATAAAAGAGATACGTTGGGATATCCAATTGTGATGCAATTGTGTGCGGTTATTGTACTACTTATTTTTAATGGCCAATTGATCGCCGCAGCCTGAAGGAGAGGGTTGTGTGAGAGCGTCGAGATAAAACATAAAAATGTGAATAGGCTCTCTTTTATTTTCACTTTTGCATTACAAGTAGTATAGGACGAGACAGGCTGAGGAAATACATGAAGCCTTGTGTGCTTTTCACTCACACACACAACTACTGTCGGACGCATTTAACACGTCACGGAAGTGGAAGAAGGAGAGGCCTGCACATTAAGGTGTTAAAATGGGAGCAATTATTCCATCACATCTGACTTCTGGTGATAAAATAAAAGTCACACTCACAATGTGAGAAGTAACGCGCGCCGCCGTCCCGACCCGCAACATCACGCGATCACGCTAAAATATTCCCTCTCAGGGGCGCGACACGTTCTCGTACCGGCCCGTGATTGGCTGGGACCGAGGTCAGCCGCAATTAAATGATTGGACGATTAGGGGCTAAAGATAACGGCCCAATCAGGAACAACTTCGCCGGCAACTCAGCCGACTGAACTTTGCGGAACACACTGGATCTGTACCAGTGTGTCTTTGACGAGGTATGACAGAAGCAGCGGTTGGTACATACGTCTTCTCTACACCACCGGCGCACCACTTTTCGCCGTCGGAATATCTTATCTTGCCGACATATTTGTATATTCTAACTGTGCATTTGTAAATCCGTTAGTTTATTTGTATTATTCTGTTGTTTTCCATATTGTTTTATTGTACTGTATCGCCATGCAACCTGGCACAAGAATTTCCTTCGCGATTAATAAAGTTCTATTCTATTCTATTCTATTCTATTTACCTCTTACAAAAACGGCCAAATCACCGGCCGTTATTTTACGGGCTATGGTCACAAAAGGCCTGTATTTACACATAACTATAACTCAGCCGTTGCTCCAGGTCCAAGCGGATAACGTCGGTCCTGAGCTGAGTTCTAAATCAACTCGCTTTTTCACTCCGCTGGACTCAACCCGAGAACCGGCGACGACAGCTTTCCGTTACTCCGCAGAAAACGGAGATACAACGGCGATAGAATTCACCTCCACGCCGGGGGGAGGCAGTATGTGTGTTATTTGGATCACGATGTATTATTCTGGGTTTATTCTGTGAACTCGATGTCACTAAACGCTGTCTAAACTACTGTACATGGTCCAGTTCACTGTGAATCTCTCAATACTACTACTACTTCAAGGTGAGGTTATACTACATATATCAATATAATATAGTCTCCATTGTCCACGGCATCGATGGATTCCTGACGGGATTGTGTTGTGTGTCTGGTTGGTGTCTTGTTTTCAGCAGGCTCACCTGGCCCAGGAGTCCGCGCCCATTAGACTCCGGGGGCTTGCAGGGTGAGGCTGCACACCTGCGTTGCATTGAGTCATTAAGGCACAAAGGACAAACCAGTCATCGACACACACACACACACACACACACACAGGGAGGACTTGGACATGTTAGCAATTCCCACAAGATCCACCCGTGTCCTGGTGGTCGGAGGAGCCCCAGCTAAGGTGGCTTAACTTTTTCTCACAAAATCTTAAATAATTAAATCAAAGAGAAATGGATACGAGACAATGCTAAAAATAACTGAGTTCCGCGTTGCTATGGCCATGTTTGACTTCACAGTGAATTACTTGTACAGCTCGGTAACGCTGTACAAGGTCTCTATGCTACCAGGGCACTAAGATTAGTAAGATTTAAGTTTGTGTAATTTGTTAGAATAGAATAGAATAGAAGCTTATTCATCCATCAATAATATCCGTCAAATATTAGTGAAATGCGCCGTGAAAATATCTATTTTGAGTTGACTGCGCTCGCCTCTGTGTGACGCATTCAGATTTTAGACCACGCCCTGCTCACTTCTGACCAATGAGGACATCTCTTCCTTGATTGGTTTGGTAAAATCATCCATGCCTGTCAATCTCTCTCTCTCTCTCTCTCTCTCTTCTCTCTCTCTCTCTCTCTCTCTCTCTCTCTCTCTCTCTCTCTCTCTCTCTCTCTTTACAACTCTCAAGTAGTACATACAGCAGCTTTAATTAGGAGCTAAGCTTGATCCGAGAATAATTGGTCACGGTCATCAGCAGCCCTGCATGTGTCCGGCACAACCGGACACATGCAGGACACACAACCGCTGTCATCAGAATAAGATTTCCGGTTAATCTCATAAAAGTGCTGAAAAAGATGAATTCATAAAAGCCTTTTCACACACAAGGTGAGAACAGCGGCTATGTGTTAACATGAACTAAATATGATGAGGATCGGGTCTCATTAGGTGCCAATTAAAGTGTCATGTGACCTGGTGTGCTTGCGGTTGGTTGATTCTGAATGATGGTGTGGGCTAGTAACACATAGTAACACAGTAGCCTATAGGGAGAGAGAGATACGTGTTTCTTTACGTTTATTCTCCGTTTCCGCGCCAGTTAAGGAATGTTAGGAGTGTTAGCAATGCAACTCAATTATACTTCGTGGTTGCGAGTTACAAACTCTGTTTTATGTTCATCATCATTCAGTAACGTTAATGCATTTCAGAAATAACCTCCCACATCACCTATATGTTTGATTGTAGAGACCACAGTTCAGCAAGTACACACAGCAAGAGGACGCAGTGCCGCTAATCAATGGATGCATGTTGGATGACCAATAAAAACCCCTAAACAGTGAATCCGCCTCCTTCACATTCTCTGACCGGAACCAACGGGTCCAGATCACCTTACTCACCCGCCAGGCCCAGCCTCTTACACAGTATCGCTGTGGTACATAAAGATAAGTACAGAGTACAGGATTCAAGTGTTCATAATTGCGAGGCTAATGGAACAAGTTTCATAATTGCTAGGCTGCCGGCCTAGCTGGGATAAGAGCAGAAGTGCCGTTCTGAGCGCATTACCAACATACATCGCTAAGTACTATTAATAATGCTAAGAAGTACAACCACACGTGGGTTCGGAGAATTAGTCAACATTTAAGTCAGTTAAGACAATTTCAATTCCAAACTTGGCGGGTGTATCGCCGACAACCCGAGGAAGTGCAGCGGGCCGAGTGTGAAGTTGTTTTAGGTGAGCGACGCCGGAGGCAAAGCCATCAACCCGTTCCAAATAGGTACGTTCTGAATGGCCACGATGATGACGAGGTAAAGAACAGGAAGGACAATGTGGTGAATAAACAACTAAAAGCTTCGATTGCTTTGTGTTGGAAGCACGAAGCCCCCAGACGTCGGCGCAGACACGTTGTTGTGCTCATATTTGTGTTTGCTAGCCTGCGGTTTATTGCACAGTCGCCAAGTCGCTTTGTGTTGTTTAAAAGCCCGTCCTGTTCGCATATGGTGCTGATTGTCAAATTAATTAGCACATCTTTTCATCTACAATTACATGCTTATAGGTTTGTGTTTATATGCAGCGGTTTGAGAATTCTTAACTGGGTTCAATGAGTGTGGTTCATTCCCACAACTGTGTTCCAAGACATTACATTATATTACAACATTACATGTGAATATCAGATGTATCTATTCTACTTTCTTTATCATAGTGTGTGAAAATATAATTCCACACTATGATAATCTCTCTATCTAGCTTTGTATATTTCCATCTATCTATTTTCATATAGGCCCACGTATGGAAATATACATACAGTACATGCACATGTACATATATATATATATATATATATATATATATATATATATACAGTATATGTATATCTTCATACATCTACATATCTATCCATCTCACTGTTCCATGACAAAATAGTCTGTAAGACTGGCCACCAGCGATGACTCATGCAGTGGGAGCTGGAAGGAGGGATCTCTCCTCTGGGTTCTGGGTGTGGGGAGTTTCTCCTTTAAGTCCTTCAGACGCTTTAGGGTCACGGGGGTCATATGATGGGGGCCTGTGAAGCCCTTTGAGGCTGGAGCTGTGATTAAGGGGCTATAAATATTAAACCGACTTGACAGACTTAGGGAGGACGTTAAGGCCTCCAGTGTGACGCTTGAGGCGACCAGACATCCAACACAAGGCCTCTGTCCCGCCGGCGTTCTCCTCAAAGGGCGCCTGCCGGGTGACCCCCAGACGCTGGCAGGACTCAACGTCTTGTCAGGAGAGCCGACTATGGCTTCAAATAACAACAGTTTTCACCGTCAATTACCCGCAACATTTTTTTACAGATGAATCCATTCATCACTGATCATTTACTTCTAACATGTCATGAATAATTGCGAATTCACAAGTAATCAGAATCCAAAGTGATGTAATAAATGTATCTGACAGGCAGCCAAGAAAAACTAAAGTATTCATTGTATAATGATCCATGAACAAAATAGTATTATTTCTGAGGCATTACGCAGCAAACGTTAGGTCTTTGATACATTTTTCTATCCATTAATCTTTCAATTATTTTATCGATTCATCTAAATCATGAATTTTCATTCAAAAAAATGATGTATAAATGAAATAAAGAAAGGATAAAAACAAAGACATCACCATATAAATACGTAAGATATAATATTCCCTTGGTTCCTTTAACTTTAGCCTTTAATCATATTGATCACACTCTTTAAAATGTTATACAAATGATATTCTCGACACAAAGACGTATGCTTAAAATAATGGCAGAAATAAAATGATGAGATCAGGTGTACATCCCAACAGGCCCAATCTGCGCACACCATCAAGTCAACGTAGTATGAACCCAGATTCTAGCAGAACACTCATTAAGTGACAAATCTAAGGTTGCAGGCAAACAATTTATGACAAATAATGACTGAATGTAGCAGCTACAATGGTAAAAGCTCTCCCAATGGTAAAAGCTCTCCCAATGGTAAAAGCTCTCCCAATAAGGCGTTGGTTCTTAATCTTATTATGGGGCCGATCACACTGAGAACTGAGTCTTGTTTTTTGGTTGACGAGCAGGGCTGCTCCTAGCCCTGTGAGACCATCTCATTCTGTTTCTCTCATCAGCATCAATCAGCATCCTCCTGGCGGCTACGGGGGGGGGCGTGGTTTAGGCGCGACGACAGTGAGAAGCGACCGTACGTTCGGCATTAGACAGACGGTCATCCAATCATCTGCCGAGGATTTTTGGAAAGCGCCAGCCCTTTCTCCAAACAGTTTCCAACGACGACTTTCCCAGATGGTTGTGTGAAGCAAACCGTCGGGCAGCGTCAGGTTAAGCTGCTCCGGCGACCGGCACCCAAAGTGGAAATAATGTGAACTTTTATGCGCGGGTCAAGAAGCCCTCGGCGGCCTCAGCACACGGACGCTCTGCGCTATCGGAAAACAAACAATAAAGTGGCCGGTCGTTGAAAACTCTCTGTGATCGGCCCACGGTGGTGTTTAGCCTTTGCTGGCAATCCTCCTTCCAGAACAGCACCTGCATGTGAACCGGACCTTTATCGCTGTATACTGTATATGTGTGTGAATGGGTGAATGTAAAGCGATGCTTGTATCGCACTTTGAGCAGCCACAGGTCTGAAAAGAGAACTAGAAATGCAGTCCATTTGCCATTTATGCTTTTTTTTCAGCTCTTTGCGCACATTCCGCTAAGATTTCTTTTGCCCGGCGATCAAACGGCTGTTTCAGCGTCTGCTCATTTAAATTATTCCCGTACTTTTGAAGCTTTCGGTTGGAAACCTTCACAGCCAACCTCTTTGGTAGCAGACGGCTGCAGCCACAACGTTTTACATTTTTTTTTATTTGTAGGCGTCGACAGAAGCTGGCCGGAGACAGGAGACAAACGCGACGGACGTATGGGCGGCAATTGTGATATTGAATTAACACATTTATTGTTTCAGAGTTCACCTGGACACTTCATACCCCGCCCCGCCCACCCTCTGTGAACCCGAGCACTAACTTGCATGTTTGTACGTTTTGGAATAGGACTGAGCACTGCTTAGGACTGCTTAGCATATTGTATGTTCTTACATGTTGGTACTGCACTCAGAATGGCACTTCTGTTCTTATCCCAGATATTATGCAGGCAACCTAGCAATTATGAAACTCGTTCTATTATTATGAATGCTTGAAACCTGCTCTATTCTTATCTTTATGCACCACAGAGATATATTACTTTCTCTCTTTCAACAAATGTGCTCTTTGTAAGTGACTTTGGATAAAAGCGTCAAAATGTCCTAAATGTAAATGATCAAATCGAAAGATAAGCCTTCATAACGTCAACGAAATCAGCGGTCGCCGATCGACTAATCCTTGAATCGAGTCCTCGTTCATCGCAGCCCGGACCGTACTCCAGGGGGGGCGGAGTTACGCGTACGGAGAGCTCCACGGGGCGACGGGTAATTGATGGAGATTGTGAGCCGACGTCGTACCTCTGACTGATGGTCGGTCGCCGAGAGGACGGCTGACGAATGCGCGGTGTTGGAGACGCCGCCGCCGCCGTCCATTCATCACGGCGTCGTCATCCTCGTTACGTGGCGCGTGTTACATTACAGTAAAGGCGCGGCGCTTTTTGTCACGTCGACGGTTCTGTGTCTCTGCGGCGTTCGCCCGGTCGTTCCGCTAACGGATGGGTTCCGCGGTGACTTTGAACGCGGCCCCCGCACAGATTGATTTGTGAACGGCAGTGGAAGGCAGCACTTGAGGACAGCAACGTGTGTTTTCTTACGATAATAAACATGTTTTTCCGCGTCGCGCGATGCTGAGATCAGCAATTAAGTTCTGAGCGTCTTCCTCTCCAACTCTTTCAAGCGGTTGGCGCTTCAGACGTTTTATTATAAAGAGAAAACTCATTTTTTATCATTTACAAAAAGTTGGCTGTAATATCGGGGATGTGATTAATTAATCACCGAGTTCCACGTGTAAGTAAAAAAAAATATATACGCTCCCGAAGAATATCGTCTTTAGCAATCCTCTCTTGGACTCTATTGATAAAACCCGTTTTTTTCTTCACCGCACCATAAAATCAAACATTGTTATTTTCCCAGACAACCTGAAGTTTTATTTGAGAAGTTGCTCCACATCTGGGGATGTTCCCCACGTCCATACGAGATGCGAGCTTCCTTACAACGCGCAGACAGCGGAGGGGAGAGGAAGAATGGTGTAATTAGCGGACCTCTGAGGCATGAAATCAGTGGTTATGAAAACAGCAACGCAGCGATCGGCTCCTTTCTGCAAGCACCCCAACAATGGAGCTAATTAAGTTGAACAGCTTGCAGTATTTTACCAACTCCAGTCATCTGAATACATTAAGGGCAGGCGGGCGATGGCGGGCGGCGATGGCGGTTCGGCGATGGCGGGCGGGCGATGGCGGTTCGGCGATGGCGGGCGGCGATGGCGGCGCGATGGCGGGCGGGCGATGGCGGGCGGCGATGGCGGTTCGGCGATGGCGGCGATGGCCAGACACAAGAGGACGCAACGCAGAGACCCGGCCACCAGGAATAAAGAGGCTTCGGTCTCGTGAATAAAAATGAAAAAAAACAGCAGAAAATCATCCAGACATCCCATTCATTCTAAATCATCTGTCTGTCACGTCGGCCCCCGGGCTCCGGGCACAATGGAGGAAGAGAGAGAGAGAGGTCCCTCGGCCCTCCGTCCATCCTGCCCGCATCCAGTGTCTCTCTCTCTCTCTCTCTCTCTCTCTCTCTCTCTCTCTCTCTCTCTCTCTCTCTCTCTCTCGTGGGGGAGATGCTGGTGTCTCTGCCTGCGGAGTCTCACACATGTCACACACACACACACACACACACACACACACACACACACACACACACACACACACACACACACACACACACACACACACACACACACACACACACACACACACACACACACACACACACACACACACACACACACACACACCTGCAGGACATATAGGGCCCCAATTATAACTGGCCTCACACCTGCTGTACACATCCTCAAGTTCACGTACACAGATACAGTACACACACACACACACACACACACACATATATAATGTATACACATCCTGTATATATCCACACACACACACATATATTACAGACAGATACTACAACACAGACGGACAGTACAAATACAAATACAGCTAGTACTACAGTACAGAGAGATATACAGTATGTTATTACTATAAAGAGCCTAACCAATGGGATCGATCGGGATATTAAATGTTTTGGGTGAATTCAGCAATCTATGAGCTGTTATTCATGTGTTCATGGTTGAATTACACTTTTTTCAAACTGAATTGTATTTTACGTGTGTGTGTGTGTGTGTGTGTGTGTGTGTGTGTGTGTGTGTGTGTGTGTGTGTGTGTGTGTGTGCATGTGTTTGTGTAAGACAGCGCAATTGAGAGAAAGGAGGAGAGAAAGGAAATTGGAGGCTGCATTATGCATTTCGTCCTAAAATAAATAAAATAAAAGGGGCCAATATATAAAAATCCATTTTGAACAATCTGGCGTCTCAACTGTCCTCCGTTATTAAAAGCAGAACAAAGCGCCGCCAAGCAGCTCCCGTGAGAAGCGTCTTGATGAGCAGCGGTGACGGGAACACGACGGCCGGACCCACCGGCGACTCGTTAGCCCGGTGAAATGCTCCACGGAACCGGCTAACTTTGTGTCGGCGGACGCTTAAATGGACTCCCGCCGACGCCACGACCGCCACAACACGGAGCGAGGCGGCGGCGGTACAGAGACGGCGCTCAGAGCTGTGAGCGTTTTTGTCAGACAAATATTGCGAGATGGGTGACTCGTAACAGGTTGTTTTAGGTCGGAGGCGCAGACTCAAAGACACAGGGAAGCGTGGCCCGCGGACATTTGGCATTTCAGGGGACACACTCAAATTATAGCTCTTCTATCTGAAACCTGCAGCACCTTTAACGGGTTAACGTTGCCTCACCTAACATTGAGAGCAAACCGCTAACTTTAGCTCCTATGGAGGTCTAAAATGAAACACTACTGTGTTATTCTTCGCGCTTAAATCCTTTCACTTTCAATGAATGACAGAAAAGAAATAGGAGGAGGAAGAGGAGGGAGAGCGTGTGGTCTTTGCATGCGGCGTCCAATAATCGATCTTGAAGTAGAGATAACAATAACTGTTATTTATTCATTTATTTATCACCTTTTCAAAAACAGGTTACAAAGCGCTTTGCGAAGATCTACAAATACGAGATAAAAAGTAGAATTGATCCGGTTCACTTTTAGACCGGGTGGGCAATGGAATCTGGATCTGGGGCATTTTGAGGTGAAGACGCAGGTCAAAGGGGTCAAATAACATGTTTTGCTGTCTCTCTATACTTTTTTTTTTCTTACCTCTTTTAAATGACTGTTTCTCTCTGTTCTATTTGACTGTCTCTCTGTTTCTGTGTATCTATATCTATGTTACTACCTCTCTGTTTCTGTCTATCTACCTGTAATTTAGTCTCTCTTCTATTTCACCGTCTCTCTGTTTCTGTCTGTCCATCGCTCTTGAGCTGTCTCTCTGTCTCTCTGTCTCTCTGTTTCTCCATTCAATTTTACTGTCTCTCTCTGTTTGTCTAACTATCTCTATTTTAACGGCTGTCTGTTTCTGTCTATTTCTCTCTCTTTTCACCGACTGTCTTTTGCCGTCTCTGTTTCAATCTATCCATCTCTCGTTAACTGTTTCTCCATTTCTTTTACAGCCGATCCATCTGTCTCTCTCTCTCTTACTTCACGACGCCGCGTATAGAGAGAGACCCGCGGACGCCTAAATGTCGCTCTGTCTGCGTATATCCCGCTCTCTGTATTGTGTGAATAATTTCGCTGTTCATTTTTGACAGTTTTTTCTTCTTCTTCTTCTTCTTCTGAGCGGCGGAGGCTTTTGTTTTGTCGTCGTTTGGGTTTGAGTTGTGACACGTCTTCGCTCAACCCGTGAAGACTCACGACAACACTAACTTAACAAGGAAACACGGCATTACCGGCGTTTTAATTATATTTACCGCAGACGACGGGAAAGGTAGAAAAGGCCTCGCAATTAAAACGGAGGATCAACATTCCTCAAGGATTCACGATGTAAACAAGCGCGTCGGTTTCAAGCGAGGAGCGACGTGTTATCTGAGACGTCTGAGACGCTTATAAATAGAAGAAGGGCGGAGACATCATCTGGTGTGTGTGTGTGTGTGTGTGTCAGGATCAGTCTTCTAAGCGATGTTTGTCTGAGACAATGTCAGCGCGTTGGAAACTTATCGGTCTTGAAAGCATTTAGCCGCGGGGATATCCCAAAACCATCCCAACTTTCAGGGTAGAAAAGTTCAGTTAATGTCATCAGTCACCCTACAAAAAAAACAAGATTTAAATCACAAATAACCCTGAAAACGTCTTTTTTTTTCTTCCCCCCACATTGCTATTCTCAGCGCTGCGTGATCCGTCTGCCTCCTCACCAAAAGCGTCGCCGACAAATTAAGCACAAACTCCGTTCATTTGTTATTTGGCACAAGCGTCTCGTTAGCGACTTCCTCCGTCAAGCCGTCAGCGCGGCGTCACCGGCGATCAGACCGGTGTACACCTGCTTCTTCCGACCCGAATGTCAAGTCGACCGGCCCGTGATGTGATGGTTGCCATGGTTACTCTCCGGAGGACAGATCGGTATATTTCAGCTCGTTTTTTTCCATCTTTTTTGAGACGTGAGATTCACTTCACCGACGTCGTGTGTTTGTTAAGTGTTTGTATTGATTCCTTATGGGATACTCCGGTACCGCATAGCAGCAAGTGCAGGACGGCAGTGGAATAAAGAAGGGATGTGATTTAACCAAATGTACAAAATATGTCGGCTATGTCGGTGCTTACACGGATTACATCGCTGCCTGGTTGGTCGGGCGTGCTGCTCTTGATTGACAGCGCGTCACTGGTTGTTTTTTTTGCGTGTTTTCATGTGGATGGAGAGGATTTTAAAGCATTGCTCGTGTGGACGGCAGGATGGCAAGAGGAAAACGTCTGTTTATTAAATGTCAACATGTACCTGTGTCCCGGTCATCGGAGGAGCCCAGCGAAGCCGCTAATTCGGTCAATGTTAAATAGATCGCTTTTATCCAAAGTGCTTCACAGTATAGCCTCACATTCACCCATTCATACACCGACGGCGGTGCCAACCATGCAAGGTAACAACCAACACGTCAGGAGCAGGTAGGGTTAGGTGGTGTCTTGCTCAGGGACACCTCCACACTTAGCTAGGAGGAGCAGGTAGGGTTAGGTGGTGTCTTGCTCAGGGACACCTCCACACTTAGCTAGGAGGAGCAGGTAGGGTTAGGTGGTGTCTTGCTCAGGGACACCTCCACACTTAGCTAGGAGGAGCAGGTAGGGTTAGGTGGTGTCTTGCTCAGGGGACACCTCCACACTTAGCTAGGAGGAGCAGGTAGGGTTAGGTGTGTCTTGCTCAGGGACACCCTCCACCACTTAGCTAGGAGGAGGCAGGTAGGGTTAGGTGGTGTCTTGCTCAGGGGACACCTCCAACACTTAAGCTAGGAGGAGCAGGTAGGGTTAGGTGGTGTCTTGCTCAGGGACACCTCCACACTTAGCTAGGAGGAGCAGGTAGGGTTAGGTGGTGTCTTGCTCAGGGACACCTTCACACTTAGCTAGGAGGAGCAGGTAGGGTTAGGTGGTGTCTTGCTCAGGGACACCTCCACACTTAGCTAGGAGGAGCAGGTAGGGTTAGGTGGTGTCTTGCTCAGGGACACCTCCACACTTAGCTAGGAGGAGGGGGAGGAGCCCCGGGGGATCGAACCAGCAACCATCCTGTTGCCAGGCAACCGCTCTTATACCTCCTGAGCTACCGCCGCCATCAGGTGGTCGTACGGTCGGGTCCGGACCGCCACAGCCTCTACTGTGTCTCATTCCTCACAGTCAACACAGAACGGCCATTAAAACACAATCACAACGCGGAGCTCATAAGAGCTCATGTGTGAAGGCAACCTCTCAGGCCCACAGTCCGTTTATCGGCGGCTCTCCGTTCTGTTGACTCGGGGACAGGAGAGAGTTTGTTGAATCTGTGGAGCGCAGCCAGACTGTCGGCAGTCAAAAAAAAAGGACAAATCCAGACGCTCACAGTCGTATTGTGCTGAAAGCTGTTGTTCTGTACGTTAAAAAAAACACAACATCAACAACCACAACAAAGCATAATTAAATTGAGCTTGGGTTGGAATAACATGAGACCGGAGGGTCCCTGACCTGAGTGCAGAAGATGTCTGCACGGAGAGAGAGAGAGAGGAGAGAGAGAGAGCGAGAGAGAGAGAGAGACAGAGAGAGAGAGAGAGGGAGAGAGATACCCCGGAGGGAACACAAGCCAAGGCTGCCGTTCTCTGTTTCTCTGCCTGCTAACTTCTCTCATTAAAAAAGGAGAAGCAAGACTTCTTTAAAATACTTTCCTTTGCTCGCAACTCAGGGCCGCCAACTCTGATCTGCTCGGCGTTCTGAAGGCGAAACGGAAAGTGAGTTTGTGCAGCGTTTTGTATTTATAATATTGAATTATGACTTACTGTTACTGCCCTAAATACACACAAAGGCATTTTAATAATAACTTTCAATCATTTATGTATAATCCATATTCTTTATTGTAGATCCTGATACATATTTCAGCATAATTCCATAATGTTGCGTTTGTGTTTGCAGGTCATTATTAACAGCGGTGTGTCTTCATCACGACATCCGGGTGTGTTCTGGATCAAATCTCTCGAAAGTTCTTAAGAGTTAACGTAAGTAACTAACTGTGCTATTATTGTTCCCCGCGAGATGAGAGATGTTCCTGGTCGAGTTTAAAACCACATTCAAATCAAACTCCGGCGGTTTAACCCGCATAATAATAATAATAAACCTGATTAACGAGAGTGTCTCCGACGCGCCCGGGTTAAGTGGATAAATATGCTGATGTTTGGGTATTTTCGGCGGTGATCTTTCCCGCCCCGGCCCGCCTCGGCATCAATCCCCCGCCCGTCCCTGGGCTCGCATTTAGCCGAGGAGTCGGTGTTCCTCTGTTCCTCCGTTGTTTTATTTTATTCAAATTCAAATGAAGCCTTCGCCGCGTTTGCTCCGTGAATCCACGCTCTCCTCGGGAGCCTCCTCTCGAACTCTCGGCGCATGAAGTTAAGTCAGCAGTCCGGCGCGGCGGCGGCGGCGGCGGCGGCGGCGGCGGCAGACTGGGGGGCTGTGGCCACCGGCGGGATGCTAACTATTAGCTCCTTGTTTGTTTTGCCCGGCTCTCCTCTGGGACCCCCCGAGTCCTTCCCTGCGCTCGCTGGTTATTATTCATTCCTGTCGGCTCCACGTCTGTAAACACAGCTAATGTCATGCAGAGGGCTTTCTCACGGCGCTCCGCAGACTTCTTCATGTCCGTTGGACGCCCGCAATTTGCTAGTGCTGGTCAAACTGTAAAATAATGACCGGATTAAGAATTCATTTCCATCCGTTTCCGTGTATCCGTCGTCCGCATATCATGTTCTTCATCTATTTAGCTTTTTATCTGTCTGTGTATTCATCTATTTGTTTGATAAGATGAGATAAGATAGAACTTTATTGATCCCGAAGGAAATTCTTGTGCCAGGTTGCATAGCAATAGAATAAAACAATAGAGAAATAAACAGTAGAATCACAATAATAAAATAACAGATTTAGAAATGTACAGTAAGTCCTAGTCGAAGTATAAAAATATAGGTACTTCTCCTCGGACTTAGACCTGCTGTACATTCAGTACATATATAGCGCACTCTTTCTGTATATGTGCTGGTAGTCTGTCCAATAATGAAAATAGTTGTGCATAGGTAAGTAAGTAAAGTAAAGTTTGTAGTTGTATCATAGGTGGATCGCTCCTGCTCCATATATGTGTGCAAAAATATTGTTTTGTGACGATTCGACTCGCAGCATTGCAATGATGACTTCGTATGCTTCAATACTTCAATACTTCAATACTTCAAAAGGAAATCTTTGATATTCCTCCGCCTCCTTCAAATGTCACGTTGAAGTGAAGGTTGTGAGGTAAAGCTGCACACAGATGCACTGAAGACGCAGGCGTTGCTTGAAGGACACCCCGGGCTTACATCGCGCCCGGCCGGCCTTCGGAAAACCGCCCTCGCCGGACGCAAACATTTGAATGATTAAAACGGCGCTCGTGGAGATGCACCTCGTGGGATTGTAATATAGTACGTGTAACGTCCTTCATTCAGCTGGATGAATGTTCTGAATGTTCTGAATGTTCTGAAAGAAGCTGGATTCCCGGGTTAACTGGATATGTTAAATCAGAGTTAAGGGAACGCGCTGAATTTCCACTTTCAGGTATCGAGCTTTGACTAACCTCAGGTCAGTTGGCGTCCGGCGGTGACTCTCGCTGTGATCCTGACCTGGAGATAACTCCGCCCACGGCTGCAATTCCACCTTCTTTCTATCGTCTAACAAGTTTAGACAATGACAGCGACAACTTGATATCGTCTTATCCGAAATTATTCTATTCCAGGGGCCGTCGTTTTCCTCCTTGTTAGCATTTTAATTGAACAACAATCAAAACTTAACGTGAAGTGTCTCGATTGAAGTTAGAGACACACTGGCTTAGTTACACACATAGAAGTGTATTAACCCCACGCCGGCAGTATTTAAGCAGCGATTTCTTCCTGAGCGATGACATCATAGCATCTCCCTTTGTCGGACGCGGGAGCACAGATCGTTCCCTGTAGGTTTTGGCATCTATAGTACTTCTGGATTGCTCTGTGATAGCTCCCGGCACCAAAGCATCAGAGATTAGTAATGTTGCCGCGGTGCATTCAGTATATAACAGTTAAATTCTGTGACTGGGCTTTAATTGCCCAGCTCTTGACCTGTCACCAGGTAGGCAGCATAAACACCCACGGGTACTAGCAAGGCGTTTATGTGTTCATATGCCTGGTGAAGACAGGTTACACCTTAGCCTCATGCTAATTAGCCTGGAAACTACTCACAAAAGTAGCTTCATAGCGAAAATAACTCAGAAAACAATTCCGTTATTATCTGTTCCAGATTCAAGATACAAAAAAATATCGACGCCCTAACCCCACTTTCGCTGTGTGTCTTAATGAGTGCATCTCAGCAAGACAACCAGAGAACAATTAAACCACTACAGATAAAACACTTCACATTATTGGTTAATACGTGAGATTACAACAGATTACCTAAAGTGTACCTGCAGTTTTACACACACATTATCATCAATGGAGAATTTAGATTCGGCATCACGAGCGGCGACACGGCTTGTCCTTGACTACCCTGAAATTAGAGGATAAATGGCGCGTTGTTGACAGATTATCCTATGAATTGCATGTAATTACTTCAACCGCTTTCCCTTTCTCTCACCGCAGCCACACTTGCGTTTGTTGCAAATAATTGGAGCTACTGCGCTGATTGAGCGTCGGCGCCGTCACCAATTTGGAGCGTGGAGACGGAGGCCGCGTCTCCTTCTGAACGAAAAGGGCTCCGGCGGAGGGAATGTTATGCAACGCGGTTAAAGATATGGCTGCACGATGTACTCGTTGGTCAATTTCCATGAATCTTCCCGATAAATAATTCACGAGTCACCCAGATGCATTCTGTCTGCAGCGTTTTACTGGAATAATGAGACCCACCTGGTAGCGGGAGAACAAGACCAAAACAAAACCAGAAAGTTTAATTCATGGGAGACCGGCCATATTTTTTTTTTAATATTGGCCAACAGCTTATTTGTGAAAGAAAGACATTCCTCAACTATTTCCCACAGCCGAGTGTGGAGGAGGGTTAGAAGCGTAACTGGTTCTCCCTGTGGTATAAACATGCATTCACACTCTCTCACGTCTATAGTCTTCCATCACTGAATAACTGTCTTAGCTGAAGTCATAATTTAATCATATAATCGCTCGGCCCATCATCATAATATGACCTGTGAAGCCCATTTGAGACTGGCACTGTGATTAAGAGCTGGTAACAAATACAATTGACTTGACTCGATGAAATTTGACAGTTCAACGAATCAAACGCACAACAAAAATATTATTATGATTATAAACACGATATTATAAATGCAGAACAAAAGTGAGATTTTGTCTTAAATCTCAAAATGTTTCCTGATCGCTCGGGTTCGTTGAGCTTCTCCGCGTTTTTCGGTATTTCTTGTGAAATAAATCTAAATGAAGCGAAATACTACATCTACATCCAGCACTCCTCGGAACCGCGGGAAAAAACACTCCTAGTGCAGACGAAGGTTATTTCATTGGGAGAGAGGATGAGGTCAGCGTGTTAATGTAAGGAAATGTCTGTTACCGGGTTTGTATCTCAAGGTTAGTCGCCACGGGTTGCGGCGTAGCGTCACGGTGCGAGCGTTAAGCGGCGGTGGATTCTAAACGCCGCACGGGCGCTGGGCTGAGGTGACCATCAAACCAAATCGAATCAAATCAACTTTATTTGTACAGCACCTTTCACACAACATGCAGCGCAGAGTGCTTCACAAAGCAAGAATAAAACAGCGCAGACAAATGAAGAGAAATTTGCAGAACTAAAATATGAAAAATAATAGAAAAAACGAATAAATACAAGTCAATCAAAACATAAATAGGTAAAGGATAAAAATTTAATAAAAACCTGTGATTAAGACTTGAGGACAGGGCAACGAATGACGAGGCACCCTTAAGTAAAAGCCAAGCTGAAGGCGTTGTCTTAAGGTTTCTTTTAAAAATGTCAACAGAGGTGGAATCTCTCAGATCCTCAGGAAGACTGTTCCAGAGACGAGGGCCACAAGGCTATAAAGGCCGACTCCCCGCGGGTTGTTCCGGAAGCCCTCGGAACAACTAGGAGACCAGCTGCAGACTAACCGCCTAGAAAAAAAATGTGGAAGCCACGACAACAGCGATTTAGTTAATTTAATTAAAAACATACGATCACAGCCTATGTGCAAATGCATTGCTGAATATGGAAAAATAACTTATAACGGATAACTAACTTTTTCAACCTCGACCCTGTTCTCCCGTGATTTGGGCTCTGACTGGCGAACGCGCACAACAACCGCTTTTAAAAGTTGTTCTGGTATCGATCGAGAACACGGCCGCGGAACATCCAACCCTTTGGCGCGATACTGCCTGTCGATGTGGCACAGTAATGTCTGTGTAAAGTTTTTTACCACCGACAGGCTCGAAGTTTTATTTGTTTGTTCTAAGCGGTTGGACAACATTATGGAAGGGATCTGTTTGTTGCCGTGTCTAATAGAAGAGAGATGGAAAGAGAGTAGGACGAACAGAAGAGACGAGAATGACAAGTACGCAAAATATCGATGACATGTAGATGTGAGAAGATGAGATCCAAAAGTATAGAGAGAGGAGTAATACAAGTGGATCACAACGCGTCGCATAGATGAGGAAGCAGATGCGACGATGTAGGACTATGGACGTATATAGTAGAGAGACGACGAGAGATGTTGTAATGGTGCGCGCAGAGCACGAGAGATTTAAAGGTACAGGTGACTTGAGAGGTGGGACGAGATTAAGCATGAGATGAGGTAGAATGATGTAAGTTGATGATGTAAGTGAGAGATGGAGAATGTAGAGGCAGAGAGACTGATATCGGAAGGTTGAGCAGGAGAGCGTGTATTCAACGTTGATAACTGGGTGATAAATGCTCACTCCAGATATGAACTGAGAGAGACGAGATGGAGAGAGTATAGAGCAGAGAGTAGAGGGGACGAGAACTGTGCTTGGACCGAGAGCAGATGAGCGTATAGGTGCTCTAGCGAGAGATGGTAGAGATGCAGATGCACTGTAATGAGAGAGCTAATAAAGAGCGAAGAGCTATAACAGAGTAAATGATAGAATGAGTACAAGTGTAATGAAAGAACGAGACATAGATAGAGATTACTGCGATTATGATGATATAGGCGTGATGTAGAGATATAACACTCAGATGATTTTTTAGCGAAAGGAAAACTGGGGTGGACTGCAACGCGAAAGATACAGGATATTAAAGAGAGAGAGAGAGAGAGAGAGAGAGAGAGAGAGAGAGAGAGAGAGAGAGAGTAGCATGTTACGAATGGTAGCCACACATGGCGGTGAGGCCCGCGGGCCCGGAGGTACATTAGATTGGGATGTGTGTGTTGATATTGCGGCAGCAGCCCCCGTCGGCCCGGAGTTAATACCGAATATGACAAACAGCTAGTATCATTTAGATCGGAACAGAATAAAGGAGTTGTTGTTTGGGTGGGACGCAGAGACGAAGTAATGATGTTATGAGCTTATGTTCGATGAGTAGGAGGAGAAGGATGATTGCAGACAAAGATGATGATGAGAGAGAATAGATTTCAGATTTTCACTCATTGACAACAAGGAAATCGAAAGAAGCTAGAGATGGTGGAGTCGCTACGTGCCTCAAGACAACCACAATATATGTGTAAGACGGATTGGACAGAATTTGCATCCCCTGAACGTATAAGCATTAAATCCAGGCGAGTCACGTCATAGCGACATGAATACCCACACAGCATCCACATGAGCACGTTGTCTCTGATGATGTGTTCTACTCTCCTAGAGAGTCTATTTACCAATTATCAAGTTTGTAGCCTTGTTGAAATTAAATCTGTGCCAGCAAGGGCATTAAGTCTCTCCCTCGATGATAGAGACTATTTAGTAGGACAAAATAAGGTGCATCCCCTGGACATGTTGATAGTGAGTCGCCGCACGAACCATGAATGTGTTTTCCGTTACTGATGGACATATTGTGTAGGTAACTCGAGGGGCAAAAAGAGGAACGGACGCTGGCGCTACACATCGCACATGCACCCACCCCTTCACCACCACCACCCCTACACCCACCATCACCTACACCCACCATCACCACCACCACCCCTACACCCACCATCACCACCCCTACACCCACCACCACCACCCCTACACCCACCATCACCACCCCACCACCCACCACCCCACCACCCCTACACCCACCATCACCACCACCACCCCTAACCCACCACCACCACACACACACATAAACTAACATGTATAGTTCCTTTCCACTGGAGTGATGGGAATGGTCTCAAGGGCCTTCTCCAGGAAGTCCAGTAGACAGGGACTGATGACCATTTCCTCTGGAAGGGTTTGGAGAGCAACCCAAGCATACAGTTTGGCAGTCTTCACACCTCCACTGCTCTTCCCCTTAGCTGTAAGGATACATTGTAGTTGATGTCATCACTTTATCAGTGTTGTATAACCAACACCGGGCCAGTGTGCCATAGTTGGTGGCGGCATTTTGATATATTTTTTTTGCTATGCTCATACTTTTTGCTCATAGCTGATTACATTCAAAATGCAGATGGGTAAGGACAAGATGGGCCTCAGTACCTGAAGTTAGGGATGGGAGCAGGGGAGCTATAAGAGAGTTAGTCTTGCTTTGGGCAGCACTGGAAAGACTTTCGACATCTTTCATACCATACAGCTTCGACTCTTTGGAGCATGGTAGTGAGGACCCACGTGAAACGCTAGGTGAGTCAGTCTTTAGGGTCTTGGAGTTGTAGTGGAGCTGTGGGGGAGATAAAAATACAAAGTAGTAAGTATTGTAAGTGTCTTACGTGAGAGAGCACAACTAAGACACAGTCTCTCCCACGCGCTCTGTGTGTGTGTGTCGATGTGTGTGTGTGTGTGTGTGTGTGTGTGTGTGTGTGTGTGTGTGTGTGCGTGAAACGCTAGGTGAGTCAGTCTTTAGGGTCTTGGAGTTGTAGTGGAGCTGTGGGGGAGATAAAAATACAAATATTGTAGTAAGTATTGTAAGTGTCTTACGTGTGTTAAAACTATGGTGAGTCTATGAACTATGAAGACTCCAAAACAATGTGCTTTCAGTCTACTTTCTTCATTTACCACTGAGATTAAGGAGTTCTGCAACAAAATCAAATCAAACCTAGAGAGATAGAGAGAGAGAGAGAGAGAGAGAGAGAGAGAGAGAGATAGAGAGATAGAGAGATAGATAGAGAGATAGAGAGAGAGAGAGAGAGAGAGAGAGATAGAGAGATAGAGAGATAGATAGAGAGATAGAGAGATAGAGAGAGAGAGAGATAGATAGAGATAGAGAGATAGAGAGAGAGAGAGATAGAGACAGATAGAGAGATAGATAGATAGATAGATAGATAAGAGAGAGAGATAGATAGATAGATAGATGAGATAGATAGATAGAGATAGATAGATAGAGAGATAGAGAGAGAGTACAGCGTAGACATCCAACCCTTTGGCGCGATACTGCCTGTCGATGTGGCAACAGTAATGTCTGTGTAAAGTTTTTTACCACCGACGGGCTCGGAGTGTTATTTGTTTGTTCTAAGTGGTCGGACAACATTATGGAAGGGATCTGTTTGTTGCCGTGTCTAACCTCAGTCTCGCTCGATGAGCATTCTCCATCTGACGCCCGTGAGAGTTGAGTCGCTGCGGGACGGGATCGACGGGAACGTGTTGGAGAGCGCGAGTACCGGCACTGGTTTGTTGTGTTGGGACTGCAGGAAGCGTAGCGCAGTAGATTCACCTGCTATAATATAATATACTGTAATGGTTCATTTAGTTGAGTTGAAAACATATTGTGTTTCATAGTTTGCTGTGTGTCATCAGCACATTAATGTACGTATGAATGAAAGCTCCTTGATTTTTGAGTTTACTTCTGTTTGGCGGAGTGCTGCGCCGTTAGAATGCAGCTCGTTAGCAATTACCATGACAACCATCGGTCACACAGTCTCCTTTTTTTCCATGTGTGTGCTGAAACTGTTTCGCGTGAACCGTGTGTGTATGTAGGCATGTATGAAATAAATCGAAATTTTTGCGTATGTTTAAATCTTTATGGATATTGTTGTCTAGATAGTCTTGTATTTTGTATGTTTGCTTGGGTTTCTTCTGTTTGGTGGAGTGCTGCGCCGTTAGAATGCAGCTCGTTAGCAATTACCATGACAACCATCGGTCACACAGTCTCCTTTTTTTCCATGTGTGTGCTGAAACTGTTTCGCGTGAACCGTGTATGTAACCCCCTTGACCCCCTTGACCCCGCCGCCCCCAAGTTGACGCCCGTCTACCGGAGCACGGCTGAAACTTTGGGCTCGGCTGCACCGGCGGCCCGAAGAAAAGCGTTCGCTCAACCACAGGGGAAATAACGGGAGACGAGCTACATCTTGTGTTCTGCTTTGAAACGCCGTCATGTTATTATGACAGGAGAAATACGACACCGCGCAACATCAGCATACTGATGGCGTCCTTTGCGAGGCGCCCTGTTCTTTATCTCAGGACTCGCGTGACCATTTTTTCCCTCGCGGAACCGAAAAAAAACATCCAGAAGAGACCGGGGAGTTTTTATCCGGCATCAAACCGCAATCTTACAAAAACAGCGGATTGTGGAAAACATCCATCCTCCCTGACAGTCAGAGCGCTGTCCTCTTGCCTCCCAGCCCCGCATCCATCCATACCAATAACTTCCTCACACTTTCCCCAGCAACAGCATCAACAACAACAACAACAACAACAACAACAGTAAGGATTCGGGGAGGAAGAGCTCAGAGTGAGGAGGGTTATTGACCTCCTCTTCCTCGCTCACACTCATCGCAGGCTTGCTAAGCACGCAGAGAACGTCTGATGCCTTTGTGCGAGCGTCAAATTAAAGCCGAGGTTGGTTTCTATACACAAGACGCTCCGAAGGGGAACGATATCGTTGGTTTAGTTTATCCTCAAGCAGGGATAGGAGCAGCGAGAGGAAAAACGAGGGATTACTTCCTGGCAGTGTTTGAATGTAGTTCACATAAAGTTTGACCTCCATGGGGACTAAAAGAACATATGTTGTCGGAAATAGTTTCCTTTTGATGCGTTTCTATTCAAACGTCCGTAGCATAGATTATGTTTCTTCAGACATATAGCTGTGGTGTTTTTCTTTAGAAATGTCTCCAGCGTTGGCCTTATATATA
>PIJE02000599.1:229214-238635 GCA_002895965.2 Coryphaenoides rupestris
GCGCGCGCGCGCGCGCTCGCGCGCGCGCGCGCGCGCGCGCGCGCGCGCGCGCGCGCGCGCGCGCGCGCGCGCGCGCGCGCGCGCGCGCGCGCGCGCGCGCGCGCGCGCGCGCTCGCCGCGCGCGCGCGCGCGCGCGGCGCGCCCCCCCCCAAGGGGCCAGCAGGCCCGGACAAACAGAAACAGGGGACAGCGAGAAGGACGGTGCGGAACAGAAAGGCTAGGCAGGCAATGAAGGAGAGGGCGCGGGGCCAGGGGCAAGCGGGGGGAAGGAAAACAGACCAAGTGAGAGTAACAGCGACGCCGACGGGCGCCAGGGACGGGGAGAGGCGGAGGGCCCGGGACAGGGCGCGGTGTAGGGGACTGCAGACGCGGAGGAGGAGTGACAGGACACGGGATGGGGAGCGACAGGGGGGACGCCCCGCACCCCCCACAAACAGGCACGGCACGACAGGCAGGGGGGGGGCGGGGGGGGCCCAGACAGAGGAGGCTAAGGAAGCGAAGGAGGGGAGCAAACACCAGCGAGAGGACCGCGGGGCCCAACCCGCCAGGGCGCACAAGTGACGGGGGCGAGGCAGGAAGACCAAGAAGGAGCGCGCGGCTGGAGGGGCAAGGGGAAGCGGAGAGGGGCGGCCGAAAAAGTGCGAAACACAGGAGCCAAAGGGAGGGCGGCCGGGAGGGGACAGGCGCGGTGGCGGAGGGGCCGAGGGAGCCGGGGGCGAGGCACGCGCGCGACCGCAGGCGGGAGGGAGGGGGAGCCAGGGCGAAGGAGACGCAGGTGAGGGGAGCGGCGCCCCCCCCCCCCAGCGCGGCGGCACACGAGACGCGGAAGGGGAGGGACGAGAGCGGAGGGGCGCAGTATACACGCACCAGAGCGGCGGGGAGGAGGGAGAGACGGCGGGCGGGCACGGGGGCGGGAGGGAGGAGGCCACGCGAGGGGGGGGAAACGCCGGTAGAACGCGAGGCAAACGCACCCAGTAGAGAACGGCAGGGAAGGGTCGAGGGACGGAAACAAGAAACACGGCAGAACACGCGACGAAAAAGGGGCGCCGGCGCGGGAAAGGCGGAGAGCGAAGAGAAGAAGGAGGGAGCACCGAGCGGAGCAAGCACAAGAGCAGCGGGACGGAGCATGGACCACACGAGATCCACCGCACGGAGCAAGACACACGCAAACGGCACCGAGGCGCCAACACGGCGGGGCGGAAGGAGAGGCGACGTAACACAGAAACAAAAACGACACGGGCCGGAAACAAAGCACAACAGAACCCGACCGCCGGGGGGAGCACAACGCACGGGGGAAACGGCAGGAGCGCCACCAGCGAGGACGGCCAGAAGGACCAGCGCCGGGGACGGGAGCAGGCGGGGTAAGAGAAGACCGGAACGCGGCGCCGCGGGAAGGAGCGCCGGGGAAGGGGGAGAGGAGACTGTGAGGCGGGAGCACCGCGCCACAGCCACAGGGCGAGCAACGCAGGAGCCGAACCCACGAGCCGGCCACTACCGACGGCCGGGGCGCGGCCGCAGGAGGGACAAAGGGCGGGCGCACCCGACGCCGGGGAAGGCACGGCCACGGCGGCCGGGCACGGCCCAAGCGCACCCCCGGGGCGCCAAACGGAACGAACACGGGCCAAGCGAGGGCAGAACGGACGGGGGTCGGAAGGAAAGGCAGGGTGTTCGGGGCGGCGGCGGAACAGGGGGGCGTGTATCCCCCGGAAGAACCGGGGAACCGGGGACCCGGAAGGGGACGCGTCTCTATATTGTATGTCTGGTGTGGGGGAGAACGGGCTTCTGACATACAGCGATTGCGTCGTAAGCGGGGTTAAAATGGGTGCTCCCGTCGGGTGGGGGGGTGGCGGTCTATGCTATGCGCCAGGTCTGCTGTAGTCTGCTTCTGTGTATCGCGGCGAGGCCCGGGCGCGCGAGCGCTCGGGTCGCCGCTGTGTAGTCTCCCAGCAGCGAAGCGCCAGGCGCGCGAGCGCCAGGCGCGCGAGCCGTGCGGTAGAGGTTACCGGGCGACGCCCCGTTGCCGGGGAAGCAGGTCTGGGTGGCTGTGGAGGCGGTGGAGGAGGAGGAGCGCGAGCGCGGGCCGGGCGGGCGTGTGCGCGGGCTGGGCAGGCGACTGTGCTGTCGCTCCAGGCGGTCCAGGGTGTCCAGGGCGTGCACGATCTCCGCCTGCGTCATGCCCGAGCGCCACAGACGCTGCAGCAGGTCGATCTGCTATGGTGAACCGCGGCTCCTCGCAGGGCTGGGACATCCTATGCGCCAAGATCTATCTATAATATGTCTATGTTGTGGGTATATATCTCAGACCAACCATGTACAGACTGACAAGGGAGCGGGGCGGATAGGGTGAGCGCAGGCCTCCCGCCGCGCGCCCCCGCGGGCACTCTCCGCTCTCGCTCCGCGCTCCCGCCCGCGCTCTCTCGTCGTCGTCTCCGCTCTCGCTCGTGCCATTTTTAAAGGGCAGAGACAGTTGTTCTGTCTCAGGTGGAGAGAGGAGGAGGAGGAGGAGAAGGAGGAGGAGGAGGAGGAGGAGGAGAGAGGAAGAGGAGGAGGGAGGAGGTGAGGAGGGAGGAGGAGGGGGAGGAGGAGGAGGAGGGGAGGAGAGAGGAGGCGGGGAGGGAGGAGGAGAGAGAAGGTGGAGGAGGAGTGGGCGTAGTGAGCAGAGGAGGTGGAGGACGAGGCGAGGAGCGGGCGGGTTTGCGCGGCGGTGGGGCAGGCGCAAAAGGGGCACGAGCGCCGGCCGAGCGCACCGACGAAGTGAGGGGCTGACAGGGCACCGGCGGGTCCCGGCGGCATGAGCGGGGCTGTCAGAGCGTCAGGGCGCCGCGCCGCGACACGGCCGACAGATGTTTCCAGAACGCCGAGACCCGGAGGTAATAGTGGATTTAATCCCGACGCGGGGGCCTGTCAATCCCACCGCCAGTCGTCGGGAATGTCGACGCGGGGATTAGAGCGGGAATGATAAAAATAAAGGCTAGCACACTGCGCGAAGACGGGGGGGGTCAGCACCTCTCACCCCCCCCCCCACACACACACACCCCCACCACCCGGCGAACGGGCAGAGACCAGGCAGCGGCCCAGCAGACAGCGCGGAAGAGAGCCAGGTGCGCCCCCGGCCAGCAGAGGCCAGGGGGCAACAGTGAACCACGGGGGAAGGAGGCAGGTCGGGCCCCGCCGGGGGACCCGCACAGCGCGCGCGCTCGGCGCGCGCGCGGCGCGCGTCGCTCTCGCGCGCGCGCGCGCGCGCGCGGCGTCGCGCGGCGCGGCGCCGCGCGCGCGCGCGCGCTGCGCGGCGCGCTCGCGCGCCGCCGCGCTCGCGCTCCGGCGCCCGCGGCGCTCGCGCCGGCGCGGGCGCGGCGTCGCGCGCGCGGGGGCGCTCGCCGAGCGATAGCGCGCCCGCACGCGCCCGCGGGGCGGGGCGCGCGCCGGGGGCCGCGGCGGGCGCGGGCGCGGGCGTGGGGAGCAGAGAGAGGGAGAGAGAGAGAGAAGATGATGGTACTGTTTCTATTTGTATTGTCTTGTATTTTTAACACATTTATTATTTGCATTTTATTTGGATTCATCACAAACCAAGTTAGATGTGCAAGTGTGCGATTTGCATATCTTGCTTGGTTTGTGATTGACAGCCAGAGAGGTGGGTTTTCGTCTTCAGGCCCGACAGACACAACAAGTGTTTGGGTCTTTATTCTATGTTTCTGTATATTTTTTTCTTTTTTTAGAAAATGTGAGAATCGGTGGAGCACGTGTCTTAATAAGTGCGTTGGAGACGTCGCGCCTAATTGATCTTAACGGGAGTTTAGTAAGAACGCTGTAGGATCTTCCAGTTTGATCACCCACTGACATTTTACATCTTTGGACTATTATTGGACTTACAATTACATTAGACTTCCAGGGGTAGACCTTCAATTACACTGGAAACTCAACGACATAGCATGCAGGCAATACTGTACTGAACTGTACTGTACTGCACTGGTCTCTTACTATGTTATCTTACTATCGTACTATCTTACTATCTTGGTACTATCTTACGAATAGTTCAGAGTTGTTTTTATATGGAGTATTTATGCTTATACGATTGCTGTTCAGAAGAAAACGTTTTACTGTACTTTTTACTGTACTTCTAGGTACTATTACAAATAGTTTTAGAGTTGTTTAGTAATTTATGTGTAGAAGAATACTGCAGGAGTGAATGGGGAGTAAGCATTCCATTGTTCCTGTTACACGTGGCAATGAAGAAATCTTGAATCTTGAATCTTTCATTCATCCCAGTGACAGGATGAGCGAGACTCGGGTCTTCCGAGCGTCGTTTCCCACACGGCGGTTGAGAACGAGGAACGGTGATAAAAGTCGCTGGGAGTTAAAAGCGGATTTGAAAGCCGGTAAACGTTAAACGTGCATCTCGGAGACGGCCGGGTTAACTTCTCCCGCGTCCGAAACGATCACACAAGTAACGACGAGGTGTTAAACTCCCGGACACTAACCATTAACAGCCCCATCTCAAGGTAATGTGTTCGTGTGTGTGCATTTTATACGTGTGTGTGTGTGTGTGTGTGTGTGTGTGTGTGTGTGTGTGTGTGTGTGTGTGTGTGTGTGTGTGTGTGTGTGTGTGTGTGTGTGTGATTGTGTGTGTGTGTGTGTGTGTGTGTGTGTGTGTGTCTGCACTCATGTGTGTGTGAGTGTGTATCTGCATGTATATTGCTGTGATATATATATATATATATATATATATATATATATATATATATAGGTGTGTCTGTGTGTGTGTGTGTGTGTATGTGTGTCTGCACTCATGCGTGTGTGAGTGTGTATCTGCATGTATATTGCTGTGTGTGTGTGTGTGCATTTAGACGTGTGTGTGTGTGTGTGTGCATTTATACGTGTGTGTGTGTGTGTGTGTGTGTGTGTGTATCTGCATGTATATTGCTGTGATATATATATATATATATATATATATATATATATAGGTGTGTCTGTGTGTGTGTGTGTATAGACCCGACTTGATGCTGAAACCTTATATTCATTATATTTCTGCTTATCAGCGAGAACGGGCTCATCCTGGCAGTGGGGGGTTCTGGGAGTTGGGGTTCAGAGGGGAAAGCCAGCGCTCAGCCCCTCTCAACCCCCCAGCCAGAGCGCTTTATTCCGGGCTTAACACGCTGGAATGAGCCCGAGCACACCGAAGCTCAAAGCATCTCCAGGTTAAATGGAAGATGAGAATGACTGTGACCTTGAGGCCATTCACAGATACGTTATGATTGGTCCTCCCGAGATACATTCTGTGATTGGTCAAACGTCTCGTATATCAGGAGACGCCAGACCTCCATCTGCGGACTCGTCAGACACCGCAAAGACGAATTGGGCCTTCGACACGCTTCTAACTTAGTTTAGTTATGGATGGGGCAGCATCCATCTGAACTCTCCAAACACGAGTGTACACAGACTGCTGCTCCTTGCATCTCACCAGTAGCTTTAGGAGTCATTGGGCAGCATGCTAGCACCAGTAGCTTCAGGAGTCAGAATATAATATCAGATATGTTGTTGGTAAATAGACTGGCTAATAAACTCCAAATGTCCCCGAGATCTGGTAACCTTTAAGCTTCACCACCAGCAGCAGCAGCGGCAGCAGCTTCAGACATACAGCTCTGACTTCAGGCAACATCAAGATCATTAATAGGAAAGACGCACGTCTTCAAATGATTCAGTGCATCTTCTTGAACTGCCCTGAACTGGAGGGAGCTGTAGTCGCACGTGCACGCACACACACACACACGCGCGCACACACGCACACGCACACACACGCGCACACACACACGCACACACCATTAGCGCTAACTTCAGGGTCTCCAATTAGGCTAACCTGCTGCAAGCGTCCAGAAGGCTTGGCGCGCAGCAAGGACACGCTTACTCCACGCAGACTGGACGGCACCTGCAGAGTATCTACAGTCTGTCAGGGAGCCTCCTTCGCTGGACGACCACAGACCACTTACACCTCCTCGCTCCTCGCTCCTTCGGTGTAGTTGCCTCCTTCTCGTGAAAACTCTGAGCTCCTCGTATTCACAGAGAGAAACACACAGCGTTATGCTGCACTCTTGTAGCTTCTCCTTCCAAACTAATATATGATTATCTCTCTCTCTCTCTCTCTCTCTCTCTCTAAGGGCCAGCAGTCCCTTACAAACAGAAACAGGTTTACAGCTATAATGACGTTCATTAACATAAATGCATTCATCAATTATTAATTAGCTCTGTTTCCAGGTCAGCGTTGTGAATGAAAACAACCAATGAATCAACATCGACTCCGACTTTTATGGACTTGTAGATTCTAGGGCCCGGTACAGTGGTGCGTGTGTACTCACTACTCGTAGTAGTAGTACATACACTGTATGTGTAGCCTACAGTGTGTTGTACTCCCCGCACCCCCACAACAGCACGGCATACATTCATTTTGTTTGCTTTGTTTGTTTGTTTGTTTCCCAGACAGAGGATTCTAATGATCTAATGAGGTAGCAACACATCTATAGACCGCGTCCCACCCTCCATGCGCACAGTGACGGGCATTCATTAAGGACCAGAAGGATCGCTCTGCTGAGGTGGTGGCGGTGGTGGTGGAGGCGGTGGTGGCGGCGGTGGCGGCGGTGGTGGCGGCGGCGGTGGCGGACTGTGGCGATGTTATCCGGTGGGGGTGCGAGTCACTCAGCTCTACCGCATGCTTGATGGATGTTGATCCATGTTCTAATGAGACTCATTTGATTTAGCGGCGCCCCCCCCCCGCGCGTCGCCTCACAACGATACGCTTAATTTGTATTTACGAGGCGGAGGTTCGCAGTAACACGCACACATGCGGTGTGAGGATGGAGATACGTCGGCGTGCACTTTGTGCGTTACTGGAGGATTCCACTCGAGGGAACGCCGGAGAACTCGAGCAACTCACCAGATATAACTTCAGGAATTTGCATGACGGAAACAATAAACACGGCCGACACTCGACGAGGTCGCCGTCTCGTTAATTCTGAGATCGCAACAGAAGAAGAGTGATCACCGATCTGATCAATGCACAATATCATCGTACTTATCAGTACACGCTATATCACCTCAATTATCAATACACACTCAACGTCACCGATCTCCAACACTTCCGTCTTAATGATAGGCTACACACAGAAACAAACGACACACACTCCACTCGATCTGAACAAAGCACAACCGAACCCGACCGCTGTTTTACCACAACGCACGGTGAACTTCATTAGCTCCACCAGCGGTGACCGGCCATAAGGACCTCTCCTGTGAAACGGAGCGGTCGGTGTTATTAGACCGTAACGCGGCCTCCGCTTTAATTAGCGCCGTTGATTGGAGAGGCACGGAGTCGGAGCACCTCTCACCTCCACATGTCCGAGCACCAGAGCCTAACCCCGACGAGCCTTCACACCGACGCCGCCGGCGCTGCCTCATTATGGACAAAGTCTTTCGCCCTACGCCGTGTAATTCACTTCCACGGCGGCCTTGACACTGGCCAAGCTCACCCCGTGGCTCCAACGTTAACGAACAACGTGCAATCGATTGCATAACTGACTGGGCTTAATTAAAATGCATTTTCTGGTGTAACATGGTGTGACCCCCTGAAGAACCTTTGAACCTTTGACCCTGAATGTTACCTCGCCAAATAGCTGGGTTTATAATGTGGCACAACAGCTACTCTGCTAATCTGTTAAAAGTGTCCCCGTCTGGTGTGGTTCGTCAGCTAGCTCCAGTCGCTAGCTCCTGACTCGCTATGCTCCTGTCTCGCTAGCTCCAGACTCGCTATGCTCCTGTCTCGCTAGCTCCAGACTCGCTAGCCCCAGCAGCTAGCTCCAGTCTCGCTAGCTCCTGTCTCGCTAGCTCCAGACTCGCTAGCCCCAGCAGCTAGCTCCTGTCTCGCTAGCTCCTGTCTCGCTAGCTCCAGACTCGCTAGCCCCAGCAGCTAGCTCCTGTCTCGCTAGCTCCTGTCTCGCTATTTCCAGACTCGCTAGCTCCAGTACCTAGCTCCTGACTGGCTAGCTCCAGTACCTAGCTCCTGACTGGCTAGCTCCAGTACCTAGCTCCTGACTCGCTAGCTCCTGTCTTGCTAGCTCCTGTCTCGCTATCTCCAGACTCGCTAGCCCCAGCAGCTAGCTCCTGTCTCGCTAGCCCCTGTCTCACTATCCCCTGTCTCACTAACCGCTGTCTCGCTATTTCCAGACTCGCTAGCCCCAGCAGCTAGCTCCTGTCTTGCTAGTGTCTCACTAGCTCCAGTAGCTCCAGGGTACACGGGACAACTGGAATAATTACACGTGTTAAATGTGCAAACTGGCATCTGCTGCCGGGAGACAATGGCTTCTATTCAGAGATGATGATGATGATGAAGATGATGTCATCTGCAAGTTAGCCGGTGGTGGTTGGGGGTGTGTGTGTGTGTGTGGGGGGGGGGGGTGTTCTGTAATTGAAGCAGGAGGAACAGTCTTAGCGTCCCGTGTGCTAGCTAGCCTTTATTTTTATCATTCCCGCTCTAATCCCCGCGTCGACATTCCCGACGACTGGCGGTGGGATTGACAGGCCCCGAGAAATCACATCACTACACACCCACGGGAACAACAATAGCCTCAGCCATCCTCTAACCCACTCTCTCACCCCCCCCCCCCCCCACCGCATCATCCAGAAGCACCTTTGCCCCACGGTCCCTCCCATCCGAATTCAATTATCAGCAAGGCGAGTACCATCGGTCCACTTTCCCCGCGGGTACCGAGAAGCGAAGACGCAGATGCTAAATGAGCGTCTGGTCGACCCGGCCGGCCGCTCGCACGCGGGGGCTATTCTCAGTTAGGATCACACAATCGGGCTACGAGTAAGAGCAGCTCCCCAATCCTTCCTCTGAGCCGGTCTGTCTGACACAGAGAGACAACAGAGGGAAAGACAGAGAGAGGTACTAGGCGGACCCAGAGAGAGACAGAGAGACCACAGAGAGACGACACACACAGAGCAAGGAGACAAGAGAGAGAGAAGACAAGACTGAGACAGCAGACAGACAGAAAGAGACACAGATACACAAGAAGAGAGACCAAGAGGACGACAGAGACAGAGAGACAGAGAGAAAGAGAGAAAGACGATTCTAGGGCGAGAACAGAGAGAGACAGAGAGAACAAGAGAGAGACACAGACGGAGAAAGAGAGCGACACAAGAGAGAAAGAGAGACACAGTAGACTGACAGAGCGAGAGCAGACCTAGAAAAGACAAGAGGACACAGAGAGAGAGCACAGAGGGATGAGAGAGACACAGGACCGGGGAAGAGAGAGACACAAGAGAGAACAGAGAGAAGAGACACACACAGACGAAAGAGAACGAGAGAGAAGCACAGACGACGAGAGAGAATGTGGGAGAGAGAGACAGAGCATGTGGAGAGAGAGAGAGAGAG
>PIJE02000599.1:238645-252292 GCA_002895965.2 Coryphaenoides rupestris
ACGGAGAGAGAGACACACAGAGGGACAGAGAGACAAAGAGAGAGAGAGACACACACAGAGAGAGAGAGACAAAGAGAAAGAGAGAGAGACACAGAGGGAGAGAGGGAGCGATAGAGAGGCTCACAGAGAGAGAGACACAGAGAGAGAGAGAGACAGAGAGAGAGACACAGAGGGACGGAGACACAGACGGAGAGAGAGACAGAGAGAGAGACACATAGGGAGAGAGGGAGAGAGGGAGAGAGAGAGAGACAGACATAGAGAGAGAGAGAGAGACATGTGAGGTACAACGCGGCAGCACTGGAATAATTACACGTGTTAAATGTGCAAACTGGCATCTGCTGCCGGGAGACAATGGCTTCTATTCAGAGATGATGATGATGATGAAGATGATGTCATCTGCAAGTTAGCCGGTGGTGGTTGGGGGTGTGTGTGTGTGTGTGTGTGTGTGTGTGTGGGGTGTTCTGTAATTGAAGCAGGAGGAACAGTCTTAGCGTCCCGTGTGCTAGCTAGCCTTTATTTTTATCATTCCCGCTCTAATCCCCGCGTCGACATTCCCGACGACTGGCGGTGGGATTGACAGGCCCCCGCGTCGGGATTAAATCCACTATTACCTCCGGGTCTCGGCGTTCTGGAAACATCTGTCGGCCGTGTCGCGGCGCGGCGCCCTGACGCTCTGACACCCAGATCCTACCGACACGACGGTGACATGTCAGAACCTCATTAGTCGGTGAGCTCCAGCGATCGTCACCGCCGCCGCCTCCAGCCTCGCCTGCGAGAGACTAACTGCTCGATGACGACGACGACGACGTTGCCGCTGTCTGCTGCTGCTGCTGCTGCTGCCCCGGCCCTCTCTTCCTCTTCCTCCTCCTCCTCCTCCTCCTCACCCTCCTCACCCTCCTCACCACCCTCCACTTCGTCTCATGCTGCTGCCGCCGCGGTTGTTTTGCAATGCGTCCTCGCTGCTCCCCGCCAAACAACATGTCTGCTGAAATGTTATGGGAAGGAGGGAGGGAGAGAGGGAGAGAGGGAGGGAGGGAGAGAACGAGGGAGAGAGGGAGGGAGGGAGGCAGGCCTGAGATACCCTTCAGAACGCTCCTGTCATCTGTATGGTTGGTCTGGTTCCCACTGTTTGTGTCTTGGAGCTTGGAGAAGATCCCGGCCGGCGAGACTGAGATGCTTCTGACAGTGGACGACGGGGGGGGGGGGGGGAAAGACGAGTCACTTGGCCGCCATTGTGCGTTACCGAGCCAGGCGGTGGTTGGGGGTGGTGGTGGTGGTGGTGATGATATAGGAGGAGGATGAGGTGGGGGGTTTTGTAGCCAGTGGTGGAGATGATGGTGTAGGAGGCAGTGGCGGTGGCGGTGGTGGGGTCAGAGGTGGAAGCAGTATTGGTGATGGTTGGGTTGTGGTCGAGGTGGTGGAGGAGGACGAGGAGATGGAGGAGGTGCTGCTTGGTGGTGGTTTGTGGGTATGGAGGCAGACTGTGGAGGCGGTGGAGGTGGCAGTGATGTGGTCGGAGGAGACGTTGTGTGGGGTACGAGTTAGAAGGAAGAGGAGCAGGAGCTCTGCCACTCGGTAAACTATGATTTGTCCCGGAGGAAACCCTGGAGCTACTCTCTCTCTCTCTCTCTCTCTCTCTCTCTCTCTCTCTCTCTCTCTCTCTCTCTCTCTCTCTCTCTCTCTCCGTCCCTCCTGTGTCTGCCTCTTCTCTCTGTGTCTCTCTCCACGTCTGTCTCATCCTCCCTCTGTCTCTCTCTCTGTGAGCCTCTTTAGCTCTCCCTCGTGTCTCTGTGTCTCTCTCTGTGTGTCTCTCTCTCTCCGTCTGTCTCTCTCTCTCTCTCCTCTCTGTCTCGCGGGGTCACCCGTCCTCTCTCTCTCCCTCTGTGTCTTTGTGTCCGTCTTCCTCTCTGTTGTATCTGTGTCCTCTTTTCTCTCTGTCTGTCTGTGTCTCTCTCTCTCTTTCTCTTCTCTGTTGGTTGTCCCTCTTTCTTGTGTCTCTCTGTCCTCTCTCTGTCTCTCTCTCTGTCTCTCTCTGTTGGTCTCTATGGTGTCACAGAGAGAGACAGGCTCAGAAGGACAGGATTGGGGAGCTGCTCTTGACTCGCAGCCATTGTGCGATTCTAACTGACGAATAGCCCCGCGTGCGAGCGGCCGGCCGGCCACACTCATTGAGATCTCGTCTTCGCTCTCTTTCCGCGGGGAAAATGACGATGACTCGACATTGCTGCATAATTGAATTCGGATGGGAGGGACGTGGGGGCAAGGTGCTCTGATGATGACGGTGGGGGATGAGAGAGTGGGTAGAGGATGGCTGAGGCTATTCTCCGGAGGATTAGAGGCGCAGGACTTTCCCTTCGGTGCGGAGGGCCGGCCTGTACCTCTGTGCCCCCGCAAAAATGCAACGCAATCATTCCAAAAGAAGAAGACTTAACTTTACTGTACGGAAAGCAGAGGCCGTTGCAATGAGTCACATTTCATCTCACCGCTCAGAGGACATTTTATTTGCAGATACGGCGTCTCGGTTGTTTGTTTGCTTTGGGGATGAAATGTTTAGCGGTGCGAACGTTTATACAAAAATACAAAAATAAGATACAATAAAAAGGAAAAAAGAAATTAAATATAAATGTTTTTACCAAAAAAATGAAATAAAGATATATATATATATACAGTATATAATAATAATACAAAAATACAAAAATACAAAGTAAAATAATGACAAAGTAAAATTGTCTGTGTATCTGTGTCTCTTTCTTTCTCTCTGTCTGTCTCTCTCTCTGTCTCTCTCTGTGCCTCTCTGTGTCTCTCTGTCTCTCTGTCTCTGTGTCTCTCTCTGTGTCTCTCTATGTCTCTCTCTCTGTGTCTCTCTGTCTCTCTGTGTCTCTCTCTCTCTGTCTCTCTCTCTTTCTCTCTCTCTCTGTGTCTCTCTGTCTCTCTGTGTGTGTCTCTCTCTGTGTCTCTCTGTCTCTCTGTGTCTCTCTATGTCTCTCTCTCTGTGTCTCTCTGTCTCTCTGTGTGTCTCTCTCTCTGTCTCTCTCTCTCTCTTTCTCTCTCTCTCTGTGTCTCTCTCTCTGTGTCTCTCTCTCTCTCTGTGTGTGTCTCTCTATGTGTCTCTCTCTCTGTGTCTCTCTATGTCTCTCTCTCTGTGTCTCTCTGTCTCTCTGTGTCTCTCTGTCTCTCTGTCTCTCTCTGTGAGTCAGTGTCAGTGCGTGTCACTACAACTTGATTGATTCCGAAGGAAATTCTTCTGCCAGAGGTTACATCGCAATAGAATACAGACAGAAGAGGAATAATCAATAGAATAATGAAAATAAAATAACACAGTGAGTACAGTGAGTCTAAATGTAAAAACTAGAAAAATATAGGGAAGATATTCAGTCAGCAAAACCAGGCAATGGTGTTGGGAAGTAGTGGTGAGAAGTATCATTGCACATGTTGATGAAGGGTAATCATTGAAGGGTAGTAATAGTAATGGTGAGAGGTTGTATTGGGTTCGATGCCCATCCTCATCCTGCTCCTTTATGAAGTATGATGTCATTTTATTCACGGTGAAGTTGTGTTGGTTAGAAGTTAAACGACGATGATGATGAACGACATCTCCTCTGCGACGATTGTCTTCTAAGTGGCTTCTATCATTCCCAGCGATCTAACCCCACTCGACTGAAGCACAGCGCGTGTTAATGCAACTTTATTTTTACGTCACTTTATTCTCTCCGTGTTTGATGGAACTGGGTCACGGCTGGCTCTTGATTCGCGACTTCTATTACTATTATTATTATTATTATTATTATTATTACTGTAGTTGTATTATTATAGTTTTGTATCTCCTCTCGCCTCGTCTGCGTTTAACTTCCACACTCGCTGACTCCTCCCTAAATAACTACAAACATGAAGGTCATTCAGAATAGACTGGAGCTTAGAGGAGAGGAATACATTTACATAAGCAAAGTCCATTTGTAGCGGCGCTTCCAGTTACATGATTTAATATGGATATAGTTTGTTTACTTGGGCTCGGCTTGGTGAATGTGCAAGTAGTGTGCGTTGGAGTGCGGACGTTCGTACAGCTGTGTGTGTGTGTGTGGGTGTGTGTGTGTGTGTGTGTAAGATATCTGTGTGTGTGTGTGTGTGTGTCACCTGTGTGTGTGTGTATGTGTGTAAAGATTCTGTTGTGTGTGTGTCAGTGTGTGTGTATTATCTGAGTGCTGCAGTGTGTGTGTGTGTGGTGTGATTAATCTTGAGTAGCTGCAGGTGTGTGTCTGTGCGTGTGTGTGTGTGTGTTTTGTGCGTGCGCTTTATTCTGTGTGCATGTTTGTGTATTTGTGTGTGTAATGGTATCTGTGTGTGTGTGGTGTGTGTGTGTGCGTGTTTACTGGTGCGTGTGTGTGGTTATCTCGATAGCTGCCTTGTGTGCATTAATTCATTTGTCACCGTTTCATCTCTGCCAGTGTAACCCTCGAGTGCGGCGCAGGCGATTAAATCAGCCTTGAAGAGGTTTCCACGACGATGGTTCCTCCTATAGGGGGAGGAGCCATCGTGGAGCCCGCTGCACGCTCAGCAGGGGCTCCGCCTATCCGCTGCCACGCACATATCTCCGGCTTCCTCCCGGGGGGGGGGCGGAGCCAGGAGGAAGGGAGGAGGAGGAGGAGGAGGAGGAGGAGGAGGGGGGCTGGCTAAATGCCATGGAAACCAATCTCCTGTCCTCTATAATCAGGCCCGGTTCTCTCTCTCACTCCATGTGAGGGAGCAGGGCTGACGTTAAGCCCCAAAGCGGAGACACGGGGCCCCTGGGTGAGACCATCAGCCAATCAGCCTCCCTCGGTGATGATGGAGGTCCACTCCCGTCCCCCCCCATGTCCCCCTCACCCCCTCACCCCTCACCCCCCCCCATCGTCAGCCCAAATGAACAGATAACAGAGTCAGACATTTAAACTCACTGCAGGGCATTAGGATTAACACAGGCACACACACATATACACACACACACACACACACACACACACACACACACACACACACACACACACACGCACACACACACACACACACACACACACACACACACGCAGTGAGGCAAGCATTCCAAACCCGTTTTAATTCCCATTAAACACAATGTCGTCAATCACAAGCACTAAGCCTACAGCAGCCACAAGGCGGGTTCAGAGAATTGCTCGCGTTTTACCAAATAAAAAACTACAGATCCCAGGAGAGACCTCCCACCACTCTGATGCATTAGCTGTGCAGCGAGAGAAATATGGAATTATGGAAGCGGATTTTTTATGGAAGCAGGTAAAGCAGATCGGTATGGTGTCGGGGGGGGGGGAACGTAGTTAGATGAAGGAATCCTCATTTCATTCATTTGGTTTCTGTAATCTCAGGGGCGCCCAACACACCGAGCTGCCCGACAGGTAATGACAGGCGAACCGGCGTTTAAAGGATGAGATGAGAAAATGAGAAAATATGCGCACAAAAAAATATGAGCGGCAGCGGAGGCGTCTCTTTAACCCCAAAACACACAACCCAGACGCCGGCGCTGACAAGTGATCCGGTAGAACTGTACAATACGTCCACACAACACGCAACACACACACAGTCATCCACCGACGGCGGTGTCGGCCATGCAAGGCACCAGCAAGGTGGGGTTAGGTGTCTTGCTCAGGGACACCAGGAATCAAACCTGCAACCTTCCTGTTGCCAGACAACGTCCTGTGTGTGTGTGTGTGTGTGTGTACAGTGTGTGTGTGTGTGTCTTTGTAACTAGTGAACAGTGAGTGTTCCTCCATCTTCCTCCTCTGCCATATGGGGACATTTATGTCGCTGCCAACCCCCCTCCGGCGCCTCCTCTTGCTGGCACCTCCTCTAACCTGCGCCTCCTCTAACCTGCGCCTCCTCTCCCAGACTCAGGAGAGGGAAGCAGCTTGCAAACGCCACCCGGCCCCCCCGGCCCCCCCGCCCCCCTTCAAAATGTCACTTTCTTCCTGGACGCTGAGCTGGTCGGCTCGGGTGGCGGGGAACCACGGCCTCTCCTCCTCCTCCTCCTGCCCTTCCTCTTCATCACCGTCTTCCTCATAATTCTCCTCCTCTCCGTCTCTCACTGTGCCTGTCGTCATCCCCTTCTTCCTCCTCCTCCTCCTCCTCCTCCTCATCTTCCTCTGCCTGTCTTCATCTCTCTCTCCCCACTCCACCGAGGAGCAGAGGAGAGGAGGAGATGGAGGTGGAGGTGGTGGTGGTGGTGGTGGTGGAGCATTAGTATCCTGGTCTTATTACAGATCCCAACCTCTCCCGGGACCCATGTGCTGACGCTAGTCCTAAACGGGACCATAAGCGTATTTACTTTGTTCGGAAAACTTTTTTGACGTCGATAACAACATTTTTACAACTCGGTTATTGTGGCGTTTGCCCCGTGGACGGTCCACCATCACGCACAAGAAGACATTTTGAAGACCCGAGGGAGGATTATGCGGGGCGGCCGTAGACTGACCCCTACCACCTGTACCAGCGGTATTGGACCCACGGAAAACATCCCATCCACTCCCTTCTGGTCAGAGATCAGAACCCCGAGATCAGAACCGACTAATTGATCCCCTAACTAATGAATCCCCATGGCGACAAGTCAATTAGACAAGATGTGAGTCTGGGGAAGGACATGGACTTGGGCGGATGTGATACATGATGGATGTGAATGATACCAGTCTATGGGGTACATAGGGATGTGAATAAGTCTTATGGTACATAGGGAGTGTGATTATACGTAGTCTCATGGGTACATAGGGGATGTGATACATTGGGATGTGATATACAGTCTATGGGTACATAGGGGATGTGATATACAGTCTATGGGTACATAGGGGATGTGATACATAGGGATGTGATATACAGTCTATGGGTACATAGGGGATGTGATATACAGTCTATGGGTACATAGGGGATGTGATATACAGTCTATGGGTACATAGGGGATGTGATATACAGTCTATGGGTACATAGGGGATGTGATATACAGTCTATGGGTACATAGGGGATGTGATACATAGGGATGTGATATACAGTCTATGGGTACATAGGGGATGTGATATACAGTCTATGGGTACATAGGGATGTGATATACAGTCTATGGGTACATAGGGGATGTGATATACAGTCTATGGGTACATAGGGGATGTGATATACAGTCTATGGGTACATAGGGGATGTGATATACAGTCTATGGGTACATAGGGATGTGATATACAGTCTATGGGTACATAGGGGATGTGATATACAGTCTATGGGTACATAGGGATGTGATATACAGTCTATGGGTACATAGGGATGTGATATACAGTCTATGGGTACATAGGGGATGTGATATACAGTCTATGGGTACATAGGGGATGTGATATACAGTCTATGGGTACATAGGGATGTGATATACAGTCTATGGGTACATAGGGGATGTGATATACAGTCTATGGGTACATAGGGGATGTGATATACAGTCTATGGGTACATAGGGGATGTGATATGTAGGCATGTTGGCTGCTATAGATGATCTGGACTACTACTGGTTTTGGTGTATTCGATGTTCTTGTTATGTTAGGATTCTATTGACGGTTCAGTGCCGCACCACAAGTCGCCTCTCGGAGGACATTTAAGTTTTCCAAGTCTCCTCATCCTCTTCTTCCTCCTCCTCCTCTTCTTCCTATCGTCTATTTTCATCGTGTGTGTGTGTGTGTGTGTGTGTGTGTCTGTGTGAGAAGTGTGTGACGGATGCTGAGCCAGACATCCATCCCCGAGACCTTTCCGGACATCAAAGCGTCGGTGTAATGACCGCGACCGCGACGCAACACTGCAATTCTGAACCGTCGTGTTGTGCAGCAAAAAAAACTCCTCTCCTCTCCACTCCACTGGTCGCGTGGGTCAGAGCCCAACCGGGAGAACTTCCTCCTGAACGGCCGTCTCTTTTTGAAAGGAGCGACAGCCTGGCCTTCAGACAGCAGAGAGAGTCTCTGTTCTCCCGCAAACAAAAAGGTGCCGGCGTCCGCACGATGCCGCCCATCATCTCCCGTCCGTCAGATCGGGAGACGGCACGGAACGTCAGCTGCTTTGACATTTGGCCGAGTTGCGGTAAAAAGCCTCCGTCAACGCTCCCACTTTCCTCGGCTCTCGCTCCTCCGCAGGACCTTCACAAAAGAGGGCAGCGTCCGGCCCCCCCGACAACAATAACACAGGTAATGCAGGTTTTTCCGTCTCCTGGACGTGGACACACACACACAACACACACACACACACCACACACACACACACACACCACACACACAACACACACACACACACACACACACACACACACACACACACACACACACACACAGGCTCCTACAGGCCCCCCCCGCTTGCTCGCTGTCAGTTTCAGGCTTCAGAAGCCCTCCTTCTGAGGCGGGAGATGTTTCGCTGTCAGGCTGTGACGTGACCCCGGCCCGTCCTGAACCTCCGTCCGCAAAACTCCTCCTGACGCGGCGTCGAGGCGGAGACGGGTTTCAAATGCGCTTCGCCTTCTCTTTCAGCTTCAGATCAGAGGCACGGCGGTGGTGCTGGAGGAACTGCTGCGCCGGACTAATTGTGGTTCTTTGGAGCCTGACTGCCCACCCCCACCACCACCACCCCCACCACCACCACCCTCCTGTGAAGACGGGTGTTCAGACGGACTCCGAAAGCAGCGCCCGCCGACCGACCGAGCGACCGACGGATGGACGCCGAGGCCAGTGATTGACAGCACCCTGTGTTTCCCTTCCTCCAGCCGTAGTCAATAATACTAGTTGCTGGCTTGCTACGTGCTAATTCCAACGCACGGCCCCCCGGTAGCGAGCCTCCGGTCGGTTCAAGGCATTTTTATTTTCCGGTGAACAGAAAAGTCCAGCCAACATACTACAACGGGGGACTAACTCAGGAAAGACGACCACAGCACAGTGAATCAAAATCGCAACACGACTATTATTGTCCAAAAACATCCAGCTGAATAAATCCTCACGGAAAAGAAATAATGCGGCGGCGTTGGAAAAGGTACGAATACATGAAGAGCAGTTAATCCCGGCCCAAACAGTAAGCACGCGATACGTTCGTGCGGAAATAACAATGAGGGATTCCCGGGTCCATTACAGGAGATGGAATACATCAGCGATAATGAGCTTCACACAGAGTTCAGACCTCAGCAGGTATCTGTTACCTGGCGTCTGGAAAACGACCACAAATATCACAAAATAAACCCGCCGCCAACCAAACAGCGCACAACACAAACACAGACACAGACACGCCACAAACACAACCGCAAACGCAGACACAGACAAAAGCAAATACAACACAAACCACACAAACACAAACCACAGACGCTATCAGACCCCCTGGATCCCGATAACACAGCCATGCAAGAAGAAATCAGAATCCTGACGAACCCGAGTCTGTTAATATATCCCGTCGACGTAACACGATAGCATTTAGCCTGCCAATGACGTACCGTACGGTAACGCAGCCCCCGTAGCGGGTTAGCCTCGCCTATTAGCGTCGCCTGTGGGGGGGGGGGGGGCTCCAGCTGCGGGCGCTGCATTCTTTTCAGATGTACATCGGCGGCTGAACACCCGACCCCGGCCAATCAAGAACCTCCGCGCTCGCCCGATGCTCGTTCTTTTTTAGGGTTCCAAGGCGCCAGGCCCCGCCCCCACAACCCCCCACGCCCCCCCCCCCTCCCGACCGACCCACAGATCTAGCTTAGCGGGGAGCGGCGCACATCGATTCTGCCGTGACCTCCGCATATATTGCACACGCGGTCGCCTCACTCTGGGAGTCTCGGCGAGCCGCCACTTTTTACCACAAGCCAGCAAGGACGACAAAAAGGAGAAAAAAATACAAAATAAAAAAATAAAATAAGCAGCAGCTCAGAGTGGATTAGCGGCGAGTAGAAAGTGTTTTCTCGGGCGTGCCACCAGTACACAGGCGGGGGGGGGGGGCGGTGACGGTGGCGGCGGGGGCAAGACAGCAAGACGGCAAGACAGCGAGACGTGATAGCATTAGCTACACCGTTTAGCACACAAACACGCCGCCGTTGTGCGGTTTTCGTACTCACACACACACACACACACACACACAAACACACTTTACCACTATGTGCATGTGTGTGTTGGAACACAGTCATGTGTTGTGTGTGCCTGTGTGCGTGCATGCATAGTGTGTGTGTGTGTGTGTGTGTGTGTGTGTGTGTGTGTGTGTGTGTGTGTGTGTGTGTGTGTGTGTGTGTGTGTGTGTGTGTGTGTGTTTACTGCGGCCTGCTGCAGATGTTTAATCCTAGAATGAATGGAGCGTGAAATGCAATCTCCCAACGGGAGCTCAGAGGGGTGAAGGAGTTCTTGGGTAGACCAGCAGAGACCAGCAGAGACCAGCCAAGACCAGTAGAGACCAGCAGAGACCAGTTGAGCTCAGCCAAGACCAGCAGAGACCATCCAAGACCAGTAGAGACCGGTTGAGCTCAGCTAAGACCAGCAGAGACCATCCGAGACCAGCAGAGACCCGTAGAGACCAGCAGAGACCAGTTGAGCTCAGCCAAGACCAGCAGAGACCAGCAAAACACCAGCAGAGTTCACCAGAGACCAGTCGTGTCCAACAAAGACCAACAGAGACCGGCAGAGACTAATAGAGAACAGCGGAGATCTGCACAGACCAATAGAGACGAGTACAGACCAGTAGAGATCTGCAGAGACTAATAGAGACCAGAGGAAAAGGAGAGAGAGAAAGAGAGAGAGAGAGAGAGAGAGAGAGAGAGAGAGAGAGAGAGAGAATGTGCATGCAGGTGTGTCAACTGGCATTTAATTTTGAATGTGCTTTGTGTAGCAATAGGCACTTGAATGTCAATGTACCTGTTTGTGTGAATGTGTGTGTACATGCTTGTATGTGTGTGTGTGTGTGTGTGTGTGTGTATACCTGCGCAGGACAAGAGGTGAATGTGTGAGCACGCTCGGTGTGCTGCCGGGGGTTGCCATGGTGACGCTGCGTTCCGCAGTCGCTGCGTCGCTGGCACTCTGCGAGGGTTTAGCGGTTACGTCATGTGACCCGATGGGCCGACAGCGGCAGGAAGTAGCCGGCAGCGGCGCGCTCTCATTGGCGCGTTGGGTGGATGTGGAACAGTGAACGGTGAAAATAAACCAAAAATACTGCGGATACACTTGACAGGCTGCAGTACTTACATCAACCAGCGGAGACGTTTAACAGCATTAATAGTGATTGCATGACAGTATTACAGTCATTCACTGTACATTAAAACGGCAGTGTTATAAAACAGCGAGCTCAACTGTTATGAGTTTAGCTTTTAATCACAGCTCCAGGCTTATAAGGCTTCACAGGCCCACAATATCCGCCCACCCCACTAACCCTAACCCTTACCTTAACCCTAACCCTTACCCTATGAAGGAGTTAAATGAGAATCTCCAAACCCAGAGGGACGAAAATCAAGAGAAGGAACGCAGAGGACAGATCCCTCCTTCCAGGGACGCTACGCTCCAGAGGGTTATGGATGCCTAATGGACCAACACGCTGTACAACGCTGTCCTCGTGGACGACACACTGGGACCGTCCTAAACCAGTCCCGTGTTAAACCTCGACACCGTTGAGTCTCGGAGTCGATACGCGGCCGGAGGACGGAGAACGAGGGGCCGTCAAACTGCGTTTCGTTTCGGCGTTCATGTTGTCCGCCGTTTACTTGCGAGACGTCAAGCCGCCCCCTACTAGCAGGGAATACACACACACACACACACACACACACACACAGTAAAGATAAACCGTGTCTGTTTTCACTCCACTCCATCGCCCGAGGCTCGCCGATAAAAAAAATCACTTAAGTCATTGATTAAAATGTAAGCAGGTTAATTCCGGGGGCGACGTCGCCACACTTTGCATAATTTGTTTTCGCCGCAAACAAATAATCAAGTCATTGATCAGGACGGCGTCTGCTCAGAGCCTGGATAAAGGTGTGTGTGTGTGTGTGTGTGTGTGTGTGTGTGTGTGTGTGTGTGTGTGTGTGTGTGTGTGTGTGTGTGTGTGTGTGTGTTGCTCAACATGTGTGTGAGGACATTTAAACAAGGGATTACCATTTCACAACATAATCTTCTCTAATCCAGACTGGTTCATTATTTTATATAAGCAGATAGAGGGATTATTACGTGTTATCGGTTGCCTGATTAAAAACGTGTTTGTATAAATGCTGATTTCCCTTTTTCACGTTCCCTCACAAAGGTTCGTACACCGGAGCTGCACAGTTCTAACATTGTCATCCTCACCTGTATGAGGTGCGGTCGTGCCGTTGCTCAGGCCCCTGATTGGCTCGCGGTCCTCGTAGCGCGTGAGCGAAGCGTCGACATTCTGTCTCCTTCAGTGACCCTCTCACCGGTTTATTATGCGCTCGTCAGAGGACCGTGATCGTGAATCCAGACGTACGTATGAATGAATGAATGAATGAATGACACGTACATACGAGACTCATCCGCTTTCCGTCAGCTTTAAAAAAGGGCCCCGCTTCACCACCGGTGCGAGACCCTGATCAGCCTATCAACAAGGCCATTTAAAAACCGACCCTCTGGTGACATCACAAACGGGCCACCCGGAACGTGTGTGTTGTGATGGATTGACAGTCGGTGCATCCAGTCCACCGGTAGGCGGAGACTAACTGACTTAAGTGTTCAGATGTCTATCATTGAACATGCAGGCAACCAATCATGTATTCAACCTGTTTGTTGAGATACTATTTTGCTCAATAAATCAATAATGCCTCAATGATTACATTTAATGTTTCAGATTGAGACAAGAAAATCAAGCTTTCACAGTGACCGGCATTTACAAACACCACAACCCGCTCATTTGGAAAATTGATGTATTTAAATTAATGGCCGGGTTATTTGAATGGACGTATTTTTTTATTGCTGCATATTAGCAATCATGTTTTTCCATTTCCACATTTTCCCGTTAATACGAATGTTTTGCTGTCAAATGAACTAACCGGTGAACTCATTTCCACGCTGACCTCCCAAAGCGTGTGTTGACTTTGACCTGCGGCGTTCCAATACGGTCGCCATTCAGAGCTACATTATTATATTAGTCCAAACCGTCCACAATATGCGTCGACTTAGCATTCTCTCACTCGCCACGAGGACCGCGAGAGAGAGAACCTTTCGACTCGTTCATCGGGCAAACGGCAAACCTTGCAACCGCAAAAGCAGAGCTAGCGATGCTTATTCATAAATTAGTCACGCAATTTGGAATGCATGATTCGAAGCTCGACCTATAAAGCACATTCAATATCCCACAGGCCTTCCCGGCGCCCCAGTGTGTTAATAATCACTTGCATCCAGCTCAGAAACTGTTACCTCGTCAGGCAACAACTGTAAGCTTTAATTAGATGAGCAGAAGTGTGTGAAGTTAATCATTTCCAAAGACCACGGAAGACCAGAGACTTTCAAAGAGCAAAAGTTTTCAGCTCAATGATCTCGTACATTGTTAGCGTGGGACGCATTGATCAACTTGTTAACCGACTGAAGTTCCACAGAAGATCACAGAGAACAAAGAAATGAATTCATGACCTCATCGACTGCCTTGTACTCTCCTGACCGACCGAGACTTTCTTCACCATCAGTG
>PIJE02000599.1:252727-270227 GCA_002895965.2 Coryphaenoides rupestris
GTAGGGAGCGGCTTGATGTCTCGTAAGTAAACGGCGGACAAAACGAAACGCAGTTTGACGGCCCCTCGTTCTCCGTCCTCCGGCCGCGTATCGACTCCGAGACTCAACGGTGTCGAGGTTTAACACGGGACTGGTTTAGGACGGTCCCAGTGTGTCGTCCACGAGGACAGCGTTGTACAGCGTGTTGGTCCATTAGGCATCCATAACCCTCTGGAGCGTAGCGTCCCTGGAAGGAGTCCCGTGTTTAAACCTCGACACCGTTGAGTCTCAGAGTCGACACGCGGCCGGAGGACGGAGAACGAGGGGCCGTCAAACTGCGTTTCGTTTTCGGCGTTCGTTTTGTCCGCCGTTTACTTACGAGACATCGAGCCGCTCCCTACTAGCAGGGAATACACACACACACACACACACACACACACACAGTAAAGATAAACCGTGGTCTGTTTTCACTCCACTCCATCGCCCGAGGCTCGCCGATAAAAAAAATCACTTAAGTCATTGATTAAAATGTAAGCAGGTTAATTCCGGGGCGACGTCGCCACACTTTGCATAATTTGTTTTCGCCGCAAACAAATAATCAAGTCACTTGATCAGGACGGCGTCTGCTCAGAGCCTGGATAAAGGTGTGTGTGTGTGTGTGTGTGTGTGTGTGTGTGTGTGTGTGTGTGTGTGTGTCGTGTGTGTGTGTGTGTGTGTGTGTGTGTGTGTTGCTTCAACATGTGTGTGAGGACATTTAAACAAGGGATTACCATTTCACAACATAATCTCTCTAATCCAGACTGGTCATTATTTTATATAAGCAGATAGAGGGATTATTACGTGTTATCGGTTGCCTGATTAAAAACGGTGTTTGTATAAATGCTGATTTCCCTTTTTCACGTTCCTCTCAAAAAGGTTCGTACACCCGGAGCTGCACAGTTCTAACATTTGTCATCCTCACCTGTATGAGGTGCGGTCGTGCCGTTGCTCAGGCCCCTGATTGGCTCGCGGTCCTCGTAGCGCGTGAGCGAAGCGTCGACATTCTGTCTCCTTCAGTGACCCTCTCACCGGTTTATTATGCGCTCGTCAGAGGACCGTGATCGTGAATCCAGACGTACGTATGAATGAATGAATGAATGAATGACACGTACATACGAGACTCATCCGCTTTCCGTCAGCTTTAAAAGGGCCCCGCTTCACCACCGGGTGCGAGACGCCGATCAGCCATCACAGGCCATTTAAAAACCGACCCTCTGGTGACATCACAAACGGGCCACCCGGACGTGTGTGACGTGATGGATTGACAGTCGGTGCAGCCAGTCCACCCGGTAGGCGGAGACTAACTGACTTAAGTGTTCAGAGGTCTGTCATTGAACACGCAGGCAACACTTCTACAGAATCATGTATTCAAGCTGTTTGTTGAGATACTATTTTGCTCAATAAATCAATAATGCCTCAATGATTACATTTAATGTTTCAGATTGAGACAAGAAAATCAAGCTTTCACAGTGACCGGCATTTACAAACACCACAACCCGCTCATTTGGAAAATTGATGTATTTAAATTAATGGCCGGGTTATTTGAATGGACGTATTTTTTTATTGCTGCATATTAGCAATCATGTTTTTCCATTTCCACATTTTCCCGTTAATACGAATGTTTTGCTGTCAAATGAACTAACCGGTGAACTCATTTCCACGCTGACCTCCCAAAGCGTGTGTTGACTTTGACCTGCGGCGTTCCAATACGGTCGCCATTCAGAGCTACATTATTATATTAGTCCAAACCGTCCCACAATATGCGTCGACTTAGCATTCTCTCACTCGCCACGAGGACCGCGAGAGAGAGAACCTTTCGACTCGTTCATCGGGCAAACGGCAAACCTTGCAACCGCAAAAGCAGAGCTAGCGATGCTTATTCATAAATTAGTCACGCAATTTGGAATGCATGATTCGAAGCTCGACCTATAAAGCACATTCAATATCCCACAGGCCTTCCCGGCGCCCCAGTGTGTTAATAATCACTTGCATCCAGCTCAGAAACTGTTACCTCGTCAGGCAACAACTGTAAGCTTTAATTAGATGAGCAGAAGTGTGTGAAGTTAATCATTTCCAAAGACCACGGAAGACCAGAGACTTTCAAAGAGCAAAAGTTTTCAGCTCAATGATCTCGTACATTGTTAGCGTGGGACGCATTGATCAACTTGTTAACCGACTGAAGTTCCACAGAAGATCACAGAAGATCAGAGAACAAAGAAATTAATTCATCTGACCTCATCGACTGCCTTGTACTCTCCTGACCGACCGAGACTTTCTTCACCATCAGTGCACTGCTTGTGTTCTAACACCACATGTGTTCTATCACGTGTTCTAACACCACATGTGTTCTATCATCACGTGTTCTAACACCACATGTGTTCTATCATCACGTGTTCTAACACCACATGTGTTCTACCACCACGTGTTCTATCATCACGTGTTCTAACACCACGTGTTCTACCATCACGTGTTCTAACACCACATGTGTTCTACCATCACGTGTTCTAACGCCACATGTGTTCTATCATCACGTGTTCTACCGTCACATGTGTTCTAACCATCACACGTGTGTTCTAACCATCACACGTGTGTTCTATCATCACATGTGTTCTATCATCACATGTGTTCTATCATCACGTGTTCTATCATCACGTGTTCTATCATCACATGTTCTAACCATGTGTTCTATCATCACATGTGTTCTATCATCACATGTGTTCTATCATCACATGTGTTCTATCATCACATGCATTGTAACCATAACTGTCAAGTTATCCTGATGTTAAAAGTAAAGTCAGTTCTGCCCAAACTTGAAAACAGTTTATTCAACACAAAGGATGCAAAGGGACTCAACTCAATTCCGTTCTGGTGATTTTATTTTCTTTAAGAAGGATTTGATGGTTGTTGAAACAGTTGAGTATTTGTATGGGATTCGGTGAAATAGCAGATTGATGGCAAATGAAGTGGAATTTCAGAATAGCAGAATAGGTTGATAACCTACAAGATAAACAAAGGGATAGATTATATTCCACATCAGTTTACATACTAATCATTCAACTAAACATCTCATGTTTTACCAAACCAAGTTCAGATGTACAATTACACCAACATACTGCTTGGTTCACAAACTCAATCAGTATATCAAACTGTCAATTACCAGCATTGCCATTACATTTAACTTGGAACTTTACATTTTACTTTAAATTCAAAACAGATCAAAATCAAACAGAAAACAGCAAACAAATGATTTCCTCAAACACATTATTTGAATCAGTCCATACCAGTTGTTTCTGTAGGTTGAGGAGACCGAGCAACAAAAGGGTTCGCTAAGCTAATTCCAAACATTTTATACCCGCGCTTGTTTTAGAGGTGCGCCGGTGAATCCGGTCCCTCTGGAAGCACGGGTTCCATTTTGTCTGTGAATGTGTCCGGGTTGGTTCTCTCTGCCCCCTTCAGGCCTGGAGTTCCTCCACAGATGCTGGTCTTAATGCTCAAACTTGTTTGACGCAACAGTAACACAGATTCCCACCATCATGTGTTCTAACCAGTATGTATTGTAACCATAACACAGATTCCCACCATCACGTCTTCTAACCATCGCATGCATTCTTTGATATTGTTGGCTAAACTTATATGTATATATTTTTTTCCACTTTAAACTCACACAGTATAGACAAATAGTCTTTACCGTGTGGTGATTTTATATAGACTATTTATATTTAGTGGATTACCAGAAGTCCGGCTATTTGGCGATACATCTGGACAGAGGATTGTGGCCCAGCCCTTCAGTACATGTACACGACGTCAGCGCTGAAGAGAGAAACGCTCAGCCCTCTTCACGCCAGCGAGGCTCCGGCATCAGCCCTCTTCTGATAATTGTATTAATAAATTGGCGATGGAGGGAAGGCCGGTTGTTATCCAGGAAACCTTTTTTTTGCTCCCAAACCTTACAGTCCAAACAAGTGACTGCGCGCAACCCCATTCCATTCTCAATCAGTGTCAGAGCCTGCGGGGCTTGTGGTGAGAGGACACATATTTCTGTGCGGCGCCGGCCTGTACCTCATTATCTCCAGCGTACGGCCGGCAGGGAGCGACGAAGCGACGCGACGCCGGAGCCGCCATCGCTGACCCATGACCTCACACTTATCGATCCGGCAGAAACGTCAACGTCGCACTGGAAACACGGATTATTCTTATTTATTTATTTTTCATTATTATTATTATTATTGCTCAGATAGAAAGTGATTGAATGTTTGTCGATGAATGATCACACCCAAGACTCAACGATTAACAATAAAGTCATATACTGTACAGTTGAGTTGTTATTATTGTTATTTATATGAGAACATGAATGAGAAAAAACCCATTCAATTAGCGTGCAACATTGTTGGGAAGTTACCATAAGTATTGAAAATATCACAAATCATTCGTTTTAACGTGTCGGCGAAAGATCTGCACCCTTGATCCATTTGTGTTCAGAAGAGGTCACTTTTAAATTCCAATTCGCCTCCCAGTAACTTTATTCATGACCAGCCTTTGAGCGTTCATTTTGAAAAACCATCTGAATGTGTGTGGCCCGAGTGTGTGGGCAACAGCGACGATGGTTCAGAAATCACCTTGGATGTCGTGTGTAAGGACTGAAGGTTGCTCACAAATTCTTAGCAGAATAGAAATGAACGCAATAACGAGAAGGTAGGACAACAGCTCTCTCTCTCTCTCTCTCTCTCTCTCTCTCTCTCTCTCGCTCTCTCTCAGACAAGACGGTGGAAATTGAACCACAAATAAAGCAGAAGGTGGGAGGTTGACATTTGAGATATTAATTTTGAAGATGACAAAAACAAAAGTGTAATTAAACCCAAAAGCCCCTCGATCCATCGGTAATGCCAATTAATAAACAATATTAATAAACTGAGTAACCGCCACTCCGCCCTACAGAGACTACTCCCGCAAGGTCTTACTGTTGAGTTGTGACAATTATGTGTTTCGTGATTACAGCCGGGCAACCTCTCGGGCGGACTGGCAGGAGGCTTTGGGATCTGGAACGCTGACAAACCGTCAAATGGAGGAAAATAAACTCAAATACCAAACGGGAAGCTTCCTGAAGAGAGCGGAACAAACACAAAACTAAATCAAAACAGCGTTCCTGTTAACCAAGGATTTTCTCTTCGGCTCTGTCGGTCATATTTTGTTGTTGATGTGTGATTTTGATGCGGAACGTTTTGACGGTTGCTTCAGACGAAGAGAGACAAGACGCCGTGTGTTCTGATTGGCCCGAGCCCGGCCCGAGGGATGACAGGTGACGGCCGGAGAACCGGACCAGAGGTCGTCCGGTGGCACGCGTCAAGCCCCGACCGACGCGCGCCTCCGACCCCGTCACGGAGCCCGGCGTGTTCCGCGTCCGATTTTACCCGTGTCCAAAGACGGTCGAAGACGAGGACTGAACTCCTGATCCCCGGAATAGAAATAAATAAATGGAAGTAAAACATCCAGACAGGTTGCGGGCGTGATGGAGCAGCTCGGTGTGGATGACTGACGGGAGCTCGTCTGGAGGAAAAAATACGTTGTTTTGTTTGTCTCTGCGCTGGAGTCCTCGCGTCGCTGACCGGTTGTTGACCGAGGTCGGTGTCTGGTCTGCCGAGGATGAGGGTCTGCAACTGGCGTGCTGATTCTGAATGAGGACAGTAAAAATGGACTCTTAAGTCCCTGGGACCCTGATGTATAACGGTCAATAAGAACATACGAGGTGAAACAGAAACGTACACTTGAATAATGTCCACCTCCGTCCTCCGTCTGCGATGTTCGCTCTTATTTTTAGCTGAGGCCCGGTTCTTAGCGAACGGCGAACTCCGAGATGGATCGCCATTGAAACAAGCAGCTTGCATTGCTGGGGCATCGAACGGAAACACCGCACGAAATGGCCGCTCCAATCTGGCGGTGTTTGTAATTCTATTGTACAGCTTGTAGTACTTCTAGGAAACAGCTTGTAGCTAGCTAGGCCCCGTCTAGCTGTTGGCATCAGATGAATTCATTTAGGCACCAGACTGTTCAATGGCTGCAAAGTGTAGATTGGTCTCCTTTGTATTCCTCGGCAATAAAGATGGAAAAGAAATAATCACTTCCTGCGAAATATATACTGTATCTGCTTCCACATGACAATGGAAAGATATGTTTGTCACACATTCTCCTGCCAATAAACCAATAAGCAAATAAAAAAAAGTTTCATAGTTCATAGTTTCATTCAGACGTGCCCTTTTCTGGGCCAATAATTCTACACTAAATGCTAACAAGCATTGTGACACACACACACACACACACACACACAACACACACACACACACACACACACACACACACACACACACACACAGACACATAACCTATTGTTGTTTGTCCATATTTAAAATCACTTCTTTTTTTTTTTAATGCTCTCGCAGTGCGCCGTCTCAAGACGTGGGGCGTTTTGGAGGCTCAATAAACAACATCTCGCAATTGTTTGTTTACAGACTCGGGGAGCAAACAGACCTTTTACTTGGAAATTGGACGGTGAGACCTCTTGCAGACGCCGCCTGCGCCTCGCCGCGGCGGAGCTACAGTCTCCTGTTTTAAAAAAAAAAACGAGAATAGTCCGGAGAGTCCTGAGTCCAGGCGTCAAGTCTGAGGAGAATAATTGCCTTTTACAGAAGTGAGCATCGCGCGTCTAGACTCACCGACAAAGATGGCGCGTCTGCCGTGCTTGTGTCTGCTCAGTGGTTCCCATTGTTAGGAGAGTTTGTTTAAAAAGTTGCCCATTATCTGCACTGGGCCCTCACGACGCGCATCAGCCCGACGCCGCCAACGACCGCGTTGGGCTGTTGACGGCGACGCGGACGGGAGAATTATCCGGAAGATGTACTCGGGACAAATTGCTTGTTTGTTAAACCGAGGCATCTTCAATCCCTCTGGAGCACCGCCGCCCCCCACCCCCTTCTCCCCCTCCTCCCTTCTCTTCTGTCTTAAAGGTTCATGTCAAATGTGGCTGTGTGTGTGTGTGTGTGTGTGTGAGAGTGTGTGTGTGTGTGTGTGTGTGTGTGTGTGTGTGTGTGTGTGTGTGTGTGTGTGTGTGTGTGTGTGTGTGTGTGTGTGTGTGTGTGTGTGTGTGTTTTCTTTTGCCCTGTCTGCAGAGTTCAGAGTTGATGCTGATGTGGAGAGCTGTTAGTTCCAGAGAGTCGGACTCCGTGGAACTCTGCACACACGCACACACACATTGACACACACGCACACACACACACACACACACACACACACACACACACACACACACACACACATCTCCGTCGTCTATACCGTTTAGCATCCATCCACTGCCCAGTGATAAGTCCTACGTGTGTGTGTCTGTGAAGTGCGCTTGTATGCGGATGTGAGGGTGTGTGTGTGTGTAGAGAGAGAGAGAGAGAGAGAGAGAGAGTGTGTGTGTGTGTGTGTGTGTGTGTGTGTGTGTGTGTATACAAACATTTAGACACACTATTATTAAATGACAAAGTGAAAGCCCAAGTCAGTCCAACCAAGACAATGTGAACGGTTACATCATATATAACGCGTAATGTGTATTTTTTTCCCCGTCTATATATTACACAGAGAAAAGCAATGATGCGTGATTTCTTGTGGCCTTGCCCCGACGTTGCGGCATGCGGTTCTATAAATAGCAACACAACACTCGCTCATCGCACACATTTCAATTATGGCTTTTTTTGCCTTCTTGGATGAAAAGCAATCGACTTCTGCCCCTCCATTTCTCATCGGGAATAAAACAGTATAGACAATATGGTCGATCAACACAAAAAACCGGCAAAAAACACAAGTACTTTGTCAACGCCGTCTTTTAACCAATCAAAAATCACGAGAAAGCGCGATTAATTCATTAAGATATATATATACTGTATGTACAGTGGAACGCCGTCGTCGCGCGTTGGCCGCTAACCTTTTAGCCGAAGCGAAGGGAAGGGCGCTGGAGTCGGCTGTGAGCCGGCGAGCAGCTGAGCAGATGCTCGCCGCGTTTCAGCAGAGAACACTGAAAACCCGCAATTAACCGCTGACTGTCAGATACGGAGCCAATATGCATGTGAACCCAGAAGAGTAAGATATGCAGAGAGAGGCGGCGGGTGGAGGGTGAGAAACTGATAGAGAGAGAGAGAGAGAGAGAGGGAGATACTGTAGAGGGAGGTAGAGGGAACGAGAGGAATAGATAAACAGACAGAATAATTCATAGATTTTGAATTATACTAAATTTACTTTATTTTATTGTGTGCTTAATGTGCTTTGGCAATGTAAATGTACGGATGTTTTCCGTGCCAATAAAGCCCTCTGAATCCGGATGGAGATAGAGAGAGATGAGGCGACAGAGAGAGACAAGAGACAGAGAGAGATAGTTAGACCAACCCAGCATCATATGAGGAGCTCTGGTCCTGGTGGTCTCTCCTCTCCCAGTATCTGCAGACCTCCTCCTCCTCCTCCTCCTCCTCATTGCTCTTAAGAGCGCCGAGTGTGTGAGTGTGTTCTCGTCGGGAGTGTGTGAGTGTGTGAGTGTGTTCTCGTCGGGAGTGTGTGAGTGTGTTCTCGTCGGGAGTGTGTGAGTGTGTGAGTGTGTTCTCGTCAGGAGTGTGTTCTCGTCGGGAGTGTGTGAGTGTGTTCTCGTCGGGAGTGTGTGGGAGTGTGTTCTCGTCAGGAGTGTGTGAGTGTGTGAGTGTGTTCTCGTCGGGAGTGTGTGAGTGTGTGTGTGTTGTCGTCAGGAGTGTGTGAGTGTGTTCTCGTCGGGAGTGTGTGAGTGTGTGTGTGTTCTCGTCAGGAGTGTGTGAGTGTGTTCTCGTCAGGAGGAGTGTGTGAGTGTGTGAGTGTGTTCTCGTCGGGAGTGTGTGAGTGTGTTCTCGTCGGGAGTGTGTGAGTGTGTTCTCGTCGGGAGTGTGTGAGTGTGTTCTCGTCGGGAGTGTGTGAGTGTGTTCTCGTCGGGAGTGTGTGAGTGTGTTCTCGTCGGGAGTGTGTGAGTGTGTGAGTGTGTTCTCGTCGGGAGTGTGTGAGTGTGTGAGTGTGTTCTCGTCGGGAGTGTGTGAGTGTGTTCTCGTCGGGAGTGTGTGTTATATGTTACCGTGAGCCGGTGAGCCAGCCGGTCAACTGTTGACATTATGGGTCGATGAATGGATGTATATTAATCCATACTACACCCGTGTAACATCTAGATTGGGAATAGAAACAAAAAAGCAGGATTTTGGGGTTTCTTTACTAAATCTTGTCACCTTGGTAAATGATTTTTACGCTGCGGTAAAATAATTAGAACTTTAAGTGGCCTTCTACATTGTCTCTCATAAAGGACGAGAGAGACGCTGGTCATCGACTAATTCTGCAGAGATTGCAGGCGGCTCGGAGTGATTCCGGGATGTAAACACTTCCTTGTACAGGAGGAGGTTTGTGTATCACAACCACAAGTAATAACTCCGACTACTCTGACAAAACACAGTGATTTGCCCCCCGGCCCGCGGCTCCCGCTGAAAATCGAATCAAAAGGGTTTTTTTTTTTCCGCTTCGAGCCCACAAAGTCAAAAGTGACTTTCAAACGGCAGCCTCAGAACCTGACGGGTATTGTCTTGACGGCGTTTGAGCGACGGCAGGAAGGTGCGTTACGGGGGGATCGGGGGGGGCGGGCGGCTTTCTGAGACGTCAGCGCTCGGGTGCTGAAGTCGTGCCGGCCGATTAGCATGGAAGCCGCGGCAGCCGCTAGGCCGCCGGTGCTCGCTACGAAGCACGCCGCCTGTGATCATTTCATTATGGGATGTAGGAAATAATAAGACATTGAACTACGGCCGCTTGATGACATTGAATCCTGCAAATGAGTCCCGGCAGGAGGGATTTCAGTTCCAATGTGACAAAGTCGAATTTTTACCTTCCGTTTCCCCCCCCCCCCCCTCTGTGCAGACAGAAGGAGAACGCCGTGTGTTTTAGATAAATATTTCAGCAACTTGGAAGCTCTTGAGACATTAATATTTAATAAAAGAGGAGATAAAATATGGAAGAGTAAAAAGGGACAGCGAGAATCCGTGTTGGAGTAACAGAGCGTATGTTTGATACGACGACTGTGTTGAGAATAGACGAGAGGGACTGCGTTCAGCTGCAATCTCCCGGGCCGCAAGTATCAACTCTGTACCGTGTACTGTATGTATTAACTCCTCCTCTACCATTACTGTATGTATTAACTCTACCATGTAATGTTAACTCCTCCTGTACCGGTACTGTATGTATTAACTCCTCCTCTACCATGTACTGTATGTATAACTCTACCATGTACATGTTAACTCCTCCTGTACCGTGTACTGTATGTATTAACTCCTCCTCTACCATGTACTGTATGTATTAACTCTACCATGTACATGTTAACTCCTCCTGTACCATGTACTGTATGTATTAACTCCTCCTCTACCATGTACTGTATGTATTAACTCTACCATGTACATGTTAACTCCTCCTGTACCGCGTACTGTATGTATTAAACTCTACCATGTACATGTTAACTCCTCCTCTACCATGTACATGTTAACTCCTCCTCTACCATGTACATGTTAACTCCTCCTCTACCATGTACATGTTAACTCCTCCTGTACCATGTACTGTACGTATTAACTCTAACATGTACATGTTAACTCCTCCTGTACCATGTACTGTATGTATTAACTCTACCATGTACATGTTAACTCCTCCTGTACCGCGTACTGTATGTATTAACTCTACCATGTACATGTTAACTCCTCCTGTACCGCGTACTGATGTATTAACTCTACCATGTACATGTTAACTCCTCTGTACCACGTACTGTATGTATTAACTCTACATGTACATGTTAACTCCTCCTCTACCATGTACTGTATGTATTAACTCTACCATGTACATGTTAACTCCTCCTCTACCACGTACTGTATGTATTAACTCTACCATGTACATGTTAACTCCTCCTGTACCACGTACTGTATGTATTAACTCTACCATGTACATGTTAACTCCTCCTGTACCATGTACTGTATGTATTAACTCTACCATGTACATGTTAACTCCTCCTCTACCATGTACATGTTAACTCCTCCTGTACCATGTACTGTATGTATTAACTCCTCCTCTATCATGTACATACTTCTGCTGTACCATGCACGTATTAACTACTCATTTACCTGTTAACTCCTCCTGTACCATGTACCTGTTAACTCCTCCTGTACCATGTACATGTTAACTCCTCCTGTATATGTATGCACTTCTATATGATGTAACAATGCGTATTAACTCCTGTATGATGCAAGCATTATACATACTAACTCCTATGATGTAACTGGCAGTCGCCCCTGTGCCCACAGTGGCTGGGCTTCCTCTGACCGCCAGGACACAGCTAGATATTTCAAACCAGTGTTGTCAGGCTGTTACATCCCAAGCAGGTGGTAAAACACTGACCACGTCCAAGCTCTCGTCCTGAGTGTGTGTGTGTGTGGTGGTGACTGGTTCATCCTGTGCGCCTTAAGTACTCAACGCACCCCAGGTGTGAAGCCCTGCCCAGCGCCCAGAGTCTAATCAAACTCACCTGGCAGCCTCACCTGGCTCAGGCCAGGAGAGACTGCTTAACTGGACTCTGACCAGTGTTACCATCCCATGAAATAAAAAAAAAAAAACAACAACTCCCAAAACCCATTGTCCCCACACCTCCGCAATGTGACCAGCCAACCCGTCCTCCCCTGCCATCCGGAGACCAGAAGCCTGCGGCTGCTGGCGGACGCGCCGCTGGACTTGGCCGCTGCTGGGCTGTCTGGCCGGGCCTGGGAGGAGGCCGGACAGCTTGGCCGAGCCGGCGGGTCCTCGGAGGGCCCCGGCACAGCTCTCGGTGGAGGGTCCGCCCTCCACGAGGCATCACTCACATTCCCCCAGCAGAGCACGGGGTGTAACTCGATGTGTTGACCGCCATACGATGCAAGTATAAAGTAACACGTTCACTCCTATATGATGTAACGACACATACTAACTCCTGGATGATGTAAATACGTGGTAACTCCTGCAATGTACGTATACGAGTTAACTCTGGTACGGTACAAAAAATGAAGGCTAGTTGAAATGGTTGGTTTGATGTTTGCAAGGAAATGATCACACATCAACTCTTTTGATGTGGAGGCGGGGTTAGGAGAGTGGGCATGTCCAGAAAGGAGGAGACGGGGTTTGGAATGCCAGCCGCCATTGAAACCAAACAGAAGAAGAAACACAAGCTTTTTTTTCGAGTTTCTGAGTTTCTAACATCGGATTTATTGACGGTACGACTTGACTCTCGTGTAGCCGACGCATCAGGTGTTCACCGCAGGCCGTGATCATAAATATAAGATAAGACGATTGATTGAATTCCACAAAAGTGTGCACAGTGTAAAATGAGAACACCGATTGGGTCGAGGAATGCTTATTGATTGTGTAACGATTCGTACGTTCGCCATGACGCTCTGCCTTTTACAGTCCCTGGCTCGGGCTTCTAGTGGTGGGAACAAACTAATCTTTTTCAAACTCGAGACGTAACTTCCTGAACTATCAGATATGTCCCCTCACTAAGCTAACCGGTAATTAGTGAATAATCAGTATAATCACTGAATAAGGAGATATCTCTTTCATTTCCAGAGGGTGGAGAACTTGTGCCAGTGACAAAATACAAGGAGAGTGACTCGGTGAGGTTGGTGCCAAGAAGACAAAAAGCAACACAAATTAACTGAAATGAATAAAACTTAAAAAAACCAATATTTACACACCAAGCTATTAAGAAGGATTAATAAGGGCGACTGTAAAAGGCTGAGAGGGCTCGAGGACGATGAGCAAGCGAGACTGAGAACTGAACAGCGGCCGTCTTAATAAACCGCTGCATGGAGACTCGGTGTCGGAGGATCGTGGATGTGCTGTGTGTGACATCGGTGGGGACGGCGTCCGACTAACGTGTGCAGAAGTGAAAAGTCCCGGCGTCCAGAAGACAAGAGGCCGCCGGCAGCTGGATGTGAAAAGATACGAGAGGCGGAGACAACGGCGGCGGAGAGAGCTCACCGCCGGGGTCTCCGTGTGGAGAAAGGGTCGGCCGGGTGCGTACGACGACACACCGGGGGCACCGCGAGACGAAGAGAGAGAACGCGGCGGCGGTGAGCGTGGCGGCGGTGAGTGTGGCGGCGGTGAGCGTGGCGGCGGCGGTGAGCGTGGCGGCGGCGGTGAGCCCGTGTGAAGGCCCACCATTTTGATCTCCCTCGATGACAACATCGTGGCTGTGTGCCGTGCCGTGCCGTCCCGTATGTGTGCCGGTGTTGTGACGAGACCATCCGGTTAAACTGTACACTTGACATGAAACCTCAAACTCTCGTGACGTCGACTGCATCCACGGCGCATCCACAGCTCTCCAGAATAAAATGACACTGAATGATTTGTTTGTGTGAAATAATATTGATTCGTTCTTTTTTCTTCTCCGTTCCAGGAACAGCCTTGTTGTGTGTGAGTGAGCACATTGTGAAGTAGGGCTGAACTAAAGACGCAACAGAAAGCTGCTAACGACTTAATTGTGGATTTCATTGAGAAGTATTTCAATTGCATATTGTAGGCTGATGTAGTTTGGGTTATTTTTCTCATCTTGGGCTGTACCCACACATTTCTGTTATTTCAAATGTGCCGCCATTTCTTGCAGGTCTGTGCATCATGTGGTCATGAGCAGAACCAGTGTTTTCTGCACATAAACACGTCCGCCTGCAACTGCATGACAATAAAATAAAGAACAACACAATCGACTTGTCTTGTATGTTAAACCGCCGTTGGTTACCATTAGGTTGTATGGAAGCGTCGCCATTTTTTGCTTCATCTATGGGGGTTGGCATCCCAAACCACACCTCTTCCTCTCTGGACACGTTTTTTCAAAGTTTTTGAAATGCAAATGCAAAAAAGATAATTATATTGCCTTGCAAGCATCTAAACAACTCGTTCAAGTATATATTTGTTGTTTCCAATACTTAACTTACGTTTACAATAGTTTTACAGTTAAATCTGCCATCTTCTTCCTTGACAGTACTTCACTTCACGTTGTACAATACTTTGCAATGCGTTCTGACCTCGTTTTGACTCCATACCCTCCCTCTCCGCTCCCTGCTTCCCCACCGACTGTACATCTCTCAGCCGTTTGAGAGTTGCATTCACGGACCTGTGGTGGAGCTCTCTTGTCACGCTGTGTGCGCGGACACGTTATAGACGAACAAAATGGATTCCCCGAACCAATCAGGGAAGAGAGATCCCCTGATTTGTCAGAGGTGAGCCGGGGTCTAAATCTGAATTGTCTCATCCAGTCAGAGGTGGGCACAGTCGACCAGAGCAGATATTGTCAAACGGCATTTATAACAAACTTGAGACATGAAGCCGAATCGTACCTACAGCACCTTTACCACCTGTGTGATGCTAGCAAAGACGCATACATAGATAATTAACAAAGACATGAATTAAATTAACGACAAAAAAAAAAAACCCGACAACAACCTGAAGTAAGAGGAAGGAAGGAACGCTATTTATCTGCGCCTGGCGATGAATACGCTCAGTATTTAAAGCCCGTGGGTTGGCGAGCGTTTGTTTGAAGACGCGGAGGTCAGATGTGAGCGTGGCGCCGACATCCCATTTGTAAACTGTAAAAGAGCGCCACGAGACAGCTTGACCTTTCTGGCCTGCATCACAAGCACATTTGCATTCTTTTAATCCCAACTTTCTTTGTGAACAGTGTGCGTTTCCCGGGCGGCCCGTGCGGAATACAGATGCAGGGCCGCGTAAATAACAGCTCATTCGGATGCATGCGCGTATCGATGCACGGACGTGCGAGCGACGGATAACCACGCAACTCATATTGTTGTCAGGAACGAGCGATATTCCTCTTTGGAGTCGCCTCATACGGAGACGTTTTGGAAATTAATAAAATACCGAAGAAAAGCAGTGGCTGTTCGACCGTTGAATTAAAGAGACCTTGTCTGAACTCGCATCCATTCATGCACATTATTAATTCGCTGTTATGTTAGCTAAACATTTGGAAATCTGTGAAAATATGTATAATATTTGTCACGAACAAATTCAGTCATACCTCCTTCACTGACTCGCTAAATAAGCAAATACAGGATAAATAAATGATTAACAAATAACTGATAAACAAGTTTATTCACAGCCGATCTTTAAAAAACATTTTGGCCACGTTTTAAATGATTTCTAAACTAGTGTTTGCACATAACTTTATTGCGCTGTTAATTCATTTGAATTCATCTCGTTTCCTCTTTGGTTGGATTATTTGTCTCGTATGAGTCAAATGTTGTTTGACTAATTTTAACAAGAACTCGAGAATTCAAGAATTTCCTTTGAGATGAATAACATTTTATCTTCTATCTACTACTGCTGTGCTGTGGTTTATCTCATGTGAACGAGTGTATTATTTCGCCCACAAACTAGCAGCAACGGCCATATTACTAAACGCTGTCCAATGTTAATTAACAGTAGTCAACTAATTACACACAATCAGCAACTCATTTAATGTAAACCTACACAGATACTGAATACGCAAGCTGGGACCGCAGGCTATGTGCCACCTAGAGGACCACACCAACAGAGCTAATGACATGCTCAGCTGTCTGAAGAGCTTTGGTGCAGATGAAGAGCCAGAGAGCCAAAGAGCCAGAGACCGTCCTCAATAAGAAATTACATTGAAAGAACCGTGGGACACATCGTCCTGCACGCCGTCTGAGGCTTCAGCGCAGACCTCAGACGGCCTTCACCCATTGGACGAAGTCAGAGAGTGACAGCTCACCAGAGCCAATCAGGAAAAGCTTCCTCTTTAAAGGTACTATAATGTAAGAATCAGAAGTGCATTCTGAGCTCTGTGGGTTGAGACAATATCAATCAGAAACTAATGTTAGTTCTAATCATCATTAAAACTTGTACACATTTAAAAAAGATATATAAAATATATGTATTTTTTTATTATCCACGCTTACACGTCGTTCCTTTTTCCCACAAAATTCGACTCAAATATAAGAGAAATCAACCCAAAAGCTGTTCTCAGAGAGAGTCGGGGGAAGCTCTCGTGTTTTAACTTCAACCACAACCTGCTCACAAACTGGCGATATAAAGCAATTTGTGCAAAATGCAAAATCCTAACATGTCGTCCCTGAACGGATTCATGATTCTTACAGACAGGACCTTTAAGGACGGACCCAAACAAAACACGATGGGCACACAAGTTCTGCTTCAGTGTTCCACGCTGCAGACTGGCCTCGGGTTCACTTATTTTACTCTGCTCATTATATTATATCGTATATTATATTATCAGAATAAACTCAGTTCACATTCGATGTTTCCTCCGTTATGTCTCCGACCGTCGAAACCAACGTGGAGAACAGCTAAAGTTTTCCACAACAGAACCACGTCCCCGTGCTGTAGTTGTACGGTTACAGCTGCTTCCTCGTAATATATTGAGGAAGTTTTGCACCGGGCGGATGACCCTGCTGGTAAACGTCGTCTTACATGTCACAGCCTATTATGGTCCGAGATGGAATGTCATGTAATCGTCATGATTTATTAAAAACACCCGATTTATAATGCGTCCAAAATACACGCGAAACTCCTCGACGCCCCCGGTGACCCTCAAAACCGAGCGCTACGGCCGTCCCCGGGTTCACCACAACACAGCATAGCTTAGCATAGCTTAGCATAGCATAGCGTAGCGTAGCATGACATAGCTTAGCATAACGCAGCACAGCGCCCCGAGCAGTTCCGTCTGAGCTGCGGTGTGTGTGTGTTGCGGTCCGAGCGTTCCGCGGGCTGCGCCGGGCATCTCTTATTCATGCCGACTCCGGGAGACCTTTTCACCCCAACCTACAGCGGCAGGTCACGCCTCTACGTATGCTAATGCAGGCGCGCGCGCGGAATGCGTAATTAATTGGACGCAATTAAAAACGGGGGGAAAGCGGGAAACGACGTGCGCGGCGCAGGCATGCTAATGCGAGAAAGAAGAAGAAGAAATGATGGGAATTATTACAAACGTTTCTTATGAGTCATTGTGGGCGACGAGCGGCTGCGTCCGGTTCCTGGGAGGATCCGATGTTATTTGGTTCGTTATTTGGGGCTTGCTGCCCTCGTCTAACCTTGTTTGGTGTGTTAATGCCAACAGGTTCACAACAAACACAGAATTTCATGTTTATATGCAGGAAGACACTTGTTAGGCCAACGAGCTACGGCGTAAAGAATAGCTTTAACGGTAAAGTTTTCATATTTGGGCTTTTTTTTACGGTTAGATCTGTTGCTAATGGGCACTGAAGTGTTGTTTTTTTTTCCCTGCTCAGTCGATCTCTTTTCTTCGTCTTCGATGGGATATTTATTCATAAGCAAATTAAATAATACTGAGGCTTCTTAGGGGCAGAGGAAGGAAGAATATCTGTCCTGTCCTGTCACCACA